>JAVJIX010000283.1:0-115000 GCA_036785185.1 Paratrypauchen microcephalus | reverse complement strand
TCAAAAATAAAACCTTCAAATGTTCCACATGATTCTGCACGAGTTTCAGACCGTGTTATTGTTGTAAAGAACTGAAAATGTCCATGTGTTTATTTTTCACTTAGAAGCTTTAGCAGATTACTGAAATCAAAATCTATTTCAGTCCAAACATCTGAGCAGGTCCAGTTCCATCTGAACAGAGGATCCTGATTAGACAGGAGCTTCACAGTTCTGCCTCCACTGAACTTGTGAGTTTGTGGAGAGTTTCTGCTTGAATTCAGGATGTCAGAATATCCTCCCAGAGCTGCTGTTTGGACGTGAACTGCCTCCTGCCTTCAGAGATCTTTCACCTGAGGAGCTCCAGAGGTTCTCCAGAGGGTTGAGGTTGAGTTTCTTTTATGTCCAGAGCAGCCGATGATGCAGAGGTGTTCCTGCAGCATGAGATGGAGCATTGTCCTGCATGAAGATGATTTTTCTACAGAAAACACGGTTCTTCTTTTTGTTCCATGAAAGAAAGTGTCAGTCAGAAGCTCCTCAGACTTTACAGATGTCACTTTCACACCTTCAGGGATCCTAAAGGGGCCGACCAGCTCTCTCCTCATGATTCAGGTCCAAAACATGAGTCCACCACCTCCTCGCTGACCTCAGTCTTGTTGGGACATGGTGGTCCACCAACCATCCACCACTCCATCCATCTGGACCATCCAGGGCTGCACGGCCCTCGTCAGTGAAACAGACTGTTTGAAAATGATATCATGTATCATGATCATGTATTTCTGGTCCACTGGAGATGTTTCTTCTTGTGATCTTTAAGGGCAGCCCAGTAGAAGGTTTCTGCAGAACTGCCTCTGGAGGATCCTCCACCTTGATGTTCTCAGGACTCCAGAGGCACCAGCAGCTTTAATCCCTGTGTGCTGCTTTGTAAAGGCATTTTAGCAGCTGCTCTCTGAATCCGATGTGTTTGTCTGGCAGAAACCTTCCTCATTGTGCCTTTATCTGCACGAGTCCGTGTGTCTGAATCAGACACAAATCTCTTCATAGTTCCATGATCATGCTTAAGTTTTGGTGAAACATCTGAGGTTTTCATACCTCGTCCAAGGTTCAACTATTTCACTCTTTTCAGCACGAGATCCTTTTTCTTTCCCATTTTGCTTGAAAATGTTGCTCTGCTGAATAACGTGAACGTTCTTCTGAAGTCGTTTTTCCTTCTCACCTGGAAAACTCATTGGCTCAGGTGAGACACGAGACCATCCATGAACTTCATCCATGAACTTCATCCATGAGCTTCATCCATGAGCTTCATCCATGAGCTTCACTGGAAACTGAACGTTTCACCTTTAGGACACTTGAACACTGTTTGGAACACTGTGTAGTGCTGGTTTAGTCCTGGTAGGGCATGTGTCGCTGGAGGACGGGAGGACATGTGACTGTCTGTCCTCAGGCTGCTGAAGGACGGCGTTGGCGAGGGTCAGTTCTCGGCGCGGTGTCAGAGCGTCATGGCGGCGCTGCTCTGCTGCGTGGGACGAGGAGCCCGAGAGGAGCTGGACCGCCAGGCGTGGATGGTGTCGGTGCTGAGAGGAGCCGCCCACCGTGTCAGGGACGCACCCGCCAACAGCAGACAGGTGAGACAGGGACAGGTGAGACAGAACCTGCCTTTAACTCAGAGCTGGAGTCATGTCCCTGTGTTAGCTCCGTCCGTTTATGTAAACCGTCTGTGGGATCAGCGTGTGTTGGATGTTCTCAGGTGGTGCTGAAGGAGAGCCTGGAGCAGATGGAGCAGTTCTTCTCGGTGAACAGCAGCTGCAGACTCCCCCTGAGCCCAGCCCTCGTCGTCACAGGAATCAACATCAAGTCCTGTTCATATTTCAACTCCAACGCCGTCCCCCTCAAACTGTCCTTCACCAACCAGGACCTCCACGGAGACCCCATCAGCGTCATCTTTAAGGTATGACACATCCAGGACCTCCACGGGGACCTTGTCATCATCTTTAAGGTACAAAACATCCTGGACCTCCACAGAGACCCCATCAGCGTCATCTTTAAGGTATGACACATCCAGGACCTCCACGGGGACCCCGTTATCATCTTTAAGGTACAAAACATCCTGGACCTCCACGGAGACCCCATCAGCGTCATCTTTAAGGTACGTCACACATCCAGGACCTCTAAGAAGACCCCGTCATCATCTTTAAGGTAGCTGTATACCCTGCCCCGTGAGGACGCACACACACATCCCGTGTTCCAACAGATATTTATACTTCAGAGGTTTGATTTTTCACATGTTGTAGACGTTTTAGATTTTGTAACTGTAGATTTTCCAGATGTTGTACATGTTCCAGGTGTGTTCCAGGTGTTGTAGATGTTGTAGATGTTCCAGATGTTGTAGATGTCCCAGATGTTGTAGATGTCCCAGATTTTGTAGATGTTCCAGATGTTGTAGATGTTCCAGATGTTGTAGATGTTCCAGGTGTGTTCCAGGTGTGGTAGATATTCCAGATGTTGTAGATGTTCCAGGTGTGTTCCAGGTGTTGTAGATGTTCCAGATGTGTTCCAGATGTTGTAGATGTTCCAGGTGTGTTCCAGGTGTTGTAGATGTCCCAGATGTTGTAGATGTCCCAGATGTTGTAGATGTTCCAGATTTTGTAGACGTTCCAGGTGTTGTAGATGTTCCAGATGTGTTCCAGATGTTGTAGATGTTCCAGATGTTGTATAGATGTTCCAGGTGATGTAGATGTTCCAGATGTTGTAGATGTTCCAGATGTTGTAAATGTTCCAAATGTTGTAGATGTTCCAGGTGTTGTAGATGTTCCAGATGTTGTAGATGTTCAAAGTGTTCCAAGTGTTGTAGATGTTCCAGATGTTGTAAATGTTCCAGATGTTGTAAATGTTCCAAATGTTGTAGATGTTCCAAATGTTGTAGATGTTCCAGGTGTTGTAGATGTTCCAGATGTTGTAGATGTTAGATGTTCCAGATGTTGTAGATGTTAGATGTTCCAGATGTTGTAGACGTTCCAGATGTTGTAGATGTTCCAGATGTTGTAGATGTTCCAGGTGTTGTAGACGTTCCAGATGTTGTAGATGTTCCAGGTGTTGTAGAAGTTCCAGATGTTGTAGATGTTGTAGACGTTCCAGGTGTTGTAGATGTTCCAGGTGTTGTAGACGTTCCAGATGTTGTAGATGTTCCAGATGTTGTAGATGTTCCAGGTGTTGTAGATGTTCCAAATGTTGTAGATGTTCCAGGTGTTGTAGACGTTCCAGATGTTGTAGACGTTCCAGATGTTGTAGATGTTCCAGGTGTCGTATATGTTCCAGATGTTGTAGACGTTCCAGATGTTGTAGATGTTCCAGATGTTGTAGACGTTCCAGATGTTGTATATGTTCCAGATGTTGTAGATGTTCCAGATGTTGTAGACGTTCTGGATGTTGTATATGTTCCGGATGTTGTAGACGTTCCAGATGTTGTAGACGTTCCAGATGTTGTAGATGTTCCTCATGTGTGTGATGTGTTCCACAGTCTGGAGATGACCTGCGTCAGGACATGCTCACGCTGCAGATGATCAGAATCATGAACAACATCTGGATCCAGGAGGGTCTGGACATGAGGATGGTCCTCTTCAAGTGCTGCTCCACTGGACCTGGGACAGGTACCACTGAGACCAGGTGTAGACCAGACTGAAGTCCCGGTTTAGTCCAGACTAAAGTCCCGGTTTAGTCCAGACTAAAGTCCCGGTTTAGTCCAGACTAAAGTCCCGGTTTAGTCCTGGTTTAGTCCTGAGAATGCACCCCTGCTGCTCTCCAGTGTTTATGCTGGAGATGATTCCTCAGTACTGCAGTAGTAGTAGTAGTAGTAGTAGTAGTAGTAGTAGTAGTAGTAGTAGTAGTAGTAGTAGTAGTAGTAGTAGTAGTAGTAGTAGTAGTAGTAGTAGTAGTAGTAGTAGTAGTAGTAGTAGTAGTAGTAGTAGTAGTAGTAGTAGTACTACTTGTGTTTTGTGTACTTTCAGGGATGGTGGAGATGATTCCTCACGCAGACACTCTCAGGAGGATCCAGGTGGAACACGGAGTCACAGGCTCGTTTAAGGATCGACCTTTGTCCGACTGGCTCCAGAAGTACAACCCCACAGAAGAGCAGTACGACAAGGTACTACTACTGCAAATACTACTACTACTGCAAATACTACTACTACTACTACTACTACTACTACTACTACTACTACTACTACTACTACTACTACTACTACTGCAACCCCACAGAAGAGCAGTACGACAAGGTACTACTACTGCAAATACTACTACTACTGCAAATACTACTACTACTACTACTACTACTACTACTACTGCAACCCCACAGAAGAGCAGTACGACAAGGTACTACTACTGCAAATACTACTACTACTGCAAATACTACTACTACTACTACTACTACTACTACTACTACTACTGCAACCCCACAGAAGAGCAGTACGACAAGGTACTACTACTGCAAATATTACTACTACTGCAAATACTACTACTACTACTACTACTGCAACCCCACAGAAGAGCAGTACGACAAGGTACTACTACTGCAAATATTACTACTACTGCAAATACTACTACTACTACTACTGCAACCCCACAGAAGAGCAGTACGACAAGGTACTACTACTGCAAATACTACTACTACTGCAAATACTACTACTACTACTACTACTACTACTACTACTACTACTACTACTACTACTACTACTGCAACCCCACAGAAGAGCAGTACGACAAGGTACTACTACTGCAAATACTACTACTACTACTACTGCAACCCCACAGAAGAGCAGTACGACAAGGTACTACTACTGCAAATACTACTACTACTACTGCAAATACTACTAATACTGCAAATACTACTACTACTGCAAATACTACTACTACTACTGATGCGTGAAGAGTCCCTCAGTCGTCCAGGTAGAATCCATGATAAAAGAAGAGCTGACGAAGCCTCTCGGATGAGCGGTGAAACGTTTTCGACCAAACAAACTTTGTCCAGTTGACAAATTGAATTTCTTCTTTTATCACTACTACTACTACTACTACTGCAACCCCACAGAAGAGCAGTACGACAAGGTACTACTACTGCAAATACTACTACTACTACTGCAAATACTACTATAACCACCCAGACAAGCAGTACAACATGGTAGTATGAATCCTGCAGTATTTAGTTCTTCTCTGTGGTGTCTCCAGGCGGTGGAGAACTTCATCTACTCGTGTGCGGGCTGCTGCGTGGCCACGTACGTCCTGGGCATCTGTGATCGCCATAACGACAACATCATGATGAAGAGCAGCGGCCACATGTTCCACATCGACTTCGGAAAGTTCCTCGGACACGCCCAGATGTTCGGCAATATCAAGAGGTGAGAGGAACTCTAAAACCGCTTCAGATCTACCGACAACCTGCCACATTCCCTCCAAAATCAGTTAAGATCTGTTTAGAACCTACTAAGAACTCTCTAAAACTGGTTTAGATCCACCTAGAACCTAGAACCTTCTAAAACCAGTTCAGACCCAGGACCTGGTTTAGTCCTTTTCTAGTCCTGTTCTAGTCCTGGTTTAGTCCTGGTTTAGTCCTGTTCTAGTCCTGTCTAGTCCTGTTCAAGTCCTGGTTTAGTCCTGTTCTAGTCCTGGTTTAGTCCTGGTTTAGTCCTGTTCTAGTCCTGGTCTAGTCCTTGTTTAGTCCTTGTTTAGTCCTGGTTTAGTCCTGGTTTAGTCCTGTTCAGTCCAGTTGTAGTCCGGGTCCTGACGCGGTGGTTCTTGTTGTTCTCAGAGACCGCGCTCCGTTCGTGTTCACGTCGGACATGGCGTACGTGATCAACGGAGGAGACAAACCGTCGAGTCGCTTCCACGACTTCGTGGATCTGTGCTGCGAGGCGTACAACCTGATCCGCAAACACACACACCTGTTCCTGCACCTGCTGGGGCTGGTACGCACACACACACACACACACACACACACATACACACACACACACACACACACACACACACACATACACACACATACACACACACTACACACACACACGTAATATACACACACACACACACATACACACACACATATA
The DNA here is from genome assembly GCA_036785185.1 of Paratrypauchen microcephalus. Lineage (NCBI taxonomy): Eukaryota > Metazoa > Chordata > Actinopteri > Gobiiformes > Gobiidae > Paratrypauchen > Paratrypauchen microcephalus. Next base: position 108,926 of record JAVJIX010000283.1, on the reverse strand, counting down.
CACACACTATACACACACACACACATACACACACTATACACATATACATACACACTATACACACAAACACACACACACTATACACACAAACACACACTGTACACACAAACACACAACACACACATATACACCCACACATGCACTATATACACACACACACACTACACACACACACACACACACACACACACACTATACACATATACATACACACACACACACACACACACTATACACATATACATACACACACATACACACACTATACACATATACATACACACACACACACTATACACATATACATACACACACACACACTATACACATATACATACACACACATACACACACTATACACATATACATACACACACACACACTATACACACATACATACACATAAACACACTGTACACACATAAACACACAACACACACATATACACCCACACACGCACTATACACACACATACGCACTATACACACACATACACACTATACACACACACACACACACACTATACACACACACACACACATGCACTATACACACACTATACACACACACACACTATACACACACATACACACAAACACACACTGTACACACAAACACACAACACACACATATACACCCACACACGCACTATACACACACATACACACTATACACACACACATACACACACACATGCTCCTCACTGCTCCTGAAAAAGGATGGGTCAAATGCAGAAGTCAAATTTCTCCCGTGTGTCACTGTGTGTCATTGTGTGTGAGACCAATAAAGGCTAAAAGCCCAAGCTTATACACACACTATACACACACAAACACACACTATACACACACTATACACACACACACACACGCACACACACACAACACACACACCTGTTCCTGCACCTGCTGGGGCTGGTACGCACACACACACACACACACTGCCTGTCCTCGCCCCCTTCAGGTGTGGTAGTCTCAGAGTGATTTCAGTGTAGTGAGCGCCCCCTTCAGGGAGATATAGGCAGTGTCTGACCTGAAGCAATTTGGATAAGAAACGGATTCCACTTTGTCCAGTCGACAAACTGAATTTCTCCTTTTGCCTTTGGTTCCACCTGAACGACTGAGGGATTCTACACACACACATACACACAACTGCAGTATAATACTGCAGTACTTGTGTATTTCTGCAGTATAATACTGCAGTACTTTTACTTCACAGATGGTGTCCTGTGGGATTCCTGAGTTGTCTGATTTGGCTGATCTCAGATATGTTTATGACGCTCTGAGACCTCAAGAGTCTGAGGCCGATGCCACGATGTACTTCACCAGGTACTACTACTGCTACTACTACTACTGCTATTACTGCTACTACTGCTACTGCTACTGCTACTACTACTACTACTACTGCTTCTACTGCTACTACTGCTACTACTGCTACTACTACTACTGCTACTACTGCTACTACTACTACTGCTACTACTGCTACTACTGCTACTGCTACTGCTACTACTACTACTACTACTGCTACTACTGCTACTACTGCTACTGCTACTACTGCTACTACTACTACTGCTACTACTGCTACTACTACTACTGCTACTACTGCTACTACTGCTACTGCTACTGCTACTACTGCTACTACTACTACTACTACTGCTACTACTGCTACTACTGCTACTACCGCTGCTACCACCGCCACTACCGCCACTACCACCACTGCTACTACCGCTACCACCACCGCTACTACCGCTACTACCACGCCACCGCCACTGCTACTACCGCTACCACCACTACCACCACTACCGCCACCACCGCTACCACCGCCACAACCACTGCCACCACCGCCACTACCGCCACCACCACCGCCACCGCTACCACCGCCACCGCTGCCACCGCCACCACTACCACCACCGCTACCGCCACCATTACCACCGCTACCACCACCACCACCGCCACCACCACCGCTGCCATTACTCTACCACCGCCACCATTGCCACCGCTACCACCACCACAACCGCTACTCTACCACCGCCACCGTTACCGCTACCACCGCCACCGCTACCACCACCGCCACCGCTACCACCGCCACCGCCACCACCGCTACCACCGCCACCACCGCCACCGCCACCGCCACCACCACCGCCACCGCCACCGCTACCACCACCACCACCGCCACCACCACCACCACCGCCACCACCGCCACCACCACCGCCACCGCCACCACCACCGCTACCACTACCCCCACCACCGCCACTCTACCACCGCCACCGTTACCGCTACCACCGCCACCGTTACCGCTACCACCGCCACCGCCGCCACCACCGCCACCGCTGCTACCACCGCCACCGCCACCACCACCACCGCCACCGCCACCGCCACCGCTACCGCCACCACCGCTACTACCACCATTGCCACCGCTACCACCACCACTACTGCTACCACTACTACCACCGCTACCACCACTACCATTGCCACCGCCACCACCACTACCACCGCTACCACCGCCACCGCCACCACCGCCACTGCTACTACTGCTACTACTGCTACTACTGTTACTGCTACTACTGCTACTACTGCTACTACTACTACTGCTACTACTGCTACTACTACTACTGCTACTACTACTACTACTGCTACTACTACTACTGCTACTACTGCTACTACTACTGCTACTACTACTACTGCTACTACTGTTACTGCTACTACTGCTACTACTGCCACTACTACTATTGCTACTGCTACTACTACTACTACTGCTACTACTACTACTATTGCTACTGCTACTACTATTGCTACTGCTACTACTACTACTACTACTACTACTACTACTACTGCTACTACTGTTAGACCCGTGTGTGTTTTTCAGACTGATCGAGTCGAGTCTCGGCAGCGTCGCCACTAAACTGAACTTCTTCATTCATAATTTGGCCCAAATGAAGTTCACAGCATCTGAAGAGCGCCCCCTGCTGTCCTTCTGCCCCCGAGTGCACACAGCCAGAAGTGACGGAACCATCACCGACCTGCACATCTGTACCCACCAGCGCACCAACAAGGGACACGTAAGGCTCAGACGACACACGAACGCACCAATAAGGGACACGTAAGGCTCCGGCGACACACGAACGCACCAATAAGGGACACGTAAGGCTCCGACGACACACGAACGCACCAATAAGGGACACGTAAGGCTCCGGCGACACACGAACGCACCAATAAGGGACACGTAAGGCTCCGACGACACACGAACGCACCAATAAGGGACACGTAAGGCTCCGACGACACACGAACGCACCAATAAGGGACACGTAAGGCTCCGGCGACACACAAACGCACCAATAAGGGACACGTAAGGCTCCGGCGACACACGAACGCACCAATAAGGGACACGTAAGGCTCCGGCGACACACGAACGCATCAATAAGGGACACGTAAGGCTCCGACGACACACAAACGCATCAATAAGGGCACCAAAATTCGTGCTTCTTAAAGAATATTTGAAATCTGGCCTACCCACTGATCGTCCGTAATAAAATTATCCAAACTATAAGGAAAGCCAAAGGTAATTTTTTTGTCAGCGTCATACAAAGTAATAGAGGTAACGGGAAATTTTTTTTTGCAAACTTTGAATAGACTTTTAGGTAAATCTTCAAACTCAAAACCTCTTGAAATAGAGCTCAATAAAGAATTGAATAAGACCCTCGGGCCATAGCCAATACTTTCAACAAGTTTTTTGTTGAAAGTAGGGATGCACCGATCCACATTTTTTTCACTTCGTATCCGATCCCGATATCTGATTGTAGATATCGGCCGATACTATTCCGATACCAAAACTGTTTTCAATATTATCATCATTATTATAGTTGATTATTATAGCCGATGATATGAACAAATGTTTGTGTGTCCCAAAGGAAACTTAAGGTAACATACCTGCAAACTAGTCACCTTTCGGTGAAATTCGCCGTTTTGATCCCAAAATGGGTCACTTGTGTGTGAATCGTGTAGATCCGAAGAGTTTTTTTTTTTTTTTTTTTTTTTTGGGGGGGGGGAGGGGGTGGTCTACGTTGCCGAACATTTGGTTTGTCGCTAAATAAAACCGTAACGGTGCACATCTTTTCCATTGGAGTTCTGGTTGCCAGTCCTCACTTCTGAAAATTCCATAGCAGTTAGGATTCAGAGTCTGCAGAGTCACCTTTTTTACTGAGTGATCTGGCAACCTCATTTCGTGAAAGGATCTGATCAACGGATCTGGGACAGTCTGGTCGTTTTCACACCAGGAAAGTCCGATAGTTCACTTGCTTTGGTCTGGACCAAATGTTTTTTTATTGTTTTTATTTTGGTGCAGTTCGCTTTCACACTGCAGTTTTTCCTCAAGCGAACTAACGTCTATAAACAAAAGCACGTGTGCTGAGGTCGCTCAGCCGTTGGACTAAAATGAGCCGTGTCCAAACGCGGAAGGAGGAGAATAACGGTGTTACGTGCTGTTTTCAATCTGGCCTTAGCGATATGGTTTGCTCAGTTTTTGCAGTTCTCACAAATGTTCGAGCAGCATCGTGAGGTTTACACTATTTTACAATAAATTTCCAAACGACGAAGACACAGGGCGAGACGACTACAGAGAACAGCGCTCATGTGCGCATCAAGTTCTGACTCTTGCTCTTCATGCAAAACATAAGTAAGCCTCGTAAGTTTCGTTTGGTTTCGTTTCATTTCGTTTCGTTTCGTCAGCCTCGGTTTCCCATAATGCTCGACATACGACGGGAGCCAACTTGTGTCGGATCGAGTCCGGTCTGCATTCTCACCTCAAACGAACCGCACCAGAGTTCGTATGGAACCGGACCGAGACCGACCTTTTTAGGTTGTTGTTTGTTTACTCCGGATCGAGATTTTTGGTTTTTATTCACACCAGCCCAAAAGGTCCGAATCAAAGGAGCAAACGAACTCTGGTTCATTTTAAACGAACCAAACAAGGCAGGTGTGAAAACGATCACTCTGTGGGATGAACGATTGAAAAACTTGTCTTTGAATTAAGGATTTCGTTGCTGTTACATGTGTTGAGGTAAGTTTTGCAGTGCCAGAAATATGTACATGAATGTATTTTTTTAACATTATACGTGCTGAAAATTGATATTATGCCAGCTAACTGCATAAAACAGCTGCAGATGTAAATGCTAGCAGTTCTGTCGTCGGATATGAGAGTTGAAAACGAACACATTTGCTTAGTGCGTTGCCTGGAGAATGTCCCTGTTCACATTGGATGGTTTTCAGATACAGAAAACACCCGATCAGAAACAAGGCATAATTTGCATCCCTAATGGAAAGATAGAAAGCTGGCAGGGCCTGTAGCTTGCCTTTTAGAGCCCAAGCAGGCTAGTATCAAAGACATTAGCTAATTGTTATCATCGTCAACTAGCAGCTGTTTATTTCATATGTTGAAGGTGAAAAGGCGCTTGTTTTGGCATTAGAAGCCAACGAGAATTCCACCAAACATTATGTTTCTGTTTTTATTTTGTTAATTGAGCGCGGTAGGTCGTCACTCTTTTTTTGCCCGAAGAAGGACTTCACTCGCGTCATTCATGGTCAGCTGTCAAGAAAGCACCTGCCTACCGCTGTGTTTTTGTTGGAGAGATTTGTTCAAAAACACTATCGTCAAAAACATCCAATGTGAAACTGGTTCTAGCCTACTATGTCACGCCAACACGAACCCCATGAATTTGAAAACCATATCGACCGGGTCTAGACCTGGACTAGACCAGGATTAAACCACCACGTGCCGCTGCTGGTTTCGCCGCGCCTGGGCTCGGGGCGCGAGCCGCGGCGAAACCAGCAGCGGCACGCATTCCGGGTTCGATCTCGCCTCGCGGTACACCCGGGGCTGCTGAGCAGTGCCGTTGGCGCCTGCGGTCGGCTGTGAGTCGAGCTTGGCGCAGTGCGGTTGCCTTGTTTCGGGTGCGCGTGTCCGCGGTTAGCGGTTAATGCATTTTTTAATGCATTCAATTAATGCATTTTGATCGACCAACGTCTTAATCGACAATTAACCGTTAATCGATTAATAGTTGACATCCCTAATACAGACTGGAACTTGACCAGGACTAAATGCGGACTAAACCAGGTCTAAACCAGGACTGGGCCAGGTCTAAACCAGGACTGGACCAGGTCTAAACCAGGATTAAACCAGCGCGTGCGGCTCTTTGCCTGGTTTCGCGCGGCTCTTGCGTTCGTTCATGTCGAGGTTTGATGTGCTCGGACTGCGTGCCAAGGAGGCACGGTTTGGGCACGGGTCTCGCACTTGCGGCCCCGGGTGGGACGCGCGGTCTCGCGCCAGTCATGCTGCGCTATCACGGATTTGAGCACGATGAGCACACGTGGACCCCGCCCCCACCCCCCCCACGCTTCACTATTGATACATTTTGTTGAAAATCTAAGAAAATTTGAGTGTTTAAATGAGAGAGAAATGTGAGAAATGAGGGATTACTGTACTGACAAATATCGGTGGTTAATATCGCCCCACTTTTACACATCAGGCCGATAACGATATGTTAAACATTTGGCAATATCGGCCGATACTGATGTTAATGCCGATATATTGTGCATCCCTAATAAAAATCTCTGTCAGTGCTGTTTTTAGATCTCAAGAAAGCGTTTGAGAGTTAACCACCAAGTATTCATGACCAAGCTTTCGCATTTCAATTTCTCTGCAGAAGCTCTATTATGGTTTCAGTCCTGTTTATCTAATAGATCACAACGTGTCACCATAAATGGAGTAAAATCCCAGTGTCTCAGCAGTGACGTTGGAGTACCACAGGGCTCAGTACTTGGGCCTCTGTTATTTTTACTTTACATCAATGATCTGCCAAATGTTTGCCTGAGCTGAATATGTTGATGTATGCAGATGATGCTGTTATTTTTACCCAGGGTAAGGAAGCTAGAACTATTGCTGCCAAACTGACAATCGGACTTAACAAAATACATGACTGGCTCAAACCAAACTGCCTTATGTTAAACCAGGTTTGACACATGTTCTCCTGCACATGTTTGAGGTTAGACACATGTTCTCCTGCACATGTTTGAGGTTAGACACATGTTCTCCTGCAGATGTTTGAGGTTTGACACGTGTTCTCCTGCAGATGTTTGAGGTTAGACACATGTTCTCCTGCAGATGTTTGAGGTTTGACACGTGTTCTCCTGCAGATGTTTGAGGTTTGACACATGTTCTCCTGCAGATGTTTGAGGTTAGACACATGTTCTCCTGCAGATGTTTGAGGTTTGACACGTGTTCTCCTGCAGATGTTTGAGGCTAGACACGTGTTCTCCTGCAGATGTTTGAGGTTTGACACGTGTTCTCCTGCAGATGTTTGAGGTTAGACACATGTTCTCCTGCAGATGTTTGAGGCTAGACACGTGTTCTCCTGCAGATGTTTGAGGTTTGACACGTGTTCTCCTGCAGATGTTTGAGGTTTGACACATGTTCTCCTGCAGATGTTTGAGGTTAGACACATGTTCTCCTGCAGATGTTTGAGGTTTGACACATGTTCTCCTGCAGATGTTTGAGGTTAGACACATTTTCTCCTGCAGATGTTTGAGGTTTGACACATGTTCTCCTGCAGATGTTTGAGGTTTGACACATGTTCTCCTGCAGATGTTTGAGGTTAGACACATGTTCTCCTGCAGATGTTTGAGTTTTGACACATGTTCTCCTGCAGATGTTTGAGGTTAGACACATGTTCTCCTGCAGATGTTTGAGGTTTGACACATGTTCTCCTGCAGATGTTTGAGGTTTGACACATGTTCTCCTGCAGATGTTTGAGGTTAGACACATGTTCTCCTGCAGATGTTTGAGTTTTGACACATGTTCTCCTGCAGATGTTTGAGGTTAGACACATGTTCTCCTGCAGATGTTTGAGGTTTGACACATGTTCTCCTGCAGATGTTTGAGGTTAGACACATGTTCTCCTGCAGATGTTTGAGGTTTGACACATGTTCTCCTGCAGATGTTTGAGGTTTGACACATGTTCTCCTGCAGATGTTTGAGGTTTGACACATGTTCTCCTGCAGATGTTTGTGGTGAAGGTGGAGCGGGAGCACGAGGCATCTCTGGTGAGAAGAACCTTTGAGGAGTTCCATGAGCTCCACAGTAAACTCCGCCTCCTCTTCCCCTCCAACAAACTGCCCAGGTAACTCCGCCTACTGCACCTGCACGCACCCGTCACACCTGGATAATAAATTGAAATTTGGCGTCACGATTCTCACGGCCAAACTCACGAGAACATCACGATGATTCTGAACGTTCTGGATTTGAATCATTCTAATTCTCGCTCAGGTTCCCGAACCGGTTTGTGATCGGTCGATCTCGAGGGGAGGCGGCGGCCGATCGGAGGAAAGACGAGCTCAACGGATACGTGTGGCACCTGCTCCACGCCGCCCCCGAGGTCACTCAGGTGAGACGGGGGCTCCTGACCACCTGCTTCATGTCCCTCCTCACAAACACCTGGAGTTTTGTTTGAGGAACTCTTTATTATTCGTCTGTTTACATCTCCAAAGCTCCAAACGCTCTGTTCCACCTCGTGATGTCATCAAGTGAACAGCTCCTTTTCCCTTTAGTTCAGTCGAGATCGGCGACTCCAGGACTGAAATGATCCAAATGATTCTAGTGAAGGTGTGTGGAGTTTAAAAACACAGTGGAGCACTTCCCGTATCACCACATGATGACATCACAAGGTGGAACAGAGTGTTTTCATTCTGAGAGACTTGTGCTAAATCTGCAGGTTTGTGTGAAACAAACACGACTCCAGCTGTTTGACGAGGAAACGACTTTAGGACAGATCACCGGTCAGTAAATCATGGACCTGTCCAAACCCCTGGAGGTTCTGTCCAAACCCCTGGAGGTTCAGTCCAAGGGGGGTGACGGAGTGTGACAGGGGTGACGGGGAATAGGGGTGATGGGGGGAATAGGGGTGACGGAGTGTGACGGGGGGAATAGGGGTGACGGGGAATAGGGGTGACGGAGTGTGACAGGGTGACGGGGGGAATAGGGGTGACGGAGTGTGACGGGGTGATTGGGGGAATAGGGGTGACGGGGAATAGGGGTGACGGAGTGTGACAGGGTGACGGGGGGAATAGGGGTGACGGAGTGTGACAGGGTGACGGGGGGAATAGGGGTGACGGAGTGTGACAGGGTGACGGGGGGAATAGGGGTGACGGAGTGTGACGGGGGAATAGGGGTGACGGAGTGTGACAGGGTGACGGGGAATAGGGGTGACGGAGTGTGACAGGGTGACGGGGGGAATAGGGGTGACGGAGTGTGACAGGGTGACGGGGGGAATAGGGGTGACGGAGTGTGACGGGGGGAATAGGGGTGACGGGATGACGGGGGGAATAGGGGTGACGGGGAATAGGGGTGACGGAGTGTGACAGGGTGACGGGGGGAATAGGGGTGACGGGGGTGTCACCTACAGTTCTGTTTCATCCCTCCTGACCACCAGAGGGCGGTGCTGAATGTTCCTTTGCACATGTGCAGCTCGAGTAGTAAAACCAAATGAGTCACACCTGTGACCCAGGATGACGCCCCGGAGGTCATGTAGTCCCCGTCATCCCTGACTCTGTTCCTCGTTTCTTCTCACGTGCGGTTCGATCGACATGGCATTAGCCATCAGTGAGGAACTGGGATAAAAAAATGGCCCTGGCATTTTGCACCTACAAGCAGCCCCGTAGAACGTGGAACGGCATTTATGGACATGCGCAATACCATACATTACGCTCAGATTAACCCATCAATCGTGACTTTAGTCCACAACATGCCAGCACAAAATCGCAGCATAAAATACCAAAACAGTGGGCTACACACAAAGCACAGACGTCAGCCCCATGCATTAAACAACTGCATTAAAATCATGGAAATCAATGCTCAACCCAGCCATAATTTTAAAAGTGTCTTACCTTCATGCCGTTAATAAACGCTCTTCTCTGCAACCCGATCGCTCCCCCCTTGTGTCATTTAGTGCCTCCTCCTCGATTCATTTTACTAAACTATAATGCTAAGTATCCGAGCGTCCGTCTGTCTCCTCTTCTACTTCAACTTGACCACACGACCACAACCTTCACCGTTCTGTTTCTCATGAAAGTGATTAATGTTGTGTTGTACTAACTTCCTCCAAAAGGTTTACTATTGTCTTCCGTATAAAGTGTTTTCCACTTCATATGCGAGCGCTAACGATTCTTGGTAGCAACTACTGCTGTGGTTGGTCAATTCTTGGTAGTAACTCGGACAGACATTGGTCAATTTGTGGAAGCGCGAGCTCGAGTCAAGGCAGTGCTTTACTTCAGTTGTCGCAAACAAATACAAAATACAGATATATTTGTTTTATTTCAAACTGTGCATTTCTAACATTGTAGGAAGAAATATCCCGGCAAAATAAAATAATGTAAAACCTTAAAGGGACAGTGTGTAAGATTTTTACCCGTTAATTACCGAAATTGAAGATACCCATTCAAAAATACATTGTTTTCCAAGCCTTTTCACTTCCATCATGAAATCAAAGTATTCTTTTGGACTTAGATATAGTCACATAAAAGGGGGATCTTCCCCATGTAGAGGCTTCGCCTTCGGCAAGGCTCGTGGTTTTGGGTAAACAACACAAGCATGCTGCCGGATCACACATCGTAATGGATCTAACACGTGTTTTGGACTAAATTGTTTTACTGGATTTTATTCGCTGGATCCTTACGGACAGATTGAGGCCAAGTTTATGGTGAAATACAGAGTTTGACCTGTCCAGAGCCTTCAAAGGTAAGCTAAGTAACAAACCTCGTTTTGTGCTTTTCCGTATAAAAGCCCCATGTGCTCGGGGAGTGATTGTTGTGCCGGGAAATGAATTGCATAGTCAAAAAGAGGAGACTGTAAGGTTTCATTTGATGTGTAGATTGTCATGGTACATGATCGGGAATGTGTGTTTTCATGAGAAAAGAAAAAAAAAAAACAGTGAACGGGACCGCGTTTTATTTATACCGTAGTTGTCGGCGAGAGCTCGCACAGCGCCGGGTGCGAGCGGTTCGTGCGCGGGTACGTGAGCTGTCCGCGTTACGGCGCGCCCGGGTGACCCTCGAGGTCTGCCGTAGCCAAAAGAGGAAGTGCAATAGCCACCATCCATCTATGCGCCACGAATCCTACACACTGGACCTTTAAACACATCATCACGGTGCCACCGTCACTGTAGGACAGTGTATATACAGTGTATAAATACTGAACGGGGCCTTTCACTTACAGCAATAGGGCGGAATTTTTAAGACGGTGGAGGCACGTAACGACCGAATACCTATGTGGTTGCAGGGCCGCGGCCCTTCTGGCATGTGCCCAAATGCCAGACCGCCCAGTCCGTCACTGTTAGCCATACCCTAGAACTTTTGTTGTTTTTTGTTGTCGCCGGACGCCCTTTGACCGTCTCAGCCGGAGGGTTTTTCGCCCTCCGAGGGCTGCGACAGTCTGTATTTTGCTGGAGGATTGAAGGTTCCTGATGGGAGGGGGGAGTTCCCCCCCTCCCATCAGGTACGTTGTACTATTAACGGTACAGTACAGACTGTCTGTTGCTAAAGGTGTTCACAAATTTTCTTTTGTTTTTGACTCTTTCGGTGAAGGACGCGTTCATGCCCCCTCTCCCATCTTGGTTTCGATGCTTGCCAACTGACCACTGTCCAACTGTCTGGTTTGCTCATCTATACTGGTTGTGCTCGACCGATCGTACCAGACTGATGGACAGCTCTCGTTGTTGTGTGGCCTGTGGGTCCACGCTTCAGGTGGATGTGGCCATGACCTTTGTAAAACACACCTCGGCCCTGACCCCTTCTGGGAGGCATTGTCAGGTATCTCATGCATGAACTGCAGTTACATGCCACTTGCTGTCAGGGTGGCAAGGATGGCACAGCTAAACCCCGCAAGTGGTGGCGATCTCCCCCCGTCGGGGCAGGTACTGTTGCCCCTTTCGACGATTGGCTGATTTGCGCTCCATCCAAAGTGCGTGTGAAGCAGGACACCGCCTGCACATGTGGCCCGGCTTCACGGTGAATATGGAGAAGAGCCTGACTCCAACTCGGGCAACACCTTTTCTTGGTCTGGATTTGGACACTGTGATGATGAAGGCTCGCCCGTCCCATCGTCGCCGAGGCGATATTCAAGCTTTTTTCTCTTGCTTCAAACTGGGCAGTCTGCACCTGTTTGTCAGCTTCCTTCAGCTCGTGGGAAAGTGGACTTCTGTCACAGGAGTTGTGCCTCTTCTGTCACTGCGTCCACTACACATGTGGCTCAACAGTTTTCATCTGGACCCTGCATGACACCGACGGATGCTCAGAGTGACGTGGCGGTGCTCCCGTGCACTGGAGCTATTTGTCACAGGGGGTCCCCATGGGTCTGGAGGTGTCGCAGGGAGGTGGTCACCACGGACGCCTGCTTGGCTCTCATGTTGTGTGTTCTCGTGTTGTGCGTTCTCGTGTTGTGCGTTCTCGTGTTGTGCGTTCTTGTGTTGTGCGTTCTTGTGTTGTGCGTTCTTGTGTTGTGCGTTCTCGTGTTGTGCGTTCTCGTGTTGTGCGTTCTCGTGTTGTGCGTTCTCATGTTGTGCGTTCTCGTGTTGTGCGTTCTCATGTTGTGTGTTGTGTGTTTCAGTGTGACCTGGTGTACTCTTTCTTTCATCCTTTGCCCCGAGACGAGGGTCCTTCAGAGAGACACGCCCCCAAACCTCCAGGTGAGTCACATGACCCGGACCCAGTCACATGACCCGGACCCAGTCACATGACCCGGACCCAGTCACATGACCCGGACCCAGTCACATGACTTGGACCTGGACCCAGTCACATGACCTGGACCCAGTCACATGACCTGGACCTGGACCCAGTCACATGACTTGGACCCAGTCACATGACTTGGACCTGGACCCAGTCACATGACCTGGACCCAGTCACATGACCTGGACCTGGACCCAGTCACATGACTTGGACCCAGTCACATGACATGGACCCAGTCACATGACCTGGCCCTGGACCCAGTCACATGACCTGGCCCTGGACCCAGTCACATGACTTGGACCCAGTCACATGACTTGGACCCAGTCACATGACTTGGACCCAGTCACATGACCTGGACCCAGTCACATGACCTGGACTAATGTGGGCGAATCTCCACAGATCTGACATGTAATGTGTGTGTATATGTGTGTGTGTGTGTGTTTCAGAGCTGCGCTGGACTCCTCCCTCGGGGTCGGAGCTCGGTCAGGTCAAACTCTCCATCTCCTACAAGAACCAGAAGCTCTTCATCATGGTCATGCACATCCGAGGCCTGGTGAGTCAGATGCCCTCCCGTTGTCCTCCCCTGATCCCTCGTGGTCCTCTCGTGCCTCAGATCCTCCTGACCCTCTCTCTGTTTGGTGTCTGTTTGGTGTCTGTTTGGTGTCTGTTTGGTGTGTGTTTGGTGTCTGTTTGGTGTGTGTTTGGTGTGCTTGGTGTCTGTTTGGTGTCTGTTTGGTGTCTGTTTGGTGTCTGTTTGGTGTGTGCTTGGTGTCTGTTTGGTGTGTGTTTGGTGTGCTTGGTGTGTGTTTGGTGTGTGTTTGGTGTCTGGTGTGTGTTTGGTGTGTGTTTGGTGTGTGCTTGGTGTCTGTTTGGTGTGTGTTTGGTGTGTGTTTGGTGTCTGTTTGGTGTGTGCTTGGTGTGTGTTTGGTGTGTGCTTGGTGTCTGGTGTGTGTTTGATGTCTGTTTGGTGTCTGTTTGGTGTGTGTTTGGTGTGTGTTGAGTGTCTGTTTGGTGTCTGTTTGGTGTGTGTTTGGTGTGTGTTTGGTGTCTGTTTGGTGTCTGTTTGGTGTGTGTTTGGTGTGTGTTTGGTGTGTGTTTGGTGTGTGTTTGGTGTGTGTTTGGTGTGTGTTTGGTGTGTGTTTGGTGTCTGTTTGGTGTGTGTTTGGTGTGTGTTGGGTGTCTGTTTGGTGTGTGTTGGGTGTCTGTTTGGTGTGTGTTTGGTGTGTGTTTGGTGTGTGTTTGGTGTGTGTTGGGTGTGTGTTGGGTGTGTGTTGGGTGTCTGTTTGGTGTGTGTTTGGTGTGTTTGTTTGGTGTGTGTGTTTGGTGTGTGTTTGGTTTGTTTGGTGTGTGCTTGGTGTGTGTTTGGTGTCTGTTTGGTGTCTGTTTGTTTGGTGTCTGTTTGGTGTGTGTTTGGTGTGTGTTTGGTGTGTGTTTGGTGTGTGTTTGGTGTGTGTTTGGTGTGTGTTGGGTGTGTGTTTGGTGTGTTTGTTTGGTGTGTGTGTTTGGTGTGTGTTTGGTGTGTGTTTGGTGTGTGTGTTTGGTGTCTGTTTGGTGTTTGTTTGGTGTCTGTTTGGTGTGTGTTTGGTGTGTGTTTGGTGTGTGTTGGGTGTGTGTTTGGTGTGTTTGTTTGGTGTGTGTGTTTGGTGTGTGTTTGGTGTCTGTTTGGTGTCTGTTTGGTGTGTGTTTGGTGTGTGTTTGGTGTGTGTTTGGTGTCTGTTTGGTGTCTGTTTGGTGTGTGTTTGGTGTCTGGTGTGTGTTTGGTGTCTGTTTGGTGTGTGTTTGGTGTCTGGTGTGTGTTTGGTGTGTGTTTGGTGTCTGTTTGGTGTCTGTTTGGTGTGTGTTTGGTGTGTGTTTGGTGTGTGTTTGGTGTGTGTTTGGTGTCTGTTTGGTGTGTGTTTGGTGTGTGTTTGGTGTGTGTTTGGTGTGTGTTTGGTGTGTGTTTGGTGTCTCTCTGGTGTTTAGCAGCCGCTCCCTGACGGCACAGAGCCGGACCCGTACGTGAAGCTCTACCTGCTCCCAGACCCTCAGAAGAGCAGCAAGAGGAAGACCAAGGCCGCCAGGAGGACCCGCAACCCCACCTACAACGAGATGGTGAGCAGGACCAGGACCGGACGGGGACCGGGACTGGGACTGGGGCAGATCTAAACCAGGTCTAACCCAGGTGTTCCTCTGGTCCACAGCTGGTGTATGAGCGTGTCCCTCCTGGAGACCTGGACCATCGGATGATCCACCTCCGGGTCCTGGGAGACGGGTCTTTTTGGGAGAACCCGGTTCTGGGCGAGACCTTCATCCCCCTGTCCTCTCTGAGCCCGGGGCAGCACTGGGTCGACTGGCACCGGCTGGGGGCGCCGTCTGACGGCACCGGGCAGCACCACTAGGACCAGAGACCCTGAAGAGGACTCCAGGTCTGGTCCAGGTCTGGTCCAGGTCTGGTCCTGGTCTGGTCCAGGTCTGGTCCAGGTCTGGTCCAGGTCTGGTCCAGGTCTGGTCCAGGTCTGGTCCTGGTCTGGTCCAGGTCTGGTCCAGGTCTGGTCCAGGTCTGTTTGTTTTAGGACAGAACCTCGTCTGTTGTCTTAGATCAGGTCTGAGGTTGGACCGAACCCTGACCCTGAGCTCAGAGTCGTGGAACTGCAGGAGTGAATTTCTCCATTTTGTAATTTTCTTCAGTGATCAATACTACAGTGATCAGTACTTCAGTGATCAATATTTCAGTGATCAATACTACAGTGACATTATTAAAAACACAAATTACTCTGTTAATTAAATGACTCGTCAGCCCTGCCAGAGCCCGTGACAGGTGCCACAGGGGGCACAGGGGCAGGTGCCACAGGGGGCACAGGGGCAGGTGCCGCAGGGGGCACAGGGGCAGGTGCCACAGGGGGCACAGGGGCAGGTGCCGCAGGGGGCACAGGGGCAGGTGCCGCAGGGGGCACAGGGGCAGGTGCCACAGGGGGCACAGGGGCAGGTGCCACAGGGGGCACAGGGGCAGGTGCCACAGGGGGCACAGGGGGCAAGGGGCACAGAGGGCAGGGGGCACAGGGGCAAGTGCCATATGGGGCAGGTGCCACAGGGGCAAGTGCCATATGGGGCAGGTGCCACAGGGCACAGGGGCAGGTGCCACAGGGGCAAGTGCCATATGGGGCAGGTGCCACAGGGGCAGGTGCCAAAGAGAAGGTTCAAAATGGCCACTGTTGATGCCATTTTGAGGCTTTGCCCTTTGAGCCTGAGGTCTGAAGTGAAGCCCCGCCCCCGCATCCAAGCGAACAGGAAACACGCCCTTTCACAGTAAAAGCACTGCTCTGTATGGGACACTTTATTTTGAAGTCACTGTAAACGTCACACGGACATTTTGTTTACGTCGTGTGAAACACGGACCTGACGAATCATGTGACGCTCTCCGAGGAGTCCACGAAACCGCGAAACCGCTTCTGACGAGTTTAGAACGTTTTACACAAATGTGACGTCAAAGGTCAAACTGTCTTTTTACAAAAAGTGTCCTTAAAAAAACATGCAAAAAGAGGAGGTCTTCTTCTGCCCCATGTCCTAATGTTCTAATGTTGTTCTTCACCACAAACTGAGTCTGAGTCTGAAACTTTGACTTATTTATTACAAAACTGTGAAAAGTGACTCGAGTCTGCTCCAGAACACCAACACTTCTGAAACCTGCTCCAGAACACCAACACTTCTGAAACCTGCTCCAGAACACCAACACTTCTGAAACCTGCTCCAGAACACCAACACTTCTGAAACCTGCTCCAGAACACCAACACTTCTGAAACCTGCTCCAGAACACCAACACTTCTGAAACCTGCTCCAGAACACCAACACTTCTGAAACCTGCTCCAGAACACCAACACTTCTGAAACCTGCTCCAGAACACCAACACCTCTGAAACCCCCCCTCACCTCCTGCTCGTTTCTGTGTCGGTTTCGTGCGACTCCCTCGGTCGTCCAGGTAGAGCGGACGTGTTTTTACCTTTTTTTGTCATGTGTTTTGTGACCTGAGCTACACTGTCGAAGTGTTAAATGCAGAGTTGGATTTTTATTTCCCGAGGTTCTGATTTTCTGTCCGTTTCTGATGTCGATTGTGTTTATTTATACCTGAGGTCAAGTGCACTGTAAAATAAGAATGTACAAAGTGATTTTGTAATACTGTTTGATTAAAGAGGAACTCTAACCCTGAAGGACTTTTCTCTGAGCGTTTTGTGGCGTTCATTTCTCAAAGGTCTCACTTTATTAATAAAATGTTTTATTATAGCTCAGACCCCCCAGGATTTCGCGGGCATGTTTTGTGATTGTTGAGGGCTAAAATGCCTGAATTTGCGGGAACTTTTCCAAAAAGTTGTGATGAAAGTTGCGGTGCTTTTAAGGTTTTTGTTGCGATTTTGTTGCGGGAGGAAGTGAAAGTTGCGATAAATAGTTGTGATTTTCGCTTTTTGTAATTAAAATTGAGTAATATTTTGAATACTGAGTTATTACTGACAAAGAATAATACAAAGACACAGAGATCACAGATATGGTCCTAAAACAACCTTACCAACATGGAAAATAAATTGCTACTAGGAGGGGAACTGTTTCGGTCTTTTGCTGTTATTTTTGGGGGCAAATGGCGCCGCAGACATGTTTCTTTGCCATTAGAAGCTGTGTCTCAATTCCCAGGGGGCATAGTTCGGTGCTTGGTTTGAAGGGCATGAGCGTCACACATTTCGACAGTACACAACAGTTCTTTTTTGTCCCATGCGCAGTTAACACGCGGTCTGAACACCGCAGTCGTTAAGCGGTCCACGGACTGCAGTCTGAGCCCCCTTCGGGCCGCGCTGTGGGTGCCCGATGTGGGCGGAAGTACCCGATGTGAGCTCTGTGTGTGTTCTGCACATGCGCACAATGACGTATAATGACGTATCAGGAAGAAGGAGGGTTTATCTGCCCGATTCGGGCTTTTTAAAAAATTATTTATTTTATTTACGACAGACACGTATTTTGACAACGAAGGCAATTTTCGGCATGATAGATAGATGGATAAAGATTTAAAAAATGTAATAAATAAATAATAAATAAATAATACATCAAAAATAAAAATAAGTATGTAAATAAATACTCAAATAAATAAATTAATGTATTATATTATGTATTAAAAAATACATAATATATAAAAAATAAATAAGAAATTAAAAGTGAGTCTAAGAACTTTTTGAGGCAACTGTAGAACCTTAAAAAAATGTTTTTGTTAGGTTAACTCAGTGCTTCTCAAATAGTGGGGCGGGCCCCCCTGGGGGGGGCGTGGCGTGATGCCAGGGGGGGCGCGTATGACCCTGGGAAACATGTTTTTTTGCTGTACTGTACTAGAACTAAGTGTAATTGCACATCAACAACAGTAGTTGGCAGTGGAGTTCTCACACGCGATTTATGCACAGTCTCACCATTAACAGAACATCCTCTGTCACAGAAAAAACACGTATATTCCACTGAGTCGTGCCCTTTAGTCCGACAGAAGCTGACGCATCAGTGGCACAAGGAGAGAGCGAGTTTTTTTCAGTGCTTTTAGCTTATGCAAATGAGGTGGTTTTAAGTTTCATTTCTGTAAAACGTAAACAAATGTGCGCAAAGCTGCATTAAAAACACATTAATTCAGTCATTTGATTGGACATTTCCTCTGACAAATTTGAATCATGTTTTAAGACTTGTA
Source organism: Paratrypauchen microcephalus (assembly GCA_036785185.1). Lineage (NCBI taxonomy): Eukaryota > Metazoa > Chordata > Actinopteri > Gobiiformes > Gobiidae > Paratrypauchen > Paratrypauchen microcephalus. The sequence goes on along the minus strand of JAVJIX010000283.1, from coordinate 90,477 downwards.
TTTGTTTTAGCTGTGGTTACTATTCAGTGACTGCTCATCATTTTCATTATACTGAGAAACGGATATTAATGTTGGCAATCAGTTGTATTGTTGTATCAGTTTAGTTAGTGATAAGCAAGCAAACTTACAAGTTAGTTAAGCCAGTATGAACCATGAAGAAGATGAAGATCGACAAACGAGAAGAGTATTTTTTAATACAGTTTTTATTACTTTTTTCCAAAGTCAAAACATACAGTTTACATACAGTTCATTAATATTTGGTACTATTGCCTAATATCTAAACTGTATGACTTGGGTCAAACGTTTTGGATGTCCTTCCACAAGCTTCCCACAAGAGTTTGTACGAATTTTGGCCCATTCCTCCTGACAGAACGGGTGTAACTGAGCCAAGTTTGTAGGTCGTCTTGCTCGTACACGCCTTTTCAGCTCTGCGCATACATTTTCAATAGGATTTAGATGTGGGCTCTGTGATGACCACTTCAAAACATTGACTTTGTTATCCTTGAGCCACTTTGTAGCTATTTTTGCAGTATGCTTCAGATCATTGTCCATTTGGAAGACATTTGGCCAAAACTTCAACTTCCTGGCTGATGACTTAAGATGCTTTTCAATATTTCCACGTAGTGTTCTTTCCTCATGATCCAATCTATTTTGTGAAGTGCACCAGTCCCTCCCGCCGCAAAACTACCCCACAACATGATGCTACCACCCCCATGTTTCACAGTTGGGACGGTGTTCTGAGGCCTGCAGGATTCCCCTTTTTTATCTCCAAACATAATGATGGTCATTGTGGCCAAACAATTCAATTTTAGTTTCATCAGACCACAGGACATGTCTCCAAAATGAAAGTCTTTATTCTTATGTGCATTAGCAAACTTTAATCTGGCTTTTTAATGTTTCTTTTGGAGGTAATGGCTTCTTCCTGTCAGCCCGTGTCTGTAAAGTACTCATTTCACTGTGGATAATGACACACTCCTACCATCTTCAGCCAGCATCTTTACAAGGTCTTTTACTTATGTTCTTGGTTTGTTCTGGACATTTTGGGCCAAAATATGTTCATCTTTGGGACTCAGAACCCGTCTCCTTCCTGAGCGATATGATGGTTGCATGTTCCCATGATTTTTATACTTGCATAATTGTCTGAACAGATGAACATGGCATGGACATTGATTGACTGACACTTTGCACATGAGTAATTTGCACTATTATTGACCAACTGTTAACGGCAAAAGGAGAAATTCAATTTGTCAACTGGACAAAGTTTATTTGGTTGAAGACGTTTTGTAGCTCATCCAAGCTACTTCGTCAGTTCTGGCTAGAGTGCTGGTGGACACTTCTTATATCTAGCTGCAGGGAGGAGCTAACTACAATGAAATTACTATGAAACTATCACACCTCTTTGTTTTCAGTTTCTCTCTGGGCTCTTGTTTAGCATACCCAAGCAGTACCATAATGGTGTTTTCACACCTCTGGACCTGACCTGCTGCCCTATTGTTTTCTTTGTTTGCTTTGATTTAGGTTTGAGGATAGAGTTATAGATGGAGACAAATGATGTCTGACCCCTCCATTCCTGTTCAAGGAAGGATTCTCTTTATTTTAACAAAAATAGCCTCTTTAACTCCCCTCTCAAACCAGCTTTTTTCCCTGGCTAAGATCTGAACCTCACTGTTCTCAAAGGAGTGGCCCGTGGCTTCAAGTGGAGATGTACGGCAGACTGAGGTCCACTCTGGCACGGCCGTCGATGTTGGTACATCCTAGGATGTACCAGAGTGGACCTCAGTCTGCCGTACATCTCCACCTAAAAGCCACGGGCCACTCCTTTGAGAACAGTGAGGTTCAGATCTTAGCCAGGGAAAAAAGCTGGTTTGAGAGGGGAGTTAAAGAGGCTATTTTTGTTAAAAAAGAGAATCCTTCCTTGAACAGGAATGGAGGGGTCAGGCACAATTTGTCTCCCATCTATAATTCCATTCTCAAACCTAAATCAAAGCAAACAAAGAAAACAATAGTGCAGCAGGTCAGGTCCAGAGGTGTGAAAACAGCATTATGGTCCTGAATGGGTATGCTAAACAAGAGCCCAGACAGAAACTGAAAACAAAGAGGTGTGATAGTTTCATAGTAATTTCATTGTAGTTAGCTCCTCCCTGCAGCTAGATATAACAAGTGTCCACTAGCACTCTGGCCAGAACTGACGAAGTAGCTTGGATGAGCTATGAAACGTCTTCGACCAAATAAACTTTTGTCCAGTTGACAAATTGAATTTCTCCTTTTGCCATGGATTCTACCTGGATGACTGAGGGATTCTTCACAGACCAGCAGTTCAATTAATCTGTCAGATTACAGCTGGGCTGGGAGGTTGGTGGATACCCCTTAGAGCCCAGGAGGTCTATAAGGGGGGTTATGGACCCACTCTTATATGAGAGGGGCCCCAGAGGACCTGGCAGGGTCTCCAGATGGCTGTTTTAGCGCCTGGAGAAGACCCTGCACACTCAGTGCCGGAAAGTGCCCAGTGTGTATTTTTTGGGTTTCTTGGACACCTCCAGGTTATTGCGGATGGTCTCCAGGACAGTAGAGCTAAAGTTTCTCTGGGTCAGAGCAGCATGATGTACATGGGCCTTCTTTTTGCCTTTGCACAGGTCTTTGTACACGGCTGAAGCCACGTCTTCATATCTGCTCGGCTTGACCGAAACGTTCCACCCTGACACCTGATCCTCCAGCTGTGCCAGAAGGTCCTGGGACAGCTGGAAACCGAGTTCGTCAAATTCTGCCTCAAAGATTTTTGAGACGACCTCAAAAACCAGAGCGTTGCAGTCGTCTTTGCTCCACAGCTCGGACAGGGGGTCCAGCTTCTCAGAGGTAGGTGCCTTGGGCACATCTGGAGTGGGCAATGGAGATTCGCCCGCGCTCTCTAGGGGCACCACACGCTCCAGAGGGGCCTGAGAAGGCTGAAGATAGTGCAGCATTTCTGGAGTCGTTCTATAGTCCTTGTTAGTGGACTGTGAAGAGAGGGCTGGCCCATAAATCTGTGGCTGAGGGGGTCTTAGTGTGGGCTGGCGGGAGGAGCTGGTTCTGGGATGCTCCTCTTCACTCTCTGATCCATGAGAGGGTTCCTTTGAGGGCACAGAGCATATGCAAGGGAAACATCTGCTCGGTGTTTCTGGCGGTACAACATTTGACCTGCCTGAAGGGAGGCTGGAGGGCAGGGTGTTAGAGTGCTTGCTCTCCACTCTTAAGAGCCTCTCCCAGGCAGGAGTTACCAATTCAGCAAGAGGGGCTGGCTCCTCTTCACTCTCTGACGCATGAGAGGGTTTCTCTTCCTCAACTTTAGAGGGCGAAGATGGGTAATTGAGACTGGTGCCGCTGGAGGCTTTCTGGTCCACCTGTGGAGTTGAAATTATCTCCACCTCGGGAGCCTTCCCCTGGACCTCAGTCAATGTTGAGGGCTCTGTGTCTGTGAGACCGCCACACATGCCCTTCTTCATCTTGTTCTTCAAGGCGCAGACCAGTTCCTTCATACTCTGCTTTGGGGGCCTGTGAACGGTCTCCTCGGGGACTACAAGGTGCATGTCCTGCACTTTGCTCTGGGCCAGGACAGAGTTGACGTGGCTGGTCACCTCAGGAATCAGCAAACTGTGGATGCTGCTTATGGACTCATGACTGGAGTCCAGCACTGAACTTAAACTGTCACTGAGGCAGGTCTGCACTGCTCTTGTGACTGCCTGCTCAGATACCTGCAGAGGGTCCTCTTGTGTTCTTTCCTCTAACACAATGTTCCTCAAGGCATCCAGGATCACTCGGGAGATGTTTTCGATCAACTCCAGGAACATTTCTACCAGGACCTGCCTGGAACTTTGCTTTGCTTTGCTTTGTTCCAGGCTTGCAGCTCGGTAAAACATCCTGTCCACCATGTTCTGGATTTCTTCCGTGGGGATTTCGGGAATGAACTGATCGAGAGGAGAGGGGGTTTGGGGGATAGCCTCATTGAGAGGAGAGTGCTCCTCTGTGTTGGATGTATCCTTGTCCATCGGAGTTCTGTTTATATTTCTGCAAAAAAAAACTTGGATCTATAAAGGTTTGTCTAAGTGAGAAATGAATTTTTTCACTGTATGTTGAACACTATAGCAGAATTGACAATAAAGCTGACTTTGATCTTTGATCTTAGTCCAAGTCTGCACTGTGAAATCTCAGTGAAATCCCAGTGAAATCTCAGTGAAATCCCAGTGAAATCCCAGTGAAATCTCAGTGAAATCCCAGTGAAATCCCAGTGAAATCCCAGTGAAATCTCAGTGAAATGGTGTCTCTGTGTCTGAAAGGTCCTACCTCACAAACTCTGGTTTGCTTTGAGTGTTCTGTGAGTCACAAAGCTAGATCATAGGTCAAAGCTTCTTTAAACTTTGAGTCACATGACCATGGGTTCCATTGTGAATTACCATGGCAACACACTGTGTTACCATGGCGACACACTGCGTTTATCAGGCTTTGATGGTTTTCACATTCTAGAATGTAATGTCATAATTACAGATGGTAAAAGCTCAGCTCACTGTATCACAGGATCATTTTACATTTTAACAGTATTCATTTTAGCTGCCCCCCCATTTGTATTATTTAATATTGGCCTTAGAATGCTGTGATGTCATCTGAACCCAGCAACTGGTCATTTTCACATTCTACAGTGTGAAGATGTAATATCAATCAATCAATCAATATTTATAAAGCGCTTTTCATACAAAATGTAACACAAAGCGCCTTACAGTGATTAAGGATTAGAAGACTTTTATTGATCTCACACAGGAGAAATTGTTTCTACAACAGAGAAAAAAACAAAACAGACGAACAAACAAACAGACAAACAAACAAACAGACGAAGAAACAAACAAAAGAACAAAATGAAAAACAAACAAACAGACAAACAAATTCAATCAAAGGCCGAGCTAAACAGGTGAGTCTTGAGCCACTCTTAAAAACATGAACGTTCTCTTTGGCCCTGAGCTCCTCCGGCAGTTCCATAGACGAGGGCCGTAGTCCTGAAAAGACGCCTCTCCGTGAGTGTGTGTCCTGACTTTGGGAATGACCTGGAGCTGCCGGAGGAGCGCAGGACCCGTGAAGGTTCGTAAAGGGAAAGCAGTTCTGAAAGATAAGAAGGCCCCAGACCATTAAGACATTTAAAAACCAGTAAAAGAACTTTAAAATCTATCCTGAAACTCACAGGGAGCCAATGCAGAGATTTTAAGACCGGTGTAATGTGATCCCGCCCTCTGGACCTAGTCAGGACACGTGCTGCTGAATTTTGTAATAATTGCAAACCTGAAATCCTCTTTTTGGGAAGACCAGAGAGCAGGGCATTACAGTCGTCTATACGGCTGGTGACAAAAGCATCAGTGTCTCCGTATTGGCCTGAGAGAGAATAGGGCGAACTCTGGCTATGTTTTTTAGGTGATAGAAACCTATTTTTGTGATGTTCTTGATGTGTGGGATAAAAGTCAGCTCAGAGTCAAAAATGACGCCCAGGTTTTTCACTTGAGGAGATGGGTTAAAAGACTGTGCTTGTAGTTTTGATAAAAGTTTCTCTCTCTGGGCCTCAGGACCGATGACTAGAACCTCCGTTTTGTCCTAGTTAAGCTGGAGAAAGTTTCTTGCCATCCAGGATTTGATATCTACAATACAGTTAAAAAGAGCATCCATTGGCCTGGTGTCATCAGGAGACACGGAAATGTAAAGCTGCGTATCATCTGCAGAGCTGTGGAAGTGGATTCCATGTCTCCTGATGACACCGCCAAGAGGGAGCATGTACGAGTTAAAAAGCACAGGGCCTAAAATGGAACCCTGAGGGACACCACATGTGATTTTATGGATCTTTGAGGAGTATGTGTCCACACTCACCATGAATGTTCTGTCTGAGACGTGAACCATTTGTGAACAGCACCAGAGAGGCCGAGGTGTTTTAGGCGAGTTAAAAGAATCATGTGGTCTACTGTGTCAAAGGCAGCGCTCAGATCCAGCAGAACCAACACAGTCACCTTTTGAGAGTCACAATTTATTCTGAAGTCATTTGAAATCTTTGCCAAGGCAGTGTCGGTGCTGTGGTTCACCCTAAAACCAGACTGAAATTTTTCAGAAATGTTGTGATCGTCTAAAAAAATCATTTATTTGGACTAGGGATGTCAACAATTAATCGACTTACGATTAATTGTCGATCAAGACGTTGGTTAAACAAAATGCATTAATTGCAATTAATCGCGGACACGCGCACCCGCGTGGTCACGAAACAAGGCAACCGCACTGCGCCAAGCTCGACTCACAGCCGGCCGCAGGCGCCAACGGCACTGCTCAGCAGCCCCGGTGTACGCGCGAGGCCCGTGCATACACCGGGGCTGCTGAGCACGAGATCAAACCGCGGTGCCCGGAATGCGTAGTCTCAGCCTGAGCCACAAACCAGCCGCACGAAACCAGCAGCGGCACGTGGTGGTTTAATCCTGGTTTAGTCCAGGTTTAGACCTGGTTTAGACCTGGTTTAGTTCTGGTCTAGACCTGGTTTAGTCCACGTTTAGTCCTGGTCTAGTCTCGTAGCCAATCAGGACGCAGAACACAGTGTTACACTATAAAAAAATGTTACATTATTTTAAAAAAAAAATTGAAAAAATAAATAAATCCGTGAACCGCGATAGAGCGAGGGATTACTGTATTTTGTTATTCAGCATCAATACATTTGTCTGCTTTTTACTAAGGAATAATTAATTGAGGAATATACAATATAATAATACTATGATATATTTATGACTCAGTGTTATGTATATTATAGCTTATATTCTTAAAGACCCTATTGAAACACTAAAATTCAGGTGAAAAACGCCGCTTATCAGTTAATCATTAATCAATCGATAAGGTCAATCAACTATAGATTAATGAATTAATCGATAATTTGCATCCCTAATTTAGATAAAGACAAGTTTCTCTAGAATCTTGCTTAAAAATGGTACGTTAGACACTGGTCGGTAGTTGTTAAAATCATTAATATCTAAATTGCTCTTCTTCAGCAGGGGCCTCACCACCGCCGCTTTGAAGGCAGCGGGAAAGACCCCCGTCTGAAGAGAGCAATTCATCATGACCAAAAGTTCATCCCTAAAAGATCCATAAAAAAACTTAAAAAATGGAGTGGGGATTGGGTCTACGAGACATGTGGTGGGCCTCACTGAGGAGAAGACCTTGTCAAACATCTCAGCATTAACCAGGACAAAACTGTCCAGAGTTTCCTCTGGTCCAGACAAACACTCAGGTGAGTTAGAAACAGCTTTGACGAGATAAAATATCACATCTGATGGTGTTTATCTTTCCCGTGAAGTGGTCAGCAAACTGCTCACAGAGAGTGGGGTCAAGTAAAACGTGTTAGAATCTGGGTTTAAAATGTTTTCAATGGTTGAGAAAAGAACTTTTGGATTATTTTTGTGGTTCGTGATTATTGTGGAGAAGTAATGATTTCTTGCATTCCTTGTAGCATTGTTATGTGATCGTTGCTGATTGATGAGTAATTGGTGGTTTATAGTCGTTTTGTTTTTTCTCCATCTGCGTTCTGCCCTCCTGCACTCTCTCTTGGATTTTCTCAAGTCTTCATTCATCCATGGAGGCTTTAATTTGGTTTTGATGCTTTTGGTCCTCACAGAGGTGCTTCCTCACAGTCCTCACAGAGGTGCTTCCTCACAGTCCTCACAGAGGTGCTTCCTCACAGTCCTCACAGAGGTGCTTCCTCACAGTTCTCACAGAGGTGCTTCCTCACAGTCCTCACAGAGGTGCTTCCTCACAGTTCTCACAGAAGTGCTTCCTCACAGTCCTCACAGAGGTGCTTCCTCACAGTCCTCACAGAGGTGCTTCCTCACAGTTCTCACAGAAGTGCTTCCTCACAGTCCTCACAGAGGTGCTTCCTCACAGTTCTCACAGAGGTGCTTCCTCACAGTCCTCACAGAGGTGCTTCCTCACAGTTCTCACAGAAGTGCTTCCTCACAGTCCACACAGAGGTGCTTCCTCACAGTCCTCACAGAGGTGCTTCCTCACAGTCCTCACAGAGGTGCTTCCTCACAGTCCTCACAGGGGTTTCCCGCTGTATAAAACCAGTAATATTTAAAACACACAGTAGTAGTCAGACACGGCCAGGTCGGCAACAGAGGACACACTAGTGGTCAGGCCATAGGTGATGACCAGATCCAGAGTGTGCCTCCTGTTGTGAGTCGGCTGTGTGACGTGTTGAGTAATCTGATGCTGTTTGATTAGCATCAGATTACTTTTCAGTACTTTTCAGATTTACTTTACAGTATAAGTTCCACTGTGTCTAACAACAACGTCCATGTTGTTCACCGCTCAACACACACTGTAGCCGTGTCCCAATTCGAGGGTTATTGATCCGTGTGTGTAATTTGCGTGGTGCGTATTGTTAACATTAGCGTTAACCATGTGTCTTGGCTCCTGTCCCATTTTGGTAACGGCCTTGTGGTCCGTGGAGGCTAGTTCGAGGGCTTCAGCCTTTGGAGCGGCTGAAAAAGCAGTGGAGGCTGCAGCCCTCAAATTGGGACACAGCTTACGCTTCCACCGCTCTCATGCCACTGCAAAACAGTTCCTCGGCACGACATTCCGGCGCGTTTTATATGCACACACTCACTGGAATTGCGGTAAATGAAAATTTCATATCATACTGGTTTGAACCGGTATCAAAGATCAAAGTCAGCTTTATTGTCAATTCTGCCATATGTGTTCAACATACAGTGAATCGAAATTTTGTTTCTCTCTGGCCAGGTAAAAGACAAAATACAATATAAAGACAAAACAAAAACAAAGACGATCTATAAATATTGCTGCTTGCAGCTATATTTATACATGCACCGAAGGTGCATGTAGGCCTCAGCATGTAGGCCGCATGCAGGGTCTGACAGGGTCTAACAGGGTCTGACAGGGTCTAACAGAATCTGACAGGGTCTGACAGGGTCTGACAGAGTCTGACAGGGTCTAACAGGGTCTGACAGGGTCTAACAGAGTCTGACAGGGTCTAACAGAGTCTGACAGGGTCTGACAGGGTCTAACAGAATCTGACAGGGTCTAACAGGGTCTGACAGTTTTCATAAACTATAATAACCTTGTTGCAGGTGCTGGGGTTTAGATAGACAGAGTCTGACAGGGTTTAACAGGGTCTGACAGGGTCTAACAGAGTCTGACAGGGTCTAACAGAGTCTGACAGGGTCTAACAGGGTCTAACAGAGTCTGACAGGGTCTAACAGGGTCTGTCAGGGTCTGACAGGGTCTAACAGGGTCTGTCAGGGTCTAACAGAGTCTGACAGGGTCTAACAGAGTCTGACAGGGTCTAACAGGGTCTGTCAGGGTCTAACAGGGTCTGTCAGGGTCTAACAGAGTCTGACAGGGTCTAACAGGGTCTGACAGGGTCTAACAGAGTCTTAACAGAGTTTAACAGGGTCTAACAAGGTTTAACAGATCAAAGACACATCAAAGACAGATCGGTTGCTAGGTGCATTGCTAGGCAATTCCTGAAAATTCCTGCAACTTTGACCTGCTGGTGGCACTAGACGGTTGGGGCTATAAATCACTGTGGGTAATGAGGAGACTGGCTGGAAGGCGCATGCCAAATTTCACAACTTTTTACCAGACGGTTCTAGGGTTTGCCATAGACTCCCATGGTGAAAATAATATAAAATAATAAGAATCAGGAGACCAGACACATCAAAGGAAAGATCAAAGGGTTGCTAGGCAACGTCGCTAGGCAACGCAGTACAAACACTATAGGGTGCCTAGCACCTACCGTGCTAGACAGAGTCTATGGCCACATCTAAGACAAAGAGTCTAAAATCTGAAAACAGTGCAGAAGAATAAATAAATACCATTTACAGTAGTCCAGAATGAGTGCCAGTGATGCAGTGTTCGCTGTCCAGGAGAGGTCCTCACTGATGTGCACCCCCAGGAATTTGGTGCTGCTGTAGAGCACCAGCACCGTTGATCGACAGTGTGGGGGTGCCGGGTGGGGCCTCTCTGGAAGTCTATAACAATCTCCTTGAGATTGTTATCGCTGCACCACTTGGTCAGAAGGCTCACCTCAATCCTGTAGTTTGTCTCATCATTATTAGAGATGAGACCCACCACAGTCGTATCGTCCGCAAACTTCACTATGTGATTGGTGCTGAAGGTCGGTGTGCAGTCGTGGGTCAGCAGAGTGAAGAGCATCGGACTGAGCACACAGCCCTGGGGGACTCCTGTGCTCAGTCTAATGCAGCTTGAGGTGTTTCTGCCGACCCGCACTGCCTGTGGCCTCTCACTGAGGAAGTCCAGCAGCCAATTACAGAGTGAGGTCTGAAGCCCCAGGTGGTCTAGTTTGATGATGAGCTGCTGTGGGATTATGGTGCTGAACGCTGAACTGAAATCTATGAACAGCATTCTCACATGTGAGTCTTTATTGTCCAGGTGGGTGAGGGCTGGGTGTAGAGCAGAGCAGATTGCATCCTCGGTGGAGCGGTTGGCCCGGTATGCAAACTGGAATGGGTCCAGGGTGGGGGATGGGGGGGTGAATTTAATGTGTGCCATGACTCGCCGTTCAAAGCACTTCATTATGATGGGGGTCAGTGCAACAGGGCGATAGTCATTAACTCATTGAGTGCCGGCCTGTTTTCAGAATTCAAACCCCCAGAGTGCCAGAGGTTTTAGTGCATTTTCACTGATTTTACAAGACTCACAAAATACTGAGTTCTTTGACTATATAAACATGGCACACATCAAAATAAAGCGTAGACTCTCTTCTTTCACCTGGAAAAAAAATATGCTTCTAACCTTTTCGGTTCTCAAGTAATTGATAGTAGAACATAGGGTAGTTTAAGCAAAAACACTGTTTTCTTTACCACAAAGTGGAGAAAACACTTTGAGCAGATCAGTGATTTTGACGTCAATATTTATCGATTTAGTGACACCTCAAACATCTAAAACAACAGAGAAAGAGATTTTGATGGCAAAGTACATTTTTTATTTACAAATATAAGAATATAAGGCTCTGTGAATTGAAAATTCCTTCAAATCAATAGTGGCAAGAGATGTTTACAGGATATAATAATATCTTTTCATATAAAATAGAACTTTGTCACTTCACAACAAAATTGAGGCTCAGAGTACAGACCCATAATAAAAACTAATACACACACACACACACACAGACACACACACGTGTGCACGCACGCACGCACACGTGCGCACGCAGGCTCGCATGTACACACACGTAAACTTATGTAAACTTAATTCTTCTCATCTCATGCCTCTCTGGAGACGAGGATCTACTGCTCCAAGTCAGTATTCGTCTTCATTGGCGCTGTCGTAATTCTGATCTGAGTTCCTTCCTTCGTGCAACCCGAGCACGTCGTCTGCCTCGGACAGAGCAGATCTCTGCCCCGACATCGCTGCTTGATCCGGCGTGTCTGCGCGATCCTCTGATCCGGGATCCTGGGTCCCAAGACCGCTCCGACCGCTCCGGAGGCGCTGATCAAGAGTCATCTGCTTTTCCGGGTTCCCTCGCCTCGCCATCTTGCTCCTCTCGCCAATACACAGTACTAATCTCTTCCTCTCTTCCGGGTCTCCGATCAGCAGATAATGATACAAAAGATCGCTACCTACAGGTTGGGAGGTGTGAATTACACCTTAAAAGTTGCTCCAGGTCGTATTCCAGCGACCCCCACTACATCTTTGACGTATATATACGTCACGGCACTCGGCACTGGATTCGACATGACGTCAAAAGACGTCACCAGCAGTCAATGAGTTAAAAGTGGCTGGAGTGGGCTTCTTTGTCACAGGAACGATGGTGATGGTTTTGAAGCAGGAGGGAACGACAGCCTGGCTCAGAGAAGCATTAAAGGTGTCGGTGAAGACATCCTTGAGCTCTTCTGCAGGGATGTTGTCTAGGCCTGCGGCCTTGCGGGTGTTGAAATCAACATGCTGATGCCTTTGTGGAATGAGGTCTGCATGAGGTCTCGACAGTGTCGAGTTTATGATTCTGACCGCCCAGCCCTACAGGGGGATTCAATAAAGTGACCAAGTGACCCGCAACCCTAACCCCCCCTGAACCCAGCTTGTGGCTTGTATCTCGTATACTTAGTCCATCTTGCCACAGCGGAAACAGTTGGAGAGAACCCGTTGGAAGCAGTTCTTTTTCTTTGGTGAGCCTAAAAAACAAACACACATGAGGAAAACCATCTTGCTGTCCATGGCTGTTTACCAAAAATACGACTACAGATTATGTAAAGCTCATGTTAACCGTATTATAAGTACTATTATGAGGATTATCCGATTTTTGGAGCTGAACGATGATTAAAAAGAAACGTAAACAGCTAAATTATTGGATTTTTTTGTGATCATGGTCACTCTGATTACTCACTTCAGATTGGGCATGTTGCATGTCCTTGAAGGAATTTAACATTTCTAGAAATTGAGTATTAATCAGATAACTACAGCCAATAAGTACATTTGCATGGCCAGTAAAAATCAGGTAACCCAATAATTATATTTGATTTGTGATCAAAAACACCTTGTGACGTGGCAGTTAATGATTTTTAGGCTACATTAGAGTTGTATATGGATATAATTTTGTCTTTGCCACATTAGTTTTCTCTTTCTGCTTAATTGTTCACACCTGTGCAGGTTTTGACAAGGAACAATCCCAAAGAAATCAGATTACTCACGTCAGATGGAACTGTTTACGTGACATTTCTATAATCTGATAACTCCAGAAATCAGATGTTTGGTGTGCATGTGGACCAGAGCTAAAGCAAAGTCTTACCTGCTGTGGGCTGTTCTGTGGGGATCGGAGCGACTCTATTCCACCATCGAGGTTTCTTCTGTTTTTTAGCGCTGTAAGAAAACAAATGTTTAGGTGTCGAACTCACGCAAATCCTCAATTGTATCTATAATTATTTAAGTATACGACATTTTACCTTTCAAATTCCTGGTTGCCCTTTTTGTTTTCGTTTCGTTTTTTTCTTTTCGTTGTTTTAGGTCCTTCCTCCTGGTCTGGCTCAGTGTCCACTGTCCTCACTGAGGCTGGGCTCACCGCTCTTTTCCTACAAAACACAAAACATGAACCGTCTTAGACTTCTGGGCGACTCGCTCATTTTAGGGAAATATAAGATTAAAATCTGGCTAAAAATCTTGCCTATTTTAATCTAGTTTATTCAGTTTTGGTGTTTATAATTGTAGCAGGGTCATTCCAGAATTGGAGGACATTTTACGTCCCACCCATCAAATATTAAATAATCCACATACAAAATACTAAAACATACAGTTTCTGAGTGAATTTACTTGTCCTGAGACCAAATCTAAAAAACTAAGAGAAAAGAATGCTTGAAAATAGTTTTTAAAATACCAAATAAGTCTGGAATACCCCCAAAATGCCATTTTCCTCTTGTCCCACCCCTCTGATGATCAAATTGAATCACAAATAAAACAGTTAAAATTTAATTGAAATTTCTTGTTTTTTCTATAATTTGTTTCATTTCCATCTCTTGTAACTGTGGGAACATTTGTTTTAATAGAAATAATATTTCAAATAATAATTATTATTCATGGAACATGTGTCCCACAACCTGCACCAACCCTGTTACCAGAACATTTTTAGTCTGGTAGAAGAAGAAGAAAACAGAACCACATGATCCCCTGGACTTGACATCATCAAACAGTTTTCCAAAAGAATGGGCAGAGCAAAGGTTTGTCTTCTCTTCTATTTTTCATATTTTTATAACATCGTTAGTCTTGACTGAATGTCTCACTCTGCCTCATGTAACCCTGTTATGCAAATGATCAGAATAAGACAATTATTATTATTTTTCCTTTTCGTATTTGCATAAATAAGTTTTTCCTCTTGATTAGTAATAACAGCTAAACAGCTTCTACTCCTGAGATAAAGCTAACATTAGCGCAATTTTGCAACCCTGTTACTGTGATTAGAGGAAATAAATAAATAAACCATATCAATCATATAATAAAAATTGTACCATTGATCTGTAAGCTGAGCTAATCAAGCATTTGATAGTTTATTACCTATTATTGATGAATATGTAGCAGAAAATCTGAAAAGTTAAGGTCTATTTTTCAAGAATTTTAAAGCCAAAATGTCCTCCAATTCTGGAATGACCCAGATGTCTGGTTGGACGTGAGCAGCACATGTGACATACTGTGTGTAATTCCATAACTGTTGCCTAGCAACCATTATGTTAACATGTGCTAAAACCGGTCTAAGTTACACAGCAAGATAAACTTGTACAAACTGATGATAATGTCTTTATTTTGTGAAAAGAAGGCTCAAACTGCCAGAAAAATGCCCTCATTGTGTGTAAACTGTCTCTAGATTTTGGATGGAGTTTTGATTATACAGGTGGACACATTCCTTTTTAGAACTCACTGCTACTCCCTGTATATTTTTGCACTTTTCATATGAACTTTTCTTTCATAAACTGACCCTTAACTGGTGTAAAACTATGATACATATTTGCCTCAGGGACTGTCCCACCAAACCAGTGCTTCTCAATTATTTTCTGTGACACCCCCCCTCCTAGGAAAATCCCCCCCCCTTTTATCCTTTTATCCTTTTAATCCTTTTATTAACATTAAAAACAAAAAGAAAGTGCAGTCTTTGTTGGAAGTTTCTTTCTGTCTTTTTGCACTGAGGTCTCAAATATTAATGTGTTTTAATGCAGCTTTGCGCACATTTGTTTACATTTTACAGAAACGAAACTTAAAAACCACATGGCCCATTTGCATAAACTAAAAGCGCTGAAAAAAACCCCAAAAAAAACGCTCTCCTTGTGCCACTGATACGTCAGCTTCTGTCGGACTAAAGGACACGACTCAATGGAATATACGTGTTTTTTCTGTGACAGAGGATGTTCTGCTGATGGTGAGTCTGTTCTGTATATCGCGTATTTAAGGTTGCCGCCCCCTGCCCCAGAGTGACAATGAGAGCGCCACTGCCAACTACTGTTGTTGATGTGCAATTACACTTAGTTCTAGTACAGTACGGCAAAAAAGCATGTTTCCCAGAGTCACACGCCCCCCCCAGAGGGGCCCGCCCCACTATTTGAGAACACCTGAACACCTGTCCTGCACTATAACTGTCTCCATAAAACGATGGAACTCACCTCTGGCTCACTTGGTCTTCATCTACAAAGGCTATAGTGTTCTCAGGTGAGGCTGGTTGGACCATGATGATCACAGGTGTCTTCTTGGGCGTCTGGATGGAGTCGACCTGCACCTTGGGCTCTTCCACCTCTCTGCTCATACTGCAAACACAAACATAGAATTATTACAATATTTGACTTCTTCTTTACCAAACTTCTTAACCAAACTTTCACCAGACCAATTCTGCCAACTGCTAGAAATTTGTTTACGTACCACCTACTTCCAGTTCAGATGAAGCTTCCACAGGCAAATCCACGGCTGTGCCATGGGCTCACCGGTCTCCCCGATCATGGCTAACTTATACATGGAACAATCTGAACAGAGTGCCTTGGCCTCATATCCAGGCACTCCACCCACACATTAAATACATCTGGAAAAGTGGAGTTTGCATAATACTCCCTCTTTAAGAATATGTTAGCCCAGATAACGCCCAAAGCGGTGCTCACCTGCCACTCTGCAGCTCGTCCTGCTCCAGAGCCTGAGCATCTTCAGGTGAAGCTGGTCTCACTGTGATCATCGTTGTTTTAGGTCCTTCCTCCTGGTCTGGCTCAGTGTCCACTGTCCTCACTGAGGCTGGGCTCACCGCTCTTTTCCTACAAAACACAAAACATGAACCGTCTTAGACTTCTGGGCGACTCGCACATTTTAGGGAAATATAAGATTAAAATCTGACTAAAAATCTTGCCTATTTTAATCTAGTTTATTCAGTTTTGGTGTTTATAATTCGTCAGCTCTGGTGAGAGCTGACGAAGCCTCTCGGATGAGCGACGAAACGTTTTCAACCAAACAAACTTTGTCCAGTTGACAAATTTAACTTCTCCTTTTATCATGGATTCTACCTGGACGACTGAGGGACTTTTCACGCTAGCAACCATTATGTTAACATGTGTTAAAACCGGTCTAAGTCACACAGCAAGTTAAACTTGTACAAACTGATGATAATGTCTTTATTTTGTTAAAAGAAGGTTCAAACTGCCAGAAAAATGCCCTCATTGTGTGTAAACTGTCTCTAGATTTTGGATGGAGTTTTGATTATACAGGTGGACACATTCCTTTTTAGAACTCACTGCTACTCCCTGTATATTTTTGCACTTTTCATATGAACTTTTCTTTCATAAACTGACCCTTAACTGGTGTAAAACTATGATACATATTTGCCTCAGGGACTGTCCCACCAAACCAAGCCATCATTGGAAAACCTGAAAACCTGCAGGGCTGGACTGGTAATCGGCCATACTGGGCATTTTCCCAGTGGGCCGACAGTCCTCAGGGCCGATGCTGTTTTTTTTTTTTTTTACTGTGGACAAGGAACCCAAGTGAACCTGTCAGTTTTAGAAAAATGATCTGAAGAAAGGCAGAATCTGGAGATTGAAGTTATCAGCATTTAATGTTGAATTCGGCAGATATACAAACGTAAATGGTGACATCTTCAGTTACATGTTGTCTCCTTGGCAGCACTGGTCATCATGTCGGCCCCATCACACCACAGAGACACCGGTCATGTCTCTTTGGCAGCCTCACACAGAACACATAATATGCTGTCTTTAAATACAGACATGCCATGACATAGCTCCCACAGCTAGCCAGTCGGAGAGCTGAGCTATGCAGTGTTACCAAATTACTGCTCATAGTCCCCAATCCTTGTAAGGCGACCTGTAAAGGAGCTCCCAAGCATTAACCAATGACAGATGAGTTAGCCATAGTTGACGTCAGCCAATTACAACAGGGGAGTTTACCGACAGTTTAAGTCAGCCTATATTTGATGGATGGGAACAGGTGAATATCCCACGACACCCAACTAAAGCACACTACCGCATATATAGAGGCTGTAGTATACAGGGACATACTTGTAAGGGGTAAAACTGTGTAACACCCCAAACTTAGTTTACAGCCTTTTAACAAGCTATAGCCACAGATATATGGTGGAACAAATGGTGAGGTGACACGGTTCCCACAGTAAGACTAAACACAGAAATAGACTAGGACATAAAGAACAATTGAAAGAATAAAATAAATCTCACAAACCCAAGGGAACCCGAGCCAGGTTGAAGCCAGGTTTTTTGTGTGTGCAAGATGCATTTTAAATAAACCGTTGAATGTGTAGTTGCTGTGAGTTTGCTGGTGGTTTTGGGGATTTTTCCTTTAAATGTTGCGCCCAGGTTTCCCCTCGGCCAAGACGTAACAATAGTAAAATACTTTGCTTCGGGGAACACAAACATAAATTAGTCCGTTGTGCTCCGCTCATTATGAGGAGCTGGTCTAACACAAAATTTCCAGGGCTGTTTTTTTCCCCCAGTCCAGCCCTGAACACCTGTCCTGCACTATAACTGTCTCCATAAAACGATGGAACTCACCTCTGGCTCACTTGGTCTTCATCTACAAAGGCTATAGTGTTCTCAGGTGAGGCTGGTTGGACCATGATGATCACAGGTGTCTTCTTGGGCGTCTGGATGGAGTCGACCTGCTCCTTGGGCTCTTCCACCTCTCTGCTCATACTGCAAACACAAACATAGAATTATTACAATATTTGACTTCTTCTTTACCAAACTTCTTAACCAAACTTTCACCCGACGAAATCTGCCAACTGCTAGAAATTTGTTTACGTACCACCTACTTCCAGTTCAGATGAAGCTTCCACAGGCAAATCCACGGCTGTGCCATGGGCTCACCGGTCTCCCCGATCATGGCTAACTTATACATGGAACAATCTGAACAGAGTGCCTTGGCCTCATATCCAGGCACTCCACCCACACATTAAATACAGCTGGAAAAGTGGAGTTTGCATAATACTCCCTCTTTAAGAATATGTTAGCCCAGATAACGACCAAAGCGGTGCTCACCTGCCACTCTGCAGCTCGTCCTGCTCCAGAGCCTGAGCATCTTCAGGTGAAGCTGGTCTAGATGTCACCATCATCGTTTTAGGTCTTTCCTCCTCGAGATGCTCGTCCTGCTTCAGAACCTGAGTATCTCCAGGTGAAGCTGGTCTCACTGTGATCATCGTTGTTTTAGGTCCTTCCTCCTGGTCTGGCTCAGTGTCCACTGTCCTCACTGAGGCTGGGCTCACCGCTCTTTTCCTACAAAACACAAAACATGAACCGTCTTAGACTTCTGGGCGACTCGCACATTTTAGGGAAATATAAGATTAAAATCTGACTAAAAATCTTGCCTATTTTAATCTAGTTTATTCAGTTTTGGTGTTTATAATTGTAGCTACTTCCTGGTTGGACGTGAGCAGCACATGTGACATACTGTGTGTAATTCCATAACTGTTGCCTAGCAACCATTATGTTAACATGTGCTAAAACCGGTCTAAGTTACACAGCAAGTTAAACTTGTACAAACTGATGATAATGTCTTTATTTTGTTAAAAGAAGGCTCAAACTGCCAGAAAAATGCCCTCATTGTGTGTAAACTGTCTCTAGATTTTGGATGGAGTTTTGATTATACAGGTGGACACATTCCTTTTTAGAACTCACTGCTACTCCCTGTATATTTTTGCACTTTTCATATGAACTTTTCTTTCATAAACTGACCCTTAACTGGTGTAAAACTATGATACATATTTGCCTCAGGGACTGTCCCACCAAACCAAGCCATCATTGGAAAACCTGAAAACCTGCAGGGCTGGACTGGTAATCGGCCATACTGGGCATTTTCCCGGTGGGCCGACAGTCCTCGGGGCCGATGCTGTTTTTTTTTTTTTTTTACTGTGGACAAGGAACCCGAGGGAACCCGAGGGAACCCGAGAGAACCCGAGGGAACCCGAGGGAACCCGAGGGACAGAGTGACCAGGGAAGTGTCGCACAGGCACAGCAGGTCAGCAGGTAGTAACGTAAGGATAATACTAGGGATGCACGATATATCGGCATTAATATCGGCATTGGCTGATATGGCCAAAAATGGTTTTAACATATCGATATCGGCCCGATATGTAAATCTGGGCCGATATTAATGACTGATATTTGTCAGTACTATAAATACGTTGCTTTGAAAAACAAAAGTTCTGTCACACTTCAGGCAGAGCACTGGGAGCAGGCCCGGCGCCAGACATAAAATATTAAAGGGACAGTATGTAAGATTTTTACCCGTTAATTACTGAAATTGAAGATACCCATTCAAAAATACATTGTTTTCCAAGCCTTTTCACTTCCATCCTGAAATCAAAGTATTCTTTTGGACTTAGATATAGTCACATAAAAGGGGGATCTTCCCCATGCAGAGGCAGCCATTTTGAATACGAGAGCCGCAGAAGGACATTTGGGCTCCGCCTTCGGCAAGGCTCGTGGTTTTGGGTAAACAACACAAGCATGCTGCCGGATCACACATCGTAATGGATCTAACACGTGTTTTGGACTAAATTGTTTTACTGGATTTTATTCGCTGGATCCTTACGGACAAATTGAGAGCAAGTTTATGGTGAAATACAGAGTTTGACCTGTGCAAAACATTCTAAGATAAGCTAACCTCGTTTTGTGCTTTTCCGTATAAAAGCCCCATGTGCTCGGGGAGTGATTGTTGTGCCGGGAAATTAATTGCATAGTCAAAAAGAGGAGACTGTAAGGTTTCATTTGATGTGTAGAGTGTCATGGTACATGATCGGGAATGTGTGTTTTCATGAGAAAAAAAAAAAAAAACGGGACCGCGTTTTATTTATACAGTAGCGGGCGCGGGCACGAGTCGCGCGCCCGGGTGACCCTCGAGGTCTGCCGTAGCTAAAACAGAAAGTGCAATAGCACCATCCACCTATGCGCCACGAATCCTACACACTGGGGCTTTAAGGGGGCGATGAGTTTATCACACACACACACACACACACATATATCCCACTCCTCGCGTGCGTAATGGGTCAGGCGCGCTCCTCGAGAGCTCATGTATTTAGACTACACCTTTGTAAGAGACTGAGTAAGAGTAAAAAGTGATGAGTTTTTTTATTATTATTATTTGAACGCAGACCGTTGGTCAAGTGATCTCCTGCATACCACAAAACCAAGCCAACAACTGATCTGAGGAACGCCAAGAGACAGAACATTAACGCCACATAGCCCTCCACCACAATGTGCAACACAGCCAAACGCCACCAAACGCCACCTTGTGGCGCCGGCCGTGACTGGGAGCTGTCCTTAATAAGGTCGAGCTGTACAGGGATGTATATTTTAGTTTATTGTAATTTGACAAAATGTGTTGCAGTTCTTTTTCTTGGCACTACACAAAATGTCCCCAAACCTGAAGTACATGTGGTGATGTGGGAGCCATGTGAAATGCAGATTAAGAGTGACATGGTGATTTATCATCCTTGTTTTTGTTGTTTTTTTTTATCTAAACTTTCTCACAGGACTTTTGTGAATAAAATAAGTTCAGCTTTATGGAGTAAAACACGTTTTGAAAATAAAAGACATTCAAAAATTCATTTTGCATGAGTTTCAGTCTGTATAAAATGTCATCTCAGAATTAAAAAATAAAAATATCGATATCGGATAATATCGGTTATCGGCCATAACAGCAACATTAATATCGGATATCAGTATCGGCTAAAAGTTTCACATCGGTGCATCCCTAGATAATACTGTGACTTTTAGTTGATTGACAGGCATGAAAATCAATCTCCTTTCGGCGAAATTTGCCGTTTTGAAGCCAAAACAGGTGACCTACATGAATCGTGTGGATTCGATGAGAAAGGTTTTTTGTGTGTGCAAGATGCATTTTAAATAAACCGTTGAATGTGTAGTTACTGTGAGTTTGCTGGTGGTTTGGGGGATTTTTCCTTTAAATGTTGCGCCCAGGTTTCCCCTCGGCCAAGACGTAACAATAGTAAAATACTTTGCTTCGGGGAACACAAACATAAATTAGTCCGTTGTGCTCCACTAATTATGAGGGGCTGATCTAAGACAAAATTTCCAGGGCCGTTTTTTTTCCCCCAGTCCAGCCCTGAACACCTGTCCTGCACTATAACTGTGTTAAAGAAAATTGTATATAGTGCCTTTAATGAATTCTCAAAGTGTTATATTCTTCTTGTTCTGATTCATCTTGTCTGGTGCAACCTTAGAATGTGATAGGACCGGAGGGGTATTCCACGAACGTTGCTAAACATAGCGGCGACTAAGTGCTAAGTCCTCGCCTGACTTAGCCGCACCTTAGAGTAAAGCGTGAAGTCGTTCCATTTCAGCTGCGCCTCAGCAGCGCTAATTTCAGTCAGGCCTAACCAGACCTGGCCTAGACGCGTGCACGGGGAACGTAAGAAGCCCAGAACAAGCGACTGTCGAAAACGCAATCATGACGATTATTTCGGCACGTCAGAACAGAAGTTGCTTTTGTAACTCTACAACGCACTTGCAATAACCAAGGCCAGAGACATGGCGTGGCAGAAGATCGCCGAGCGCTTAATTACGTAAGTTAAGTCCTATAACAGTGCTGGAGGTTGAGTTTTTTAAGTATGTTTTTCACCCTCGATGTCAACACTAGTCCGTGGCGCAGGGGAAAAGTTACCGTCTGACGTGCGGGAGGTGTGAGTTTGATTCTCATGGTGGGCAGTTGATGTCATAAATATTATATATTTGTAGAGCAGTTTTGTCAGTTGTAATTTATTTTTACTGTGTAAAAGTATTTGCTCCAACTAATACGTTAAATTGTGTTATCTTGTCTTTGAGCAGGAATAATGTGTAGAGGAGTGTTTTGCAGGTAAAGACAAAGCATAAAAACATTTTGCAGTAGGCCAATATTAATATTATTATTCAGTGAAATTAGTAATACTGTTGACGGGTACCGGCGGGCCAAGCGTGCTGCAGCCCGGGCGGTCGCAGAGGCAAAAACTCGGAGTTGTGAGGAGTTCGGAGAGGCCATGGAGGAGGACTATTGGACGGCCTCAAAGAAATTCTGGCAAACCGTCCGGCGCCTCAGGAGGGGGAAGCAGTGCTTCACCAACACTGTTTACAGTGTGGGTGGGGAGCTGTTGACCTCGACTGGGGATGTTTTCGGACGGTGGAAGGAACTTTGAGGATCTCCTCAATCCCACTGTCACGTCTTCCGAAAAGGAAGCAGAGACTGGGGACTCAGAAGGGAACTCATTCATCACCCTGGCTGAAGTTACTGAGGTGGTTGGAAAGCTCCTCGGTGGCAAGGCCCCGGGGGTGGATGAGATCCGCCCTGAGTATCTCAGGTCTCTGGAAGTTGTAGGGCTGTCTTGGCTGACACGTCTCTACAACATTGCGTGGCGGTCGGGGATAGTACCTCTGGACTGGCAGACCGGGGTGGTGGTCCCTCTGTTTAAGAAGGGGGACTGGAGGGTGTGTTCCAACTATCGGGGAATCACACTCCTCAACCTTCTCGGTAAGGTCTATTCCAGGGTGCTGGAGAAAAGAATTCGACCGAGTCGAACCTCGGATTCAGGAGGAGCAGTGTGGTTTTCGTCCCGGCCGGGGAACACTGGGCCAGCTCTATAATCTCCAGGTGCTCGAGGGTGCATGGCATGGGAGTTTGCCCAACCAGTCCACATGTGCTTTGTGGATCTGGAGAAGGCATTCGACCGTGTCCCTCGTGGGGTCCTGTGGAGGGTGCTCTGGGAGTACGGGGTTCGGGGCCCTTTGCTAAGGGCTGTTCGGTCCCTGTATGACCGGAGCAGGAGCTGTGTTCGCATTGCCGGTAGTAAGTCAGACCTGTTTCCGGTGCATGTTGGACTCCGCCAGGGCTGCCCTTTGTCACCGGTTCTGTTCATTATATTTATGGACAGAATTTCTAGGTGCAGTCAGGGGCCGGAGGGGATCCGGTTTGGAAACCACAGGATCTCATCTCTGCTGTTTGCAGATGATGTTGTCCTGATGGCTTCATCGAACCGGGACCTCCAATGTGCACTGGGGCGGTTTGCAGCCGAGTGTGAAGCGGCTGGGATGAGGATCAGCTCCTCCAAATCTGAGGCCATGGTTCTCGACCGGAAAAAGGTGGCTTGCCCTCTCCGGGTGGTGAAGAGTCCTTGCCTCAGGTGGAGGAGTTCAAGTATCTCGGGGTCTTGTTCACGAGTGAGGGGAGGATGGAGCGTGAGATTGACAGGTGGATTGGTGCAGCGTCGGCAGTGATGCGGTCGTTGTACCGGACCGTTGTGGTGAAGAGGGAGCTGAGCCAAAAGGCAAAGCTCTCAATTTACCGGTCTATCTACGTTCCTCCCCTCACCTATGGTCATGAGCTTTGGGTAAAGACCGACAGGACGAGATCGCGGACACAAGCGGCTGAAATGAGTTTCCTCCACAGAGTGGCTGGGCGCACCCTTAGAGATAGGGTGAGGAGCTCAGTCACACGGGAAGAGCTCGGAGTAGAGCTGCTGCTTCTCCACATTGAGAGGAGCCAGCTGAGGTGGCTCGGGCGTCTGTTCCGGATGCCTCTTGGTTGCCTCCCTCGGGAGGTGTTCCGGGCATGTCCCACCGGGAGGAGGCCCTGGGGAAGACCCAGGACACGCTGGAGGGACTATGTGTCCCGGCTGGCCTGGGAACGCCCTGGGGTCCCCCCGGAGGAGCTGGAGGAAGTGTCTGGGGTGAAGGAGGTCTGGGCGTCCCTGCTTAGACTGTTGCCCCGGTGACCCGACCCCGGACAAGAGGAAGAACATGGATGGATGTTGAAATGGTACCTTAATTTAATTTAAAATGAACAGTAGCTACCAAGCCACAGGAGGTGGGAGCCCCCCTCAAAACCTTTCACCTGCAGAGGAGCTGGCACTGGCCCTAAACCGGGGTCGCCCACTGGTGTAGGTAATTGAAGGAGGGACCCCATCAAAGATCCTTCCTGCGAGTTCTCGTGAAGAGTATATTCAAGGTATTCTCTAGGCTAATGCCTCGGCTGTGATCCAAGCATCTGTATATTTTAATAGTATGTTTGTGTTCTAGTTACTGAAGATGGCGTACACTTGGACCCTCCTCAGTAGTCCTCCAGCAGTGCCTTGCCTGACCCTCAGCAGTCCTCCAGCAGTGCCTTGCCTGACCCTCAGCAGTCCTCCAGCAGTGGCCTCACACCAGAATGTCATAATTTATGTCTTTTATTGTTTTATGCCTATTGATGGAAATTGATGAATAGGATTTCATTAAAAAGGCTTGCACAGCATCTCTGAAGCAAATTTGTTGAATCATTGAAATGTTGCATCATGGAGTGTGCCTGTTATTTGGCTACATTTTGTTCTAAAAGTAAAGGTTTACCTGTAACTGTATTCTTTGATAGAGATGTCACATAAAATATAAAGTGTCAGTGTCGTCAAGTGAGAGTGATGTTAGGCCCAACTGATATACTATGATGATATGAATAATTTTAGGTTAAATTCATTGACATTTGTGTAATATGTGGCAAATGTAAATTTGTGAAAATATAACACATAATTGACATGCGCATGAATACGTCAACAGTGGGAATCGAACCCGCGACGCCCACACAAAAGACACAGGACGTAAGCACTCGACCAAAGTGTTTCTTGAGAAAAGCTCTGGAATTATTCTATGTGTTAATGTCATAAAGACAGCGGTTCAAAGAGCGTATTTTTAAATTACCGGAGATTTGTCAAGAACCAAGAACGTAAGGTAATTTATTTTTTTGCTGAAATTGTTTTTGGACAACACAGATACTCATGCGGGAGGTGTGCGGAACTGTTTGTTTGACAGTCTGTTTACGTCAGGTACAGTATTCTCTGCGACACGGCGTGATTAAGCCGCATCTTTAGCCTGCCCGGTACCAGACTATCCACTAAAACCATGTTGCCCCAGTAACTCAGCGGGGACTAAGTTTAGCGAGAGTCATGGAACCGAACTCTCACTAAAACTAGCGCCAACTGTCGAATTAAGCCGGGCTTTGCGCTGAGTCGCTTTCGTGGAATACCCCTCTGACTGATGAACTACTTAGATAAACAACCACATGTTGACTCTTGCAACATGTATAAGACTGAGCCTTGGAACTGCTGCTTAGTGATGTATGTATGGTAAAGATGAACTTGAACTGGTTAAACTGGGAATTTTCCTTCACGCCCATGTGTTTTACAATAAAAGGAGGCTGCGAGGTGTTCTTTGAGAAGTGAGTGTGTGGCCTGGGAAGGAGGCAGAGCTTAACACATGCTACACCTCATTCTCCCTCTTCACAAGTATATTACTTCTGTTTTCTCATTTGTTCCCTTTGTTGATTTTTATTAGGAAAAATCCCTGACAAACTGTCTCCATAAAACGATGGAACTCACCTCTGGCTCACTTGGTCTTCATCTACAAAGGCTATAGTGTTCTCAGGTGAGGCTGGTTGGACCTTGATGCTCACAGGTGTCTTCTTGGGCGTCTGGATGGAGTCGACCTGCACCTTGGGCTCTTCCACCTCTCTGCTCATACTTGGCTCAGTGTCCACTGTCCTCACTGAGGCTGGGCTCACCGCTCTTTTCCTACAAAACACAAAACATGAACCGTCTTAGACTTCTGGGCGACTCGCTCATTTTAGGGAAATATAAGATTAAAATCTGACTAAAAATCTTGCCTATTTTAATCTAGTTTATTCAGTTTTGGTGTTTATAATTGTAGCTACTTCCTGGTTGGACGTGAGCAGCACATGTGACATACTGTGTGTAATTCCATAACTGTTGCCTAGCAACCATTATGTTAACATGTGCTAAAACCGGTCTAAGTTACACAGCAAGTTAAACTTGTACAAACTGATGATAATGTCTTTATTTTGTTAAAAGAAGGCTCAAACTGCCAGAAAAATGCCCTCATTGTGTGTAAACTGTCTCTAGATTTTGGATGGAGTTTTGATTATACAGGTGGACACATTCCTTTTTAGAACTCACTGCTACTCCCTGTATATTTTTGCACTTTTCATATGAACTTTTCTTTCATAAACTGACCCTTAACTGGTGTAAAACTATGATACATATTTGCCTCAGGGACTGTCCCACCAAACCAAGCCATCATTGGAAAACCTGAAAACCTGCAGGGCTGGACTGGTAATCGGCCATACCGGGCATTTTCCCGGTGGGCCGACAGTCCTCGGGCCGATGCTGTTTTGTTTTTTTTACTGTGGACAAGGAACCCGAGGGAACCCGAGGGAACCCGAGGGAACCCGAGGGACAGAGTGACCAGGGAAGTGTCGCACAGGCACAGCAGGTCAGCAGGTAGTAACGTTAGGATAATACTAGGGATGCACGATATATCGGCATTAATATCTGTATCGGCCGATATTGCAAAAAAATTTAACATATCGTATCGGTCCGATATGTAAATCTGGGCCGATATTAATGACCGATATTTGTCAGTACTATAAGTACGTTGCTTTGAAAAATAAAAGTTGTATCACACTTCAGGCAGAGCACTGGGAGCTGTCCTTAATAAGGTCGAGCTGTACAGGGATCTTGGTTATAAAACGTTGTGTTTATCTTGTATCTGTCCATGTTTGAGTTTATTGTCATTTGACAAAATGTGTTGCAGTTCCTTTTCTTGGCACTACACAAAATGTCCCCAAACCTGAAGTACATGTGGTGATGTGGGAGCCATGTGAAATGCAGATTAAGAGTGACATGGTGATTTATCATCCTTGTTTTTTTTTTTTTAATCTAAACTTTCTCACAGGGGTTTTGTGAATAAAATAAGTTAAGCTTTATGGAGTAAAACACGTTTTGAAAATAAAAGACATTCAAAAATTCATTTTGCATGAGTTTCAGTCTGTATAAAATGTTATTTCAGAATTAAAAAATAAAAATATAGATATCGGATAATATCGGTTATCGGCCATAACAGCAACATTAATATCGGATATCAGTATCGGCTAAAAGTTTCACATCGGTGCATCCCTAGATAATACTGTGACTTTTAGTTGATTGACAGGCATGAAAATCGCTCTCCTTTCGGCGAAATTTGCCGTTTTGAAGCCAAAACAGGTGACCTACATGAATCGTGTGGATTCGATGAGAAAGGTTTTTTGTGTGTGCAAGATGCATTTTAAATAAACCGTTGAATGTGTAGTTGCTGTGAGTTTGCTGGTGGTTTGGGGGATTTTTCCTTTAAATGCTGCGCCCAGGTTTCCCCTCGGCCAAGACGTAACAATAGTAAAATAAAACACAAACATAAATTAGTCCGTTGTGCTCCACTAATTATGAGGGGCTGGTCTAAGACAAAATTTCCAGGGCCGTTTTTTTCCCCAGTCCAGCCCTGAACACCTGTCCTGCACTATAACTGTGTTAAAGAAAATTGTATATAGTGCCTTTAATGAATGATCAAAGTGTTATATTCTTCTTGTTCTGATTCACCTTGTCTGGTGCAACCTTAGAATGTGATAGGACCAGATAAACAACCACATGTTGACTCTTGCAACATGTATAAGACTGAGCCTTGGAACTGCTGCTTAGTGATGTATGTATGGTAAAGATTAACTTGAACTGGTTAAACTGGGAATTTTCCTTCACGCCCATGTGTTTTACAATAAAAGGAGGCTGCGAGGAGGTGTTCTTTGAGAAGTGAGTGTGTGGCCTGGGAAGGAGGCAGAGGCGGCTCTGCTTAACACATGCTACACCTCATTCTCCCTCTTCACAAGTATATTACTTCTGTTTTCTCATTTGTTCCCTTTGTTGATTTTTATTAGGAAAAATCCCTGACAAACTGTCTCCATAAAACGATGGAACTCACCTCTGGCTCACTTGGTCTTCATCTACAAAGGCTATAGTGTTCTCAGGTGAGGCTGGTTGGACCTTGATGCTCACAGGTGTTTTCTTGGGCGTCTGGATGGAGTCGACCTGCACCTTGGGCTCTTCCACCTCTCTGCTCATACTGCAAACAACACAAACATAGAATTATTACAATATTTGACTTCTTCTTTACACTTATAAGCTGATTTTTCTTAATCAAACTTTCACCCGACGAAATCTGCCAACTGCTAGAAATTTGTTTACGTACCACCTACTTCCAGTTCAGATGAAGCTTCTACAGGCAAATCCACGGCTGTGCCATGGGCTCACCGGTCTCCCCGATCATGGCTAACTTATACATGGAACAATCTGAACAGAGTGCCTTGGCCTCATATCCAGGCACTCCACCCACACATTAAATACAGCTGGAAAAGTGGAGTTTGCATAATACTCCCTCTTTAAGAATATGTTAGCCCAGATAACGCCCAAAGCGGTGCTCACCTGCCACTCTGCAGCTCGTCCTGCTCCAGAGCCTGAGCATCTTCAGGTGAAGCTGGTCTAGATGTCATTATCATTATCGTTTTAGGTCTTTTCTCCTGGAGATGGTCATCCTGCTTCAGAACCTGAGTATCTCCAGGTGAAGCTGGTCTAGATGTTATCATTATCGTTTTAGGTCTTTTCTCCTGGAGATGGTCATCCTGCTTCAGAACCTGAGTATCTCCAGGTGAAGCTGGTCTAGATGTCATCATCATCATCGTTTTAGGTCTTTTCTCCTGGAGATGGTCATCCTGCTTCAGAACCTGAGTATCTCCAGGTGAAGCTGGTCTAGATGTCATCATCATCGTTTTAGGTGTTTTCTCCTGGAGATGCTCGTCCTGCTCCAGAACCTGAGCATCTTCAGGTGAAGCTGGTCTAGATGTCATCATCATCGTTTTAGGTCTTTCCTCCTGGAGATGCTCGTCCTGCTCCAGAACCTGAGCATCTTCAGGTGAAGCTGGTCTAGATGTCATCATCGTTGGTTTAGGTCTTTCCTCCTGGAGATGCTCGTCCTGCTCCAGAACCTCAGCATCTTCAGGTGAAGATGAGGCTGGGCTCACCAAACTTTTAATACAAAACACAAAACATGAACCATATTAGACTTCTGGACGACTCGCTCATTTTAGGAAAATATAAGATTAAAATCTGGCTAAAAATCTTCAGTTTTGGTGTTTATAATAGCATTAGATTATAAACTTAGAAATAGAATGATTCCAATATTTGACTTTTTCTTAGCTGTGATCCCAGGCTGGTGGCACTGAAGAACTCTCATTAGATTGACATAAATATAGTTTAGCTCATGTTGTTGTCATTGTACCTCATGTTCACCAAATGGACTGACTAATATTGTGTAGAGCAGGGGTGTCCAACCAGTCGATCGCAATCTACCAGTCGATCGCAATCTACCAGTCGATCGCAATCTACCAGTCGATCGCAATCTACCAGTCGATCGCAATCTACCAGTCGATCGCAGGCCGAGTGTCAGTCGATCACATATGGCTACATTTAGACTGCAGGGCTTAATGATCAATTCCGATTTTTTGGTGAAATCAGATTTTTTTTGCAAGGTCGTTCACATTTCCAATTAAATACGACTTGTATGTGATCTCCAGTGTGAACTTTAAACACCCCAAATGCGCCTCGGAGGACACGACGAGGTCACGTGCAGCGAGCGTGCTCAGTGTTTATGGAAGTCGCCTAAAGTTGCTGTCGTACTGGAGCCAGAACATGTACAGCTTATTTGTTTTCAGGAGGAGACGGAGAAGGACAAGATTTTTGGCCACGGCGTTTTGCGGGGCAGTGGCAGCAACGTCCGTAGAAATGAACGTGTTGGTGTGGAGTCGCAGCCAAGAGTGGTGGGATTGTTCTGTGCTTCGCTGCTTCACTGATACAGAGTTCATTTACTATTTTCACATGACGAGAAGAACATTTGTGTACATTTGTGAGCACCTACTTGTACCACTCTCGCTGGAGGAAACACGCCCAAGTCGGATGAACGCGACCTGGCCGTTCAGACTGAAGTCGCATGCCAAAAGATCGGATATGTATCGGTTTTAGGACCACATATCTTGGGCTACGTTCACATTGCAGCCTGAAGTGACCCAAATCCGATTTTTTCGCCCCTATGCGACTGTTTGGTTCTTTGTATTCTCCCCACCGAACGGGGTGTCAAGAGAGCACACTGTGTTATAACTCGTGGTATTTATTTATTTATTTGATTGATCGATTGATTGATTCCACATGCAGTAGGTTATAAACCGGCAGCGCGTTGCTCTCTCGACGAAATGACATACAGTGCCCGCTTCCGCATGTAAAACCACGCTGCGGCACCCGCGCACATGATTGGCAGCAAACAAGCCAATGAGCATCCGCTCCAGGTAAGTGAACCACCCACTTACTAACCCGTGACTTTAATCTGTGTGTGTGTGTGCGAGTGCATGTGTGTGTAAGTGAACCGGTGATTTAGCAAACGCAACACCTCCCACTTGACTGATCTTACGATTCAAGGAGGTCACAGACCAATAACCGTGCATCATTTGACATTATACATTATTAGTCCCATTTTTTTTTTTTTTACACAAATTATGGCGGTGGTAGCATAGACACATACCAACCAGCCAGAAAAACAAGAATAGTCTTGAATAGAGTCTCAAATAGAGTTTTGAATAGAGTCTTAAAGGAGCCCTGACGCAATGTCTATAGGATCAGGAGGGCCAAGAGTCACTGGTTTTCCACAGGGATGATGTGGATGTGGACAATGTCTATAGAGTAAGAAGAGTTGAGACCTAAGAGTCACTGGTCTTCCACAGGGATAAGGACAACGAGTCTCCTCACGTCTCTCCGTAGGATGACTGCTGTCAGCTGCAGAGAGTTCTTCTTAAGTTGCCCAACTGCCAGGGAGGCAGGGAGGCCAGTACACGTCTAAACATCTGCGTCTCTAACCAGTCCTTTCTTATCCGGGTACACGGCCTGGACCCGGCCGAGCCGGAATTGTCCCCGCAGAGCGTTTTGGTCAGCAATCCACACAACGTCACCGATTTCGATGTTCCTCTTTGCCTGATGCCATTTTGGACGAATGAACAGATTGGGTCCAGCAAGTTCAGTCCATTTCTTCCAGAACATATCCACGCCAATCTGGATGGCCCTGAGACGGCGCCAGGGATGGGTACACAAGTCGATTCCACCTGTATCTCCTCCTAGTCTGGTCCTCCCGAGGAGTAGGGTGTTGGGGGTCAGATACTCAATAGAGTCTTCTTGTTCTTGTGCCCTGGCGTCAATCGGCCTTTCGTTTGTGAGGTTAGCTGCTTGGTAGAAGAGGGTTTGGAGTTCGCCCCAGGTGAGTGAGCTTGTCCCTCCAAGGCTTGTGAGTGCTCACTTTATGAGCTTAACTGCAGCCTCTGCGGCCCCGTTGCGATGAGGTGCGTCGGCCGGATGAAAGTTGCATGCCCACTCTGTTCCATTCTTGGCGGCTTTGTCCTCTGTGCTTCCCGTAAGGCAGTTAAGTGTTTATGTAAATCACGTAGGGCAGGTTTAGCTCCAATGAAATTAGTTCCTCTATCAGACCACAGTTTTCTTGGATGGCCTCTCAACGCTACAAAGCGAGAGTATGCTTGGAGGAAACTTTCAGACGATTGGTCGTCAACAAGGTCCACATGAACTGCTCTTGATGCCATGCAACAGTATACTATGCCCCAGACCTTCTTTCCCATTCTATTCTTAATGGCATCCTTGATTTCAAACGGGCCGAAGAGGTCAAATGTAGTGTACTGGATTAGCACGCTGTGAGCGCTCTGGCGGCAGATCACTCATCATCTATTGGCACGTCTTCCCTCTTACTTTACGGCATGTGACACAATTATTAATCATTTTTTTTACTGTCCTCCGACCTTGCACAATCCATGCCTTCCTCCTGGTGCGTAGCAATGTGGCAGCAACACCTTCGTGGTTCTCTTCATGGGCTTCCCTTGACAGTAGGGTCGCGAGCCATGCGTGGAATGGGATTAAAGGAACAGCTGATCCATCTTCATTCCAAGACTGGATTCTCCCTCCACAGAGAAGGAGTCCTGTGTTCTCGTCCTTGTAAACCACCAAGCGGTTCAGCGTTGAATCAAAGAACTGACCGTCATTTTGAGCTGCAGGTCCAGGTCTCGGAAGGCTTGAGCCCTTTCCTCAGCAGACAGGATGGAGCGATTTACCTCCCACTTTGACCGATCGGGTGCAAGGCGTCTCCTCACCCAGGTCTCTGCGGCTCGTCGAGCCCAGGCTATGGTTCCACATAGCTTGGCCAGAGAACTGAAGCGCTGAGGTTCTACAAGGCGCGCCAGTCCAATTCCCCAGGATCTTCTCCGTGTGTCTGCCACTGGCATTGTACTCAGGACAACTGGTGATGTCGGTCCACTATTGGCTCTTTCATCTCTGAGGTCTGCCTTGATGTCAGACCCATTTAGGTTTATTTTTCCTTTTGACTGGGCCCTGGTGACCGCCGCTGAGAAGGCTTTTCGCTGGAGTTTTCCCACGTCTACCGCAGCCGAGGGCATGATCTCACTGGCGGTCTTCATTGGCCAGTCGGTCTCGGGCAATTTAAAAAACTCAGGGCCTTCCTGCCACTCTGACCCTTCATTGAGTTCCTCTGGAGTCGCACCTCTGGTAAGTATATCAGCAATGTTTTGTTTGCCCTCAATCCACCTCCAGTCTTCCACCTGTCCAGCCTTTTGGATCTCACAAACTCGGTTAGCGAAAAAGGTCTGGTAACCATAGCTGTCCTTCTGTATGGCTGCCAAGATTGTTTGGCTGTCCATAAAGTGAATCCAGTGCTTGACTTTAATGTGGCAGTGCTTTTCAAAATATTTTTTCAAGCGGACTGTGAAGACTGCACCACATAGTTCCGCCTTAATCACATCTCCCTTCTGATTGAGTGGAGTGAGTTTAGCCTTATCCATAGGAGGATTCACTCCCATCCGAGAATGTAATCCCAGTTGGCGGGCCTACAGCTCCAGGTGGCATGAGGCTTCTTTCAAACCTGATCTGGCCAAGTCTCACGTATTCTTCAAAAAGTGTTATGGTAGCTTCTCGGAGTCTTGGTGAGCGCAGGACATCCCATGTGTCTTTGGACTGGGTGTTCTTGCCAGCTTCCTGGAACGATTCTCGTACCAACATTACTCCTTTCTGTTTGGCTGGTGAGGCAAGACCTATCGGGTCGTAGAACCCGGCAATCTGGCTGAGAAGTATGCGTCGGGTAAGAGGATTAGATGTTTCTTTCCTGACATCTTCCATGCTCAGATTCAGACCTGTTCTCATTTTCCCTCTCTTCTTCGAGAAATTGATTGAAATCAGCAACCAAAGTTTATCCGTCTCAGGTTCGTAGCCCAACCCGAGTGCTTTGTTCTCCGCATCATGCATTTGGTTGGGCAGAACCAGAGTCCTGGGTACAGTTGTTCCTGTACTAGAGTCAACAGGGGCTTCGCTCCTCCCACTTTGGCGAGACAGAATCCACGGTTTGAGGAAGAAACCTCCTGCATTCAAAATCTCTTCCACCCCTTTTGTGATCCTTTCCAGAGTTTTGAGGTCATCATGTGACGTCAGGATGTCGTCCACATAGCTATCTTCAGTCAGAGCTCGCCGTTCTTCAACCATATCGGCAAACTGAGGGAGGATGGCTCCCTCATAGCGACTTGGGCGATACATCCTGCCGGTTTATCGCCGATATTGACGACCGCAAGTTCCTCAATGTCATCCTCAGGGTTGTCTCTCCAGAGAAAGCGATGGAGATGGACCTCTTCGTCTTTCAGCCATACTGAATTATACATCTTTCTTACATCGCCCAGTGCAGCGTGAAGTCCACTCCTGAACCTTAGAAAGACACCTCTAATTGGATTGAGGACATCGGGACCCTTGTGAAGGAGATCATTAAGACTTATGCCTCGGAATTCTTGGCTACTGTTCCACACAATTCTAACCGGGGTTGAGGAGGAGTGAGGGTTAGGTGCAACTAGATGGCTGATGTACCATGTAGGTCCGTTCCAGCTGTCAGTCTCCTCCTTTGTGAGTTTTGCGGCAGCTCCTCTTGAGACCATTTC
Source organism: Paratrypauchen microcephalus (assembly GCA_036785185.1). Taxonomy (NCBI): domain Eukaryota; kingdom Metazoa; phylum Chordata; class Actinopteri; order Gobiiformes; family Gobiidae; genus Paratrypauchen; species Paratrypauchen microcephalus. The sequence continues at coordinate 56,547 of JAVJIX010000283.1, read as the reverse complement.
ATGGATTTGCTCTCTGTACGCAGCCTTTCACACCGGTTCCTTCTCCAGACGTTTCTCAGTGCTTCTGAAGGTTGCCTCTACTGCTCGCCGATTGTCTGGCAGTGTTGTGAGATCTCCTTTCCAGGGATACGCTGCGTCCCAGTGGGGTGAGTTACTGTGTTTATCTGCCAGCACATAGGTCAGGCATTCCTTTATTTTCTCCAGGTCCCGCTCTTCCTTGAGGGTAATTTCTTTTCCTCCTGGAGAGCACCTGCCACACTTGGCAGCCACCACATTGAGGACTGCAGGCTGCTCCGATGCTGTCCCACCTGAACCACTCGAACACCTCTTTGTTGGTCATTGTGGTGCTCCGGGCAGACGCATTCCTTTCTTCTCCTTGGGGAATGATGGTCTCTTTATATGCCATTGAGGCTGATCGCATGCTCCTTGCAAGGTGAGTTTCGGAGTGGTACATAGTTAGGTCAACTGTCTCGATGAGATTTGGGTGGGTTCCTCCAACGGTCTTTCCCAGCGAGCCGTCCCAGAGGACGAGGTCTCCCACAATCTTGATTGGCTGGGGGACAAGACGACCTTCCCGGTGACTGATAAGGAGGTCAATCTTTGTGGGACGAACCAGTTCATTTCTGTGAACATTGGGGAAAAATTTCTGCAGCTGCTTGGGAGAGACTGACTGAGTCACTTCTGCAATGTTTTCCAGGCCATAGCAGAGAATTCTATGTTCCCTCACTTTTCCCTTTGGTGTTTTCACCTTCAACCTTAAGGAATATCTTTTGGTCATGACCGTCTTCTTCATACCCCCAACTCCATGGATAATAAGCTTGATGCCCTCGCCGCATAGTCCGAGGCGATCGGCTGCTTGGTTGGTAATATAATTGGTGTCAGACGCAAGGTCGATTAGTGTGCCAATAAGGCAACCTGAGTTTGTCGTCACTTTCAACAGCATCATCACCACTGGATGTTCTTTCAGTTTATCTCCAACCTTGGTGCATACAGTTGATGATACTTTGTTCGAGAATACCTTTTTGTATTTTTCTCTTTGTTCCAGAGTAAGCTCGGCCAGGAACTCTTCTTGTTTGTCTGTTAGACCAAGTTTCTTTCCTTCCGCTCTTGCGGTACTCTGCTCCTCACTACAGCTGTCCTTCTTTGGGGTCGGTGGTTTCGGACACAGAAGATAGTTGTGATCTGACACCCCTCCTTTCCGACAGTCTACTTTTGGGCAGAGGTATCTCGAAGTACATCCTTTTCCATCCTTGGGGTAGCGCCGCAAGCACTTGGAGCATAACCCTAGCTTCTTCAGGTGGGATCTTTTATTTGAGAGGTCTTGGTCTCTGAAGATCTTGCATGCAGACAGCTTGCCAGCATGTGAATTATCTCCACAGACAGTACAGCTTGGATAATCGTCCTTCTGGCCCGCTGTGGACTTAGTGGAAGCCTTCCTCGCCCTTCTCTCTGAATAGTCTGCAGGACCTTTCTCCACTGGGCCTTTGTCTGCAGGGCTCGGCTCCAGCTGATCCAATTCCTCAAGAATCTCCTCCTGCTTCTTCAGAAATCTCAGGAGGCAGTCAAAGTGGTTAAGCGGAGAGAACATGTTTGCAGGGTTAATTTTGTGCATAATCCACTCCTTCTTGAGTGAACTGGGAAGCTTGCTTTCCAGAGATTGAACGACCACACGGTTCTTTACGGCATCCTCTTCACCGAGAATTTGAAGGTTATACAGTGCTCTTTCCACAGCCTGGATCAGTTCAATTGTTCTTCTGGGATTATGTCCTTTAATGGGGGGAAGAGACTGGACCTCATTGGTGATTAACAGGACTATCTTTGCTTTGTTCCCATATTTAGTGTCCAATAGCCTGAACACATCGTCAGCGGATGCACAACATGATAGAACGAGATCCTTCTTGACCTTTTCATGGAGACTGTTTAGTAGGTGGAACTTTATTATACATTCCACTTCTTGTGGGTTGCCCAGTTTCTGTAGGTCCTCCCACTCTGTCTTCCAGCGGTAATAGTCTCTCATGTCACCAGAGAAAGTGGGTAACCGTGCTCTTTCAAAGCTAATTTGAGGCTTGAAATCAGAGTCTCCTTGGGTTATTCCCGAGCTGCTTTGCCGTGAGGGGGGCTGGGTGTTCATGTTAAATTCCCTTTTGTTCCTTTTTGGGTTGAGGTTGGCAGCCATGTCAGGGAGAGAGGCAAAATAAGAATCTTCTAGTGGGCTACCAATTACGTCTTCATCATCCCCCTGGCTTTTTCCTCTACCATTTACTTGCTCTTTTTCATCCTCCTCTAACTTGTCCATCAATGCCAGAACCCTCTTTTTTAATGCCTTGTAATGGGTTCTTAAGTCTAATTCCTTCAAACCAGGAATCAGTTCTTTCCACTCTATTAGCATCTCTCCAAGTTCAGTAACTTCTCTGTCAAGACCTTTGTTTCTCAGTTTGCGGTGCTTGATTGATTTCAGAGGGTTAGCTTCCTCTTCCTCTGCCTGAGTAATAACTGACTCAGTCATTTTGGCCTGCGTGATAAATACTGCCTCAGCGTAGCTGACCCAGAAAATTTCCTGGGTGGCCTTTTTAGCTTCAAGGAACCGATCCTCACACTCAGCGGTCTTCGCATCAATTTGATCTGCAGATGCTACAATTTGTTCATCATTTGATTCCCTCAGGGCTTCAGCATACTCCTGACTTCGGTGACTTTAGAGAAGTCTGTTCTGAAACTCTTCCATTCCCTCAGAATTTCAGTTGGTTCCAAAAGTCCTGGTTTAGTGAGAGTATGAGCCCTTTTGGTGAATGAAGCCTGTGCTCTCGATCGCGCACTTTTGAGTTTCTCCAAGTGTGCCATTTTAACTCCTTTACGTTGACTGGCGAGCTATCCGTGGCCACCAGTGGGATCCTCTGGTAGGGGACACAAGCTCATTTATCCTTGGTCAACAGGCAGTTTGATTGGTGGTAAACTTGGATGACTATGATGAGTTAATCCATTAACCGCTTGATGTGATTATTCTTTGGTGAAAACCAGATTATTTACAGTCTGTGGTTGTTTCCCGTTGCACTCAATCCAGTGCAGTGCTTCGGTTTATAACTTTTCGGTTCTTTGTATTCTCCCCACCGAACGGGGTGTCAAGAGAGCACACTGTTATAACTCGTGGTATTTATTTATTTATTTGATTGATTGATCGATTGATTGATTCCACATGCAGTAGGTTATAAGACGGCAGCGCGTTGCTCTCTCGACGAAATGACATACAGTGCCCGCTTCCACATGTAAAACCACGCCGCGGCACCCGCGCACATGATTGGCAGCAAACAAGCCAATGAGCTTCTACTCCAGGTAAGTGAACCACCCACTTACTAACCCGTGACTTTAATCTGTGTGTGTGTGTGCGAGTGCATGTGTGTGTAAGTGAACCGGTGATTTAGCAAACGCAACAGCGACTTTAAATATAATCTCACTCTAAAAGCCTTTCATATTGTTCTTGGGTGACTTTATTCCACTCCTGGTGCAAGAACTGAAGTAGCTCAGCTTTGTGTTTGTGTTGGAATTCAACAGACGCTGGAATGGAATGGCTGGAATACATGTAGAGATGCTGATTTCAGAAAAAAATGCAGTGGTCTCTTATTTTTTTCCAGAGCTGTATATGTTAGTCTTGGTAGATCTCAGCACACCATCAACCTCAAAAGTAGATCTCGGTTAAAAAAAGGTTGAGCACCCCTGGTGTGGAGTCAAGTTGAGAACTCGAAAAGTGGAAATACAGTTTAAAAAGTGGCGGTTTGTGGCTGTGTAAACCTTCGTCTTATAATAATGGTGTTGCCAGTCTATTTGAGTCTAATTGTAACTACTGTAATTACATTATAGTTGCTAGGGAACAGGTATGGAATTACATCAGCTTCCTGTGTCTGACCAGGATTTAAAATTACAAAATATATAAATAGAAGAAAGTTGGCAAGAGTAAAATCTTCTACAAAGTCTAAACCGTCACATGCACTTTGTTCATTCTATAGTGTTTTCACAGACTCGTAAAATCCCACCTTGACCCGGATGTGCGACTATGTAGGAGCTCACTCAAAGTAAACACGCTTATAAAGCAACAATGCAGAAAAAATTCTAAATTTTGCAATAAACCTTCCACATCTGAATCCAAAACTTCTGATACAGTCGACCATAAGTTGGATGCGAAAGAAGCGTTATATGAACAAACTCAAATTAATTGGGCGAGAAGATCCGTATGAGATGGATTCAAGTTTGTTCAGTGACAGTGGTGATTTGTCGATTCTGCTGCTGTAAGAGATCCCGATATTGTCAACGACCTGGTCTTCTCCCCAAGCCCTGATACAGCACAAGACCTTCAGAGCTCTAAAGGTCTGGAAGTCTTCAGAGCTCTAAAGGTCTGGAAGTCTTCAGAGCTCTAAAGGTTTGGAGGCAACAACCAGTTTGTTTGTGGCTGGTACGAGAGCGCATACTTCTATCACATGTGTAACGTGTTTAAGTACGAGTATTTTGCTTTTTATTCTTCACGTTGTGCAAAGATTAAAATATGAACATCGTCTTTCCGCTTGTTGCCTCCTTTACTTTGATACTCGCTCTGTCTGTTCACCCTGGTTTAGTCCTGGTTTGTTTTAAGATAACATCAGACTTTATTATTCTCGCTAGCCTTGAGAGTGCAGACGTGTCTGTCTCTTCCTCCTTATCTCCTGCTCTGTGTCTGCGTGCCTCTCTGTTTTTTGTCATTTTTCTCCCTTTTGGAGCAGATTTTCCAAATTCCTAAAATATGGATTTGATCAGCTGGACCCTCAGCGCAATTGATACTCTTTTTTCACGGAGGAGTGCCACTCCGGGAGAAGCGGTATGTCAGGACGGTACTGTTGCTGCTGGATATGCGAGGGACTTGTATAATGTGTGGCAAGTCGTGTGTTTGGCACCAATGTACCTGGAGGATGTGGAGGATATTTACGTATTCGGACATCTGTTGATTGGTCTGGGATTGTCCATGATCTATCGCAAAATTTGTAAGCTGGCAGCAAGTAAAGAGTCCCCCAAGCTGTCTGCAGTAATTTCGAGCCACTGTGAAGCCGTGGGAGTTCTCGTGAGAGGAGTACATCAGAAAGTGGCACAGGTTGAGGACCTTTTGGAAGGGTTCCAACCGAAGGAAACATCTCGACGTTTGGATATCATCAGGGGCATGCTGACAGAACTGCACAAAGCCAACACAGCGCAGTCTGTGCGCCAAGAGGAACTGTTGAAATCTTTCACGAATCTTTATGGGGATATGAAGATGGGGGTCTGGCAGAACCAGGGGTCCAGCTAAATTGCTCGCTCACCTCATCTCACCTCATCTCACCTCATCTCACCTCATCTCTAAAATGTATTTCATCATGCTAAATTAATGCCCTGTAAATCTGTCTCCTGCGAAAATCTGTCTCCACGGTTTATCTGTGTTTTGACTTGGCTTCCCTGCATGAACACTCCCAAGATCACACATGTGGCTCGTTATCATGAACTCTACAAAAACATGGCACACACTATTGGACTATTCACACTGACGTGATTAAGTAAACATTTCCCTGTCTTTTAGAAAGGTCTGCTCTCTGCTCTCGGTTTCAATCAATTTCATTGATTTCTGATCTGATCCCTGCCCCACCCTTCCTTTTTGTCGTCAAAGACAAAAACACTGTATGTTACCTATCTAATTGTTTTTCTGTCATTACATGTTGCGTATAATTGTCATTGATTGTATTTGCATCTTTTCCACTCTGCATCTCCCAGTCGGCGGTGCGCACATGTACGTGGCCCCTCCCCTAGCCGCTCTATCACTGTCCTGCCTGGTTAGTGGGGAAAACAAATTTCGAATTCACTCTATGTATGGTTTTTCGACAATAAAGCAAACTATGACTATGAGTATGACTACTGATCTCACATAGGAGAAATTTACTTGCCACAGTAGCTCCAGGCAGGGACAGTTTGAAACAAGAAAGAAAAGTGCATGCAGGCAAGAATAAAATAAGTAATAATAAAATAAGTAACAATAATAAAACAGTAACTCGGAGAGTACGGAAAAAAGGATTTTGCACTTTTGGACTATATACTAGAATTATACAGTCTGATGGCGGTGTCTTGGACATGGTCGACTTCCGGATTATGACGTCACGTGAAAACACATGATATTCAGACTAATTACGTGTCGTTATTCTAAACACATGATATTCAGACTAATTACGTGTCGTTCTTCTAAAGTGGTTCAGACTTTATCGACTTACATTGGGTCACCGATAAACGGATGCCGGAGGATTTCAGACGGTCTAATTCTCCTCTCTGGTTCGACTTCCAGCATCCTCCCGAGCAACGATATGACTGCTTCCAGGTCTGTGCCCTCCTCCAGGCTGGTGAGTTTAGTGTGGGGCTAGAAACAATCATCAATAGATTATCAATAGATTATCATTTGCATTTTCAGCTTTAAAGGGAGTGTGGTTTTATTGGTGTTAATCTGTATGGCGTCCCCTTCAACAGTGTCCTGAGACTGACTTACCCCTGACAGCGTGATCTGGTCCCGGTTCTCCTCCGGTTCTGTAGCTCGTGAACGTAGTTCCGGTAAGTTCGCGGGGATATTTTATAAAGCTTGTTTTTCTTCTCAAAACAACATTTGTCCAAAAAGTGATATATTTGTGTCACAAACAGGTGTCTGCTAAAAATTCAGCAGCGTAATTCACATTCGCATATTTTCTCTCTTGACTTGTATCACTGCGTGCCTATGCACAACCTGAACCCTAAACCTGGACTAAACCAGGTCTAAACCAGGTCTAAACCAGGTCTAAACCAGGACTAAACCAGGTCTGAACTAGGTCTAAACCAGGTCTAAACCAGGTCTGAACTAGGTCTGAACTAGGTCTAAACCAGGTCTAAACCAGGTCTGAACTAGGTCTGAACTAGGTCTAAACCAGGTCTAAACCAGGACTAAACCAGGTCTGAACTAGGTCTAAACCAGGTCTAAACCAGGTCTAAACCAGGTCTAAACCAGGTCTAAACCAGGTCTAAACCAGGACTAAACCAGGTCTGAACTAGGTCTAAACCAGGTCTAAACCAGGTCTGAACTAGGTCTGAACTAGGTCTAAACCAGGTCTAAACCAGGTCTAAACCAGGACTAAACCAGGTCTAAACCAGGACTAAACCAGGTCTAAACCAGGTCTAAACCAGGACTAAACCAGGTCTAAACCAGGTCTAAACCAGGTCTAAACCAGGACTAAACCAGGACTAAACCAGGTCTGAACTAGGTCTAAACCAGGCCTAAACCAGGTCTAAACCAGGACTAAACCAGGTCTAAACCAGGTCTAAACCAGGTCTAAACCAGGACTAAACCAGGACTAAACCAGGTCTGAACTAGGTCTAAACCAGGTCTAAACCAGGTCTGAACTAGGTCTGAACTAGGTCTAAACCAGGTCTAAACCAGGTCTAAACCAGGACTAAACCAGGTCTAAACTAGGTCTAAACCAGGTCTAAACCAGGTCTAAACTAGGTCTAAACCAGGACTAAACCAGGTCTAAACTAGGTCTAAACCAGGTCTAAACCAGGTCTAAACTAGGTCTAAACCAGGTCTAAACCAGGTCTAAACCAGGACTAAACCAGGTTCGAACCAGGTCTAAACCAGGTCTAAACCAGGTCTAAACCAGGTCTAAACCAGGACTAAACCAGGTCCGAACCAGGTCTGAACCAGGACTAAACCAGGTCTAAACCAGGACTAAACCAGACCTAAACCAGGTCTAAACCAGGACTAAACCAGGACTAAACCAGACCTAAACCAGGTCTAAACCAGGACTAAACCAGACCTAAACCAGACCTAAACCAGGACTAAACCAGGACTAAACCAGGTCTAAACCAGGTCTAAACCAGGTCTAAACCAGGTCTAAACCAGGACTAAACCAGGACTAAACTAGACCTAAACCAGGTCTAAACCAGGACTAAACCAGGACTAAACCAGGACTAAACTAGACCTAAACCAGGTCTAAACCAGGTCTAAACCAGGACTAAACCAGGCCTAAACCAGGACTAAACCAGGTCTAAACCAGGTCTAAACCAGGTCTAAACCAGGACTAAACCAGGCCTAAACCAGGTCTAAACCAGGACTAAACCAGGACTAAACCAGGACTAAACCAGGTCTAAACCAGGTCTAAACCAGGACTAAAGCAGGTCTAAACCAGGACTAAACCAGGACTAAACCAGGACTAAACCAGGTCTAAACCAGGTCTAAACCAGGACTAAACCAGGTCTAAACCAGGTCTAAACCAGGTCTAAACCAGGACTAAACCAGGACTAAACCAGGACTAAACCAGGTCTAAACCAGGACTAAACCAGGACTAAACCAGGACTAAACCAGGTTTAAACCAGGACTAAACCAGGTCTAAACCAGGAGTAAACCAGGTCTAAACCAGGAGTAAACCAGGTCTAAACAGGACTAAACCAGGACTAAACCAGGTTTAAACCAGGACTAAACCAGGTTTAAACCAGGTCTAAAGCAGGTCTAAACCAGGACTAAACCAGGACTAAACCAGGACTAAACCAGGTCTAAACCATAATAACCATAATAACAATGCACAGTGCATATTAGCTGTATTAACTTGTTCACTTCACTTAAAGTGAACAGGCCCATACAGCTGACCTGGGCGCAGTGATACGAGTTGAGAGAAAATATGCAAATGTGAAATACACTGCTGAATTTTTTAAAGAAGAAAAACAAGCTTTATTCACGAGCTACGTTACCGGAGGAGAACCGGGCTCAGATCGCTGTCAGGGTCAGTGTTAACCTCAGGACAGTGCTGAAGGGGGCGCCATACAGATTCACATCAAAAAACCCGCACTATCCCTTTAAAATCCATGTTTGACTTTTGGTCGGTGGCATACCAGCATGACATCATGGAGGGAACTGAAGTATTCCGTATAGTAACTTTTGCGCGCGAATCCGCAGATAGACTCGATTTCGTCCGGAGCCTGAAGAAGATTTTGAAAGTTAAAATTGAATAATTTACAAAATCAGTCAAAAGTTTGGACTTTTTCATTTATGTTTCTTCTATATTTCCATTATTATTTCCACTGTAGATTGTCACTGGAGACTTCACTAAAAATTATATGGAGAGAAATAAAAACATAAATTTCTTATTTTTTTTAATGGCCACCCTTTGTTTTGGACCCTGGTTTACACTTTGGGCGTTTCCTGACCCTGACAAGGCACACCTGTGAAGTGAAAACCATTTCAAGAGACTTCAGCTTCCTTGGAGCTCCTTGAGGGAAGACCAAGGGTTTGCAGCACAAACAAAGTAAAGGGTTAGCAGCACAAAGTAAAGGGTTTGCAGCACAAAGTAAAGGGTTAGCAGCACAAACAAAGTAAAGGGTTAGCAGCACAAAGTAAAGGGTTTGCAGCACAGAGTAAGTAAAGGGTGGCTTCTTTTTCTACTGAATAGAAAAATGTTTAAATTTATTTATTTTTTTGCTCCATATCACCAAACCCTGCGTCATGCATCATCTAATGTTTGTTAAAACGTTGAAAGTAGTAAACATGAAGAGAATAAAACCCTGAGTGAGATGTCGGTCCAAACGTGGGACTGCTCGTGTTTTTCCACTTACCCTCAGGATCCAGTTTCGGCCCTGGCGTTTAAAGAACAGCTTTGTCTTAGTCCCTTTGTCGAGGTCGGCTGTAGATGGTTGGCCGAAGAGTTTCACTATAACTTTCAACTGTATAAGAGAAACACATGTTAGATCAATGTTAGATCAGACTTATTGATCTGATTGACTTTTTACATAGAGGTGGGACGGAGATATAAAAAATTAGATCAGCAAAGTTAATTGTTAAAAAGGGGGTATTATCGACTTTTTGGAGCTTTTTACCATGTTATATCATTCCCTCATCAAAAACATTCCCACTGAGGTACACTACAACTTCACAAACCTGCAGTGTTGTATAGTAACAAAGTATTAATACTTCACTACTGTACTTAAGTACATTTTCGGAGACTTTGTACTTTACTTGAGTTTTTTTTAAAATGATAACTTTCACTTTTACTTCACTACATTTCCGAATTTAATTGCATACTTTTACTCCGATACATTTTCAATGTGCCGTTTAGTTACTCGTTACAAAAAAAAAACAAAAAAAAAAAAAAAGTCTGACAGCAACGAAGTTGGGACAAGCCTGGGCTTGTTCGCCTCTTGCGCATGACAATCAGCTAGCACCTGTTGGTTTACGCAGCTAGCTTAATTGCGATCAGCATCTGATGGAAGAGGAGACAGAAACCACGCTGGCCAGAAATGAAGGGGACCCTCAAGATGAGCACCCCTGGCCCTACTTAAACACGATGTTTTCTTACACTGATGTAAAGGATTCGTCTTACAGAATGAAGTGCCTTTTATGCCTTCCAAGAAAAGTAGAAATCTTATCTTACAAAAACTCCCCGTCCAACCTTAAGAAACACATAGAGGTAAGTTTAATGTTGTACAGTAATCCCTCATTTGTCGTGGGGGTTAGGTTCCAGAAATAGCCCGTAAAAGTGGAAATCCACGAAGTAGGACAGATTTATATTTTACAATTATTCAACCTGTTTAGGCACGCGCCGACACGTGCACCCGCGGACACGTGAACACGCACAAGGTTGCTGTGGTTTAATCCTGGTTTAGAATTGGTCTAGGCCTGGTTTAGTCCAGGTTAAAACCTGGTCTAGTCCAGGTTTAGACCCGGTTTAGTCCCGGTTTAGACCCGATTTAGACCCGGTTTAGACCCGGTTTAGACCAGGTTTAGACCCAGTCTAGACCAGGTCTAGACTGGATCTAAACCAGGTCTAAACCTGGTCTAGACTCTAGACCAGGTTTAGACCCGGTTTAGTCCAGGTTTAGACCCGGTTTAGTCCTGGTTTAGACCAGGTCTAGACCGGGTCTAAACCAGGTCTAAACCTGGTCTAGACTCATAATTAATAAATTACAAATGACACACAGTGCTCCAAATGACACAAAACTACCATGGGTGAGTAGAACATGGTGTTTTACAGTTGAGTTAAGGGCCAAATGCCTAATTTTCAGCACTCTTGTTCCCCCAAAACCTTTATTTAAAAAAATAAAATAAAACTAACATTAAAAAATATTACAAATTCAGACTGCCTTTGCTTGATACTTTTACTTGTACTTTTAATTACATTACTTGAGTACATTTATTTTTACAGTACTTGTCATACTTAAGTACATGAAATTCCAGATACTTTAAGACTTTTAGTCAAGTAACATTTCAGTCAGTGACTTCGACTTTTACCAAAGTCATTTTTGGGAGGGGAACCTATACTTTTACTTGAGTTTGATTCTCCAGTACTTTATACAACACTGCAAACCTGAGCATATTCCAAATGATAAAGGGTCACATGATGATCTAAATGTGATACATGTGAGCAGTTAATACCCCCCTTTTCAAATATTGTCTGAATAATTATCAGGATAATGCAAAAATCAAGTTGTTTCTGTTGGTCAGTATGTCCCACCTCTGTGTCGACTTATGGTGAGTGACTTACTGTATCATATTCAGACTCTCTGGGGAATAAGCCACTTTCACCCAACATGAGTCTGGCGATCATGGTCCCCAGAGCCCACACGTCCACAGCTTCATTGAACGGCAAACCCAGAATCACTTCAGGAGGCCTAAGGGAGGAACAAACACACGACATGAACATGAGCTGGACTAGATCCATTTTTTTAAGGCAGACACTGCAGGCGATCAAGAAAAGAACGAGAAATGTGAAGATATCATTTGGAAACCTCATCTGTAGTATAATTATATTATTTAAAAAGGCATTTATAAATAAGGCATTTGATGTGTAAAAATTGCCAGTGTTGCACATATTTTAGAAATGGACAGAGCCAGGTTTAAATTTCTTTCTCATTTTTCAATTTTGTTGTCAAATTAAATGCAAATTCCATCCATCCATCCATGTTCTTCCTCTTATCTGGGGTCAGGTCGCCGGGGCAACAGTCTAAGGGTACTCTTCCTTCACCCCGGACACTTCCTCCAGCTCCTCTGGGGGGACCCCAAGGCGTTCCCAGGCCAGCCGGGAGACATAGTCCCTCAAACGTGTCCTGGGTCTTCCCCGGGGCCTCCTCCAGGTGAGACGTGCCTGGAACACCTCCCGAGGGAGGTGTTCCAGGGGGTGTCTGGAACAGACACCCAAGCCACCTCAGCTGCTCCTCTCCATGTGGAGGAGCGGCGGCTCTACTCCGAGCTCCTCCCGTGGGACTGAGCTCCTCACCCTATCTCTAAGCGAGCGCCCAGCCACTCTGCGGAGGAAACTCATTTCGGCCACTTGTATTCGCGATCTCATCTTTTCGGTCATTACCCAGAGCTCATGACCATAGGTGAGACTGACCGGTAATTACAGAGCTTTGAATTTCGGCTCAGCTCCTTCTTCACCACAACGGTCCGGTACAGCGACCGCATCACTGCCGACACTGCGCCGATCCACCTGTCAATCTCACGCTCCATCCTCCCCTCACTTGTGAACAAGACCCCGAGATACTTGAACTCCTTCACCTGAGGCAGGGACTCCCCACCCACCCGGAGAGGGCAAGACACCTTTTTCCGGTCGAGAACCATGGCCTCAGATTTGGAGGAGCTGATCCTCATCCCAGCCGCTTCACACTCGGCTGCAAACCGCCCCAATGCACACTGCAGGTCCCGGTTCGATGAAGCCATCAGGACAACATCATCTGCAAACAGCAGAGATGAGATCCTGTGGCTCAGTCAGGGGCCGGATCCCCTCCGGCCCCTGACTGAGCCTAGAAATTCTGTCCATAAATATAAGGAACAGAACCGGTGACAAAGGGCAGCCCTGGTGGAGTCCAACATGCACCGGAAACAGGTCTGACTTACTACCGGCAATGTGAACACAGCTCCTGCTCCGGTCATACAGGGACCGAACAGTCCTTAGCAAAGGGCCCCGAACCACGTACTCCCAGAGCCCTCTCCACAGGACCCCACGAGGGACACGGTCGAATGCCTTCTCCAGATGCACAAAGCACATGTGGACTGGTTGGGCAAACTCCCATGCATCCTCGAGCACCCGATGGAGAGTATAGAGCTGGCCCAGTGTTCCCCGGCCGGGACGAAAACCACACTGCTCCTCCTGAATCCGAGGTTCGACTATTAGTCGGATTCTCCTCTCCAGCACCCTGGAATAGACCTTACCGGGAAGGCTGAGGAGTGTGATTCCCCGATAGTTGGAACAAACCCCCCGGTCCCCCTTCTTAAACAGAGGGACCACCACCCTGCTCTGCCAGTCCAGAGGTACTGTCCCCGACCGCCACGCGATGTTGCAGAGACGTGTCAGCCAAGACAGCCCTACAACATCCAGAGACCTGAGATACTCAGGACGGATCTCATCCACCCCCAGGGCCTTGCCACCGAGGAGCTTTCCAACCACCTCAGTAACTTCAGCCAGGGTGAGTCCACCTCCGAGTCCCCAGCCTCTGCTCCCTCCTCGGAAGACGTGACGGCGGGATTGAGGAGATCCTCAAAGTATTCCTTCCACCGTCCGATAACATCCCCAGTCGAGGTCAACAGCTCCCCACCCACACCGTAAACAGTGTTGGTAAAGCACTGCTTCCCCCTCCTGAGGCGCTGAACGTTTTGCCAGAATTTCTTTGATGCCATCTGATAGTCCTCCATGGCCTCTCCGAACTCCTCCCAAACCCGAGTTTTTGCCTCTGCTACCGCCCGGGCTGCAGCACGCTTGGCCCGCCAGTACCCGTCAGCTGCCTCAGGAGTCCCATGAGCCAACAAGGGCCGATAGGACTCCTTCCTCAGCCTGACGGCATCCCTTACTTCCGGTGTCCACCACCGGGTTCGGGGATTGCCGCCACGACAGGCACCACTGACCTTACGACCACAGCTACGGGCGGCTATCAACAATAGAGGCCGAGAACAAAGCCCACTCGGACTCTATGTCCCCAGCCTCCCCTGGAATGTGGGAGAAGCTCTCCCGGAGGTGTGAGTTGAAGGTGCCCCTGACAGAGGGATCTGCCAGATGTTCCCAACAGACCTTCACGATACGCTTGGGCCTCCCCCGCCAGCGGACCCAACTCACAACCAGGTGGTGATCAGTTGACAGCTCTGCCCCTCTCTTCACCCGGCCAGAGGTCAGATGACACGACAACAAAGTCGATCATCGACCTCCGTCCTAGGGTGTCCTGGTGCCACGTGCACTGGTGGACACCCTTGTGCTTGAACATGGTGTTTGTTATGGACAAACCGTGGCTAGCACAGAAGTCCAATAACAGAACACCGCTCGGGTTCAGATCAGGGAGGCCGTTCCTCCCAATCACCCCTTTCCTTGCCTGGAAGAATCCATGACTCATCGCTGTACCAGCGAGTGAGTCTGGTAACGCTTGATCCACAGAATGCGCTGCGGTTGCGCGTAGACAGACAGCTAAGTGAACCAATCAGAGATTGCGCCATCTTGATTCAAAACTGAGGCGGAACTTCCGCTCCCTAAGAGTGACTTTGCGGGCAAAGGCGGGTGCACTGACGTCACCATCTTTGAACGAATCAGAATCGCGGAGTCGGTTTGGAACCGGAGGAGCGAGAGTGGATGGAGAGTGTCCAAATGGTATCGCGGTGTATAGGAAATACAGAGAGATATCATTTGGCTGGCCAGGTAACCCCTTTCCAGGTGTCACTGTTGTTGCCCACGTGGGCGTTGAAGTCCCCCCAGTAGTCCCCGGGCGGTGCACTGTCCAGTACCCCTCCCAGGCACTTCAAGAAGGCCGGGTACTCTGCACTGCTGTCCGGCCCGTAGGCCGACACAACAGTGAGAGACCTGTCCCTGACCCGAAGGCGCAGGGACGCGACCCTCTCATTCACCGGGGTGAACTCCAACACTCGGCGGCTAAGCTGTGGGGCAATGAGCAGGCCCACACCGGCCCGCCGCCGTTCCCCGTGGGCAACGCCAGAGAAATGGAGAGTTGAGCCCCCCCTTAAGGAATTGGGTTTCAGAGCCCAAGCTGTGCGTGGAGGTGAGGCCGACTATAGTCGGTAACGCTCAACCTCCTGCACAAGCTCAGGCTCCTTCCCCCCCAGCGAGGTGACATTCCATGTCCCCAGAGCTCGTCTCCATGTCCGGAGATCTGGTCGCCGAGGCCCCTGCCTTCGACTGCCGCCCAAATCTCCATGCATCCGGCCCTTATGGATCCTCCTGCGGGTGGTGGGTCCACAGGAGGACGGCCCCACGTCGCTCCTTCGGGCTTCGCCTGGCCGGGCCCCGGGGGAAAGGCCCGGCCACCAAACACTCGCTGGCGAGCACCCACCCCAGGTCTGGCTCCAGGGTGGGGCCCTGGTAACGCCAGTCCAGGCGACGTATCTGACCTCGATGTGAAACTCATCATAAGGGCTTCTGAACCGCTCTTAGTCTGACCCGTCCCCCAGGACCTGTTTGCCTTGGGTGACCCTGCCAGGGGCATAAAGCCCCCGACAACATAGCTCCCGGGATCATTCGCGCACTCAAACCCCTCCATCATGTTAAGGTGGCGGCTCAAGGAGGGAAATTATATAAACAATTGTAAAGTTTGGTGTATGTGCTACTTACAGGCTTGTTCCATTTAGGTCAAACTGATGTTACAGTGTCTTATATAAATCTATGGAAGCCACTGGGTTAAATGAAATAAAAAACGTGTATTTGTTTTTGCCTGTAGTGTCTGCCCTTCATCACAAAAACACAAGTCCATGGCTCACCTGAAGGACGCTTGATGGATCTCCATGCCTGGTCTGGCCTCGGCTATGCGCATGGCTGAACCAAAGTCAATAAGTTTGACTTGTAAAGGCCTCTGGGTGCGATCACAGACCATCACATTTTCCAGTTTAAGGTCTGCGTGCATCATGGACATGTTATTCAGCACCTCCAGAGCTGTGGCCAACTGCACAATGTCACAACAGAAACAATTAGAACGTTTTATCTTGGAAAAGTTCCCATTTATTTTTCCTGTAGACTTTAATCTGGTAAAAGTAATCTGGGCTAATCAGCTACTAGTATATTTTTTATTTAAAATCTGTTTTTGAAAACTTAAAAATGCAAATTTATTGAAACAATTTTGGACACAAACCAAACAACCACATTATGGGTGTTTTTCAACTTTTTGTCAAATTCTATGGGGAAAATGAATGGGAAATATTTCTGGAACCAGTGCAGGACTGGGCAGGACTTTGACCTTCTTTATGACATTTTACCACGACTTTATATTGCTCTACACGACCAAATCTAAATCCAAAATATAATACAAATATAGTCTTATATATTTAGTTTTTTTTCTGCATAATTCCATATATACTTTTCCTCCTGTTTTTATATTATTTTTAATTAGTGCTGTCAGGTGATTAAAAAATTAATCTAATTAATTACAGGATTTGTAATTAATTAATTGAATTAATCGCATTTTAATTAGTTTTTTAGGTGGTTTATTGTGCTCTCCCACAGTGCAAAAAAGGTGTCAAATGTGCGATTTACAGTGGTACAGTGAAAAGACTGCAGACTTCCCCTTTAAGTCTTTCAGTCTTTGGCTCGCTCGTTCTCTCCGTGCACGTTACCTCCAGTGTAACCAAGACAAGACTGAGACCTGCAGAGTGCACCTGTATACCCCATTCCCCCTCCCACATTACAGAACATTCATTCCAAAGCTCATTTACACCATTCCACTGTTAAATGGTGAATATTTCTGGTGCCAAAAGGTGAACACGTACAGTCGCTTTCATGCAACGTCAATAAATAATATACAAAGCTTCAGATATACAGAGAATACAAATAACTGCCTGTGCAAATTACTCATGGCTCACATGACCCCCAGAACACGTGAAACTGAAGGATTTAAACTCCCGGTGCGGATGTGTCCGGGTTTGCCAGATCGCACCACGGGAGGAGGGAGAAGGTGGGGAAGTGAACGAGCGATTTTAGCGTGATTGGGAAGGGCAAAACTGGCACTTCTAAGTGTGCACCCTGAGTCGCGGCAGAACACGCTGGAGAGGTTATGGGAGTTAGTTTATGGTTGGTAATGAAAAGGGTTCGGCGTGCGGTGCAGCGGATAAGGAAACGGGCGCGTCTTCAGGTGCTCTCCCCGGGGACAACGCTCCGTCACATTTTCATAAATAAACTAATAATAATTAATCTAATTAACGCGTTAAACTGAGTGCGTGCACATGGTAGGATTGGATCAGGATTGGTTTGGATTTCTCCCGTTACTCGGCGGGTGGTCTGTCGTCCAATCCAAGTGCACATGCATGTCGCTCAATCAGATTCAGGTCAGCGACCTGGTCCGCTCCGCAACGCTACGTGGCGCTGTAGTCCAACTACTTCCGGGTGATGACTGCTCAATATAAACACAACACAACACATATCTGGCAGTATACTGCGATGGCTTTTCCAGGAGTTTGACGGAGCGGCATTGGCGTACTTGTTGTGCATTCTGCAGAGTTTGGTTGTTCGTATGAACGACAAAACAGCGTTTTTGGGTTCTTTAATACGACACGAACCGTGTCGTCAGCGTTTGATACTACAAGCAATCGAGGACAACGAAAATGACAGGATTGGGAGCTATACCGCACATGTTTTAATCATGTTCTGCCTTGTTGTTTTTTGTTGCGTGCATCTTTTGTGCCACAAATAAAGGCATTAAATTTGTAGCTATGGGTTTATCGTTCATTTATGTAAGGTCTGGGGTAGTGAAATTACAACTTAAGTAAATTTCCACACTGATTTTTTTATATTTACAAGTTATACAACAGTAAAAAAAAACAACACACTCTCTTCTGATACTATATAAGGTCACAATAGATAACTCAAAATGTTTGTAAAAGTGCGTCATTTCAAAAGTTTAAAACTCCATGCACAGCTTCCAGGTGCTGGTAACAACAGGAACATTGAATAATTCCAGAAGAGACGAAATTTACCGCACACTCGCACACACTTTATTGTGCTAAGAGCAAACAACGCGTTTCGATTTTACCTGGCGAAACGCCAGGAATAAGTAAAGTCAAGCGAGTGTGCGGTAAACTCCTTCTTTTCTGGAATTGCCCTGTGCGTTACGTTCATAGTCCAGATATGGTGGAAGATGGGGCTTGTTGGTGCCATGAAGGACCGCTGTCCTGAGTCATCGTAATGCGCTCTCCCGGTGTTCTTCTTGGCTGTGGCGTGCGCTCCCCTGGGGTTTTTCCATTTGATTTTGATTTGCTCAGGCGTCCGAACAAAACCTGCCTGCTCCATCTTCAACGCTATCTTCTGATAAAGACTAGCGTTTCTTGTGCACCGTCCGTCCATAAAGTTTTAAATGTTTATCTCTCGCACCTGGTTCAGCATGAACTCAGTTTCTTAGGCTGTCCAGTAGTGCGTGCTTGTTGATTTCTTCGCAGCCATGTTTTCGTTTGAAACACCAATTGGTACTTGGTACTGAGAGGCACCCCCTACCACTCTTACAACTTCCGGGTGAAATTCCTGAAATTCCTGGCGCCCATGCGCAGTATGCTAATCCAATACGAAATCGTGCACATGACGACGCCAAGTGGTTTGCTATCGGCCTAGGCCAGGGGTTCCTGGGGGATTGGGGAAACCAATCCCAAACCAATCCAATCCCTGTGCACATGCAGCTGTTACGATCCCAATCAGTTTGCAATCGGTTTGGACTTTTCCATGTGCACGCAGTCACTGACAGCCCTAATTTTAACATATGTATAATTTCTCATTGGGGTCAGAATTGGGGTTAGAACAGTTCATTTGGGTAAATGTTTGCCTGGTTTACACCAGACCATTTCACAATGATATATGGTCTGGGAGCACCTACTGAATATCTCGTAGAGGTGTGGTTTACGATCGCCAATGGCCGTTTATTGGGCGTTATAATGTCTATCATTTGGCGTATACGTAGCCCATAGCCAATCATGTCAGTTGTCAGTTCAAACTACAAGTTTCCATAGTCGCCAGGCTGTCTTTCAGATCGGAACGAACGAAAGCAGCCTGGGATTTCCCAGGTTAGGTAAGTGTTAGGCTTTGGGACGTGGAACACTTGTCTCATGAAACGCCAAGGGAGTCCTGAATGTGTATTACATCAGAACTTATAGAACTTAAATCGGTATAAAACCTGTAAAGTCATTTGAACATTGACACCTAGACAATAAACACTGTGTTCCATTGCACTGTACCTGTTTGATGATGGAGCTGATGTCCGAAAGGGGCAATGGGTGATACTTGTGATAATATTCCCCCAGAGACATGTCCAGCCTTTCGAAGATCATGCCTCTGCCCAAACGAGTTTTAAAGTCCCCGAAAAACTTCACGATGTGTTTCTGGTCAGCTCCCTGCTCCATCAGGCGGCGCAGCAGACGAACCTGAACACACAAGAATAGTAGTTACAGGTTACACTTGGACACGGGCAGATATGACACAGGTAACAAACTGCCCTTTAACTGATCTAAAACTACCATAAATATTTATTACACGTACTATCCCACCAAGTAATCATCAGACCATAATGAAAACCCGTCATTATGCACTTTTAAGAGTATTGAAACTGGCGCTTACCTCCTTGTTATTGTCTTGTCTGAAGTAGGGAAGTTTAACTGCCACAACTTCCTGAATGTCCGTGTCTTGACACTCCACCACTTGACCGTGGTCTCCTTGGGATATATTTTGGATGTACTCGTAGTCTGCTGGTAGTGTCCTCTTAATCGCGATAGAGCTCAGCCTTAAATATGAATCCATCTCCAGATTCTGAGCGAGGCCGTCTTAACTAGTAAAAACGACACAGTAAATGAGTTTTTTCCTCCACAGAAAGTGCACCACAGACGGCTGAAAGTCTGGTGATGGTCAAAACTCGTGGAAATCTTGGTAATACACATCCTGTTTGCACTATATCAACCATGTTTACAGCCCGTTTTTACTACTGACAGTTGCACATAAAACTAATGTACATTATCTGTAAATATGTACATAGCACCTCGCCCAGACCTGGGCATTTCAAGGCCCGGGGGCCAAATACGGCCCGTGAGTCGACTCTGACCGGCCCGTGAAAGGTTGTTTGGAATTAAGAAAATAAAACCTACTTTCAGAATTGTACATAATGCATTTGTACTGATGCATTTGTACTGATGATCATCTGTGGGACTTCACATCTCCACCTCAAACATGAACCTGACTTTGATGCACTTGTTATAAAAGGATAGTGCGTTTTTTTAAAGATCCCATGACATGGTACTTCTTGATGCTTTTATATGGCTCCTTAATGGTTCCCTAATACTGTAAATGAATCCTTCTTCAAAATCAACACTCAGTGCATGAGAAACAGAGATAAGATGAGAAAGAGTCATAAATATCTCTCTCAAACACTTTATTCTGGGCGTTGTTGCTTGAATGCAAATGAGGAGAAAAGAGCTGGCCTATAGTAGAGGGTGGGGGCGTGGCCAAACGCTCCGCTCTCGCTCTGAGCCCTCAGCTGATCCATTTCCGTGTTTTTGCACGGGGGGAGAGATTTGAAGCGTTCCATTGAAAAATAAACACATTTCCACATAAAATAAAATTAAACCACTGCTGTTCAAAGGTCCAGAGGCTCAGATAAAGGACTTCTGAGCCTAGAAACACTCGGACGTGCCTCCAGGCAAATACAAAAAACGCATTTCGCATTGCCTAGCGCATTCGCAGTCCAAACTCTCTGGGCGTGATTTACAGAGACGCTGAGTACAGACAGACGGGGGTGGAACTGCATTTGCATTTCTTTTTTCGATCTGACGTCAATAAGGTGCCTTGTTCAAACTCGCCCGTTTGAGCTCCGATTTTTCAGTTTAGACATTTCACAACTTTTAACCATGGGGGGGGGGGGGGGGGGGGGGGGGTAAACAGGGTAGGGGAGCTCACATTAATGTTCAAAAACCTCAGAAAGTGAAAATTTCATGCCATGGGACCTTTTATGTTAATCTGTATGGGTTTCCTTCTAAAAGTTACATGTGTTGACACCGGCTTACCTCTGACAGTCTCAGCTGATCCCGGTTCGGCTCGCTTTCTGGAGCCCACGTAAGTAGGTCCGGTAACTTCCCTGGAACATGAAATAAAGCTTGTTTTTCTTCTCAAAACAAAACATTTGTTAGAAAGGTGATATATTTGTGTCCAAAACAGTCGTCCACGAAACATCCAGCAGCGTATTTCACATTCGCGTATTGTCTCTCTCCACTCGTATCACTACGCCCATGTTAACTCTATCAGCCTGTTCACCTCAGCGGATGTCTACGCCGAAGTTTACAAGTGAGCAGGCTGTTAGAGTTAACCGGGATCAGCTGAGACTGTCAGAGGTAAGCCGGTGTCAACACATGTAACTTTTAGAAGGAAACCCATACAGATTAACATTAAAAAAACCCTCACTGTCCCTTTAAAGCTCAACAGAGGCGAGATTTCTCTCACTGATCAAGAAAAAAACACTAAACATGCAACTATGACTTTTTCTACAGTTTGGCAGTTGTACAAAAATGTTGTGACAGATCTTGTTTTCTATTATTTGTGGTGTCTTAATACAAAGTTAAAGTTAAACTCAGAAAACATTGTGGGGTTAATGTGACTGAAAAAGAGTTACAAATGTTTCACGTTTACCATTGTTCTGAATTATTTTACTGAATCAATTCAGTTTTTGTAAAACCTCACTCTCTCATGACTTAATAATAACACAGAACTTACAGCTTCTGTAAACAATGACATTTACTGATTTCAACGTAGAAAGAAAATGAATAACCAGAGTCGACTTCAAACTTTTGGCCTCCACAATATTTTCTGCTTCTCATTTGGCTCCTGGGGGAAAAATAATTGCTATTTTCATAGTGTATATTCTGTAAAGTTTGTTTCTATTTGATTATACTTTTTACATGCTTCTTTTTATCTTATTTATCTATTTAAATTTTTTGCTCCTGGCATCCAGCGTGGGCAGCAAAGTAAGAATTTCATTGTTCAGGGAAACGTGTTTGGGTCATTCCAGAATTGGAGGACATTTTACGTCCCACCCATCAAATATTAAATAATCCACATACAAAATACTAAAACATACAGTTTCTGAGTGAATTTACTTGTCCTGAGACCAAATCTAAAAAAACTAAGAGAAAATAATGCTTGAAAATAGTTTTTAAAATACCAAATAAGTCTGGAATATCCCCCAAAATACCATTTTCCTCTTGTCCCACCCCTCTAAAGGCCAAACTGAATCTCAAATAAAACAGTTAAAATTGAATTTAAATTTCTTGTTTTTTTCTATAATTTGTTTCATTGTCATCTCTTGTAACTGTGGAACATTTGTTTTAATAGTTTTAATATTTCAAATAATTATTATTATTCATGGAACATGTGTCCCACAACCTGCACCAACCCTGTTAATAAGACAGGACTATAACAGAACTAAACCAGGACTAATCCAGGACTAAACCAGGACTAAGACAGGACTAAACCAGGACTAAACCAGGACTAAACCAGGACTAAGACAGGACTAAACCAGGACTAAGACAGGACTAAACCAGGACTAAACCAGGACTAAGACAGGACTAAACCAGGACTAAGACAGGACTAAGACAGGACTAAGACAGGACTAAACCAGGACTAAACCAGGACTAAGACAGGACTAAACCAGGACTAAACCAGGACTAAGACAGGACTAAACCAGGACTAAGACAGGACTAAACCAGGACTAAGACAGGACTAAACCAGGACTAAGACAGGACTAAGACAGGACTAAGACAGGACTAAACCAGGACTAAACCAGGACTAAGACAGGACTAAACCAGGACTAAACCAGGACTAAGACAGGACTAAACCAGGACTAAGACAGGACTAAACCAGGACTAAGCCATGACTACAACAGGACTAAACCTGGACTAAGACAGGACTAAACCAGGATTAAGACAGGACTAAACCAGGACTAAACCAGGACTAAGACAGGACTAAACCAGGACTAAGACAGGACTAAACCAGGACTAAACCAGGACTAAGACAGGAATAAACCAGGACTAAGACAGGACTAAACCAGGACTAAGACAGGACTAAACCAGGACTAAGACAGGACTAAACCAGGACTAAACCAGGACTAATCCAGGACTAACAGGACTAAACCAGGACTAAACCAGGACTATAACAGAACTAAACCAGGACTAATCCAGGACTATAACAGGACTAAACCAGGACTAAGCCAGGACTATAACAGGACTAAACCAGGACTAAACCAGGACTAAACCATGACTACAACAGGACTAAGACAGGACTAAACCAGGACTAAACCAGGACTAAGCCAGGCCTAAACCAGGACTAAACCAGGACTAAGACAGGACTAAACCAGGACTAAACCAGGCCTAAGGCAGGACTAAACCAGGACTAAACCAGGACTAAACCAGGACTAAACCAGGACTAAGACAGGACTAAACCAGGACTAAGACAGGACTAAACCAGGACTAAGACAGGACTAAACCAGGACTAAACCAGGACTAAACCAGGACTAAGACAGGACTAAACCAGGACTAAGACAGGACTAAACCAGGACTAAGACAGGACTAAAACAGGACTAAACCTGGACTAAACCATGACTACAACAGGACTAAGACAGGACTAAACCAGGCCTAAGACAGGACTAAACCAGGATTAAGACAGGACTAAACCAGGACTAAACCAGGACTAAGACAGGACTAAACCAGGACTAAGACAGGACTAAACCAGGACTAAACCAGGACTAAGACAGGAATAAACCAGGACTAAGACAGGACTAAACCAGGACTAAACCAGGACTAAGCCAGGCCTAAACCAGGACTAAACCATGACTACAACAGGACTAAGACAGGACTAAACCAGGACTAAACCAGGACTAAGCCAGGCCTAAACCAGGACTAAACCAGGACTAAGACAGGACTAAACCAGGACTAAACCAGGCCTAAGGCAGGACTAAACCAGGACTAAACCAGGACTAAACCAGGACTAAACCAGGACTAAGACAGGACTAAACCAGGACTAAGACAGGACTAAACCAGGACTAAGACAGGACTAAACCAGGACTAAACCAGGACTAAACCAGGACTAAGACAGGACTAAACCAGGACTAAGACAGGACTAAACCAGGACTAAGACAGGACTAAAACAGGACTAAACCTGGACTAAACCATGACTACAACAGGACTAAGACAGGACTAAACCAGGCCTAAGACAGGACTAAACCAGGATTAAGACAGGACTAAACCAGGACTAAACCAGGACTAAGACAGGACTA
The DNA here is from genome assembly GCA_036785185.1 of Paratrypauchen microcephalus. Classification (NCBI taxonomy): domain Eukaryota; kingdom Metazoa; phylum Chordata; class Actinopteri; order Gobiiformes; family Gobiidae; genus Paratrypauchen; species Paratrypauchen microcephalus. Next base: position 32,283 of record JAVJIX010000283.1, on the reverse strand, counting down.
AACCAGGACTAAGACAGGACTAAACCAGGACTAAACCAGGACTAAGACAGGAATAAACCAGGACTAAGACAGGACTAAACCAGGACTAAGACAGGACTAAACCAGGACTAAGACAGGACTAAACCAGGACTAAACCAGGACTAATCCAGGACTAACAGGACTAAACCAGGACTAAACCAGGACTATAACAGAACTAAACCAGGACTAATCCAGGACTATAACAGGACTAAACCAGGACTAAGCCAGGACTATAACAGGACTAAACCAGGACTAAACCAGGACTAAACCATGACTACAACAGGACTAAGACAGGACTAAACCAGGACTAAACCAGGACTAAGCCAGGCCTAAACCAGGACTAAACCAGGACTAAGACAGGACTAAACCAGGACTAAACCAGGCCTAAGGCAGGACTAAACCAGGACTAAACCAGGACTAAACCAGGACTAAACCAGGACTAAGACAGGACTAAACCAGGACTAAGACAGGACTAAACCAGGACTAAGACAGGACTAAACCAGGACTAAACCAGGACTAAACCAGGACTAAGACAGGACTAAACCAGGACTAAGACAGGACTAAACCAGGACTAAGACAGGACTAAAACAGGACTAAACCTGGACTAAACCATGACTACAACAGGACTAAGACAGGACTAAACCAGGACTAAACCAGGCCTAAGACAGGACTAAACCAGGACTAAACCAGGACTAAACCAGGACTAAGACAGGACTAAACCAGGACTAAGACAGGACTAAACCTGGACTAAACCATGACTACAACAGGACTAAGACAGGACTATAACAGAACTAAACCAGGACTAAGATAGGACTAAAACAAGATTAAACCAGGACTAAACCAGGACTAAACCAGGACTAAAATAGGACTAAAACAGGACTACGACAGGACTAAACCAGGACTAAGATAGGACTACGACAGGACTAAACCAGGACTAAACCTGGACTAAACCAGGACTAAAATAGGACTAAAACAGGACTACGACAGGACTAAACCAGGACTAAGATAGGACTACGACAGGACTAAACCAGGACTAAACCTGGACTAAACTAGGATTAAACCAGGACTAAGACAGGACTAAGACAGGACTACAACAGGACTAAACCTAGTTTAGTCCTGTTGTAGTCCTGGTTTAGTCCTGTTTTAGTCCTGGTTTAGTCCTGTCTTAGTCCTGGTTTAGTCCTGGTTTAGTCCTGTTTTAGTCCTGGTTTAGTCCTGTCTTAGTCCTGGTTTAGTCCTGGTTTAGTCCTGGTTTAGTCCTGGCAGAACCACATGATCCCCTGGACTTGACATCATCAGTTTTCCAAAAGAATGTGCAGAGCAAAGGTTTGTCTTCTCTTCTATTTTTCATATTTTTATAACATCGTTAGTCTTGACTGAATGTCTCACTCTGCCTCATGTAACCCTGTTATGCAAATGATCAGAATAAGACAATTATTATTATTTTTCTTTACTTATTTGCATAAATAAGTTTTTCCTCTTGATTAGCAGTAACAGCTAAACAGCTTCTCCTCCTGAGATAAAGTGAACATTAGTGCGGATATGCAACCCTGTTACCTGCAACCCTGTTACTGTGATTAGAGGAAATCAATAAATAAATAAACCATATAGATCATGTAATAAAAATTGTACCATTGATCCGTAAGCTGAGCTAATCAAGCATTTGATAGTTTATTACCTATTATTGATGAATATGTATCTTATTATTATTACTTATTTTTATTATTACTTACTTTATGCCATTCTTGCCTACATGCACTTTTCTTTCTTGTTCAAACTGTCCTGGAGCTACTGTGGCAAGTAAATTTCTCCTGTGTGAGATCAATAAAGTCTGATCTTATCGTATCTTTATCTTATCTTATCTTTATGACAATAAAAGCTTTGAATCTTTGAATCTGGGTAATAACACTTTGATCATTGATCTTTGATCATCTCTTTAATACCTTGCCTGTGTGAAAGTAGAAATGACCTGTCAGAGTGCAGTGCTCAAGAAACAACATCCATCACCATGGAGACGCTCATTTGCATATTCCTTATATGCAAATGAGTAGAATACAAGATTATTATGTTTGTATGTAAAATATGTCGTTTAGCTCTTTTCCATTTGTCCAGTTTTCTATGAAAAACGTGTAGTACATTTTTTCGTACATTTATTTGAGTAAACTACAGAAGTTTCCAAATGCGACCTTGAAACTTAAGGCAAGACAAAATCACACACTTAGAGATGTCAATTTGAAACTTCTGTAGTTTACTCACATATATGTAAGAAAAAAAATGTACTGCATTCATTTTCATCATGTAATGTTTTCATTTAAAAATAAGCCATTATGTGTAAAAACTGGCCAAATGTACTTTTTTGGAGACATTCAAAACAGAAACATGAAAATAGCCACGAATGTCGCTAAACACAGCGGCGCCTAAGTAGTAAAACCTCGCCTGAAGTAGCGGCAACTTAGACTAAAGCCTAAAGTCGTTCCACTAACGCATTTCAGCTGCGCCTCAGCGGTGCTAACTTTGACGGCACGGTGGCTGAGTGGCTAGCACTCATACTTCACAGCAAGAAGGTTCCGGGTTTGATCCCCGGGTCGCCCAGGCCTTTCTGTGTGGAGTTTGCATGTTCTCCCCGTGTCTGGGTGGGTTTCCTCCGGGCACTCCGGTTTCCTCCATCAACCCAAAACATGCACCATAGGTAAAATCCTCCAGTTGAGGTCCTGACCAAACCGAAGCAAGAAGGTCCCCGGGCGCAGTAATGTGCTGCCCACTGCTCCTAATAACAGGATGGGTTAAATGTGTGAGATCAATAAAGTCACTTCTTCTTCTTCAGCCGTGCCTATCCTGTCCTGGCCTAGACGCGTGCACGGGGAACGTAAGAAGCCCAGAACAAGCGATTGTCGAAAACGTGATCATGACGAAGATTCGGGACGATTAGTTCAGCGCATCAGAACAGAACAGCCTTCCCGGTAAGGTCTATTCCAGGGTGCTGGAGAGGAGAATTCGACCGATAGTCGAACCTCGGATTCAGGAGGAGCAGTGTGGTTTTGGTCCCGGCCGGGGAACACTGGACCAGCTCTATACTCTCCATTGGGTGCTCGAGGGTGCATGGGAGTTTGCCCAACCAGTCCACATGTGCTTTGTGGATCTGGAAAAGATCGACCGTGTCCCTCGTGGGGTCCTGTGGAGAGTGCTCTGGGAGTACGGGGTTCAGGGCCCTGTTCAGTCCCTGTATGACCGGAGCAGGAGCTGTGTTCACATTGCCGGTAGTAAGTCGGACCTGTTTCCGGTGCATGTTGGACTCCAGGGCTGCCCTTTGTCACCGGTTCTGTTCATTATATTTATGGACAGAATTTCTAGGCGCAGTCAGGGGCCGGAGGGGATCCAGTTTGGGAACCACAGGATCTCATCTCTGCTGTTTGCAGATGATGTTGTCCTGATGGCTTCATCAAACCGGGACCTCCAATGTGCACTGGGGCGGTTTGCAGCCGAGTGTGAAGTGGCTGGGATGAGGATCAGCTCCTCCAAATCCGAGGCCATGGTTCTCGACCGGAAAAAGGTGGTTTGCCCCCTCCGGGTGGGTGGGGAGTCTTTGCCTCAAGTGGAGGAGTTCAAGTATCTCGGGGTCTTGTTCACGAGTGAGGGGAGGATGGAGCGTGAGATTGACAGGCAGATTGGTGCAGCGTCGGCAGTGATGCGGTCGTACCGGACCGTTGTGGTGAAGAGGGAGCTGAGCCAAAAGGCGAAGCTCTCAATTTAGCGGTCAATCTACGTTCCTACCCTCACCTATGGTCATGAGCTTTGGGTAATGACCGAAAGGACTAGATCACGGATACAAGCGGCCGAAATGAGTTTCCTCCGCAGAGTGGCTGGGCGCACCCTTAGAGATAGGGTGAGGAGCTCGGTCACACGGGAGGGGCTCGGAGTAGAGCCGCTGCTTCTCCACGTCGAGAGGAGCCAGCTGAGGTGGCTCGGGCATCTGTTCCGGATGCCTCCTGATCGCCTCCCTCGGGAGGTGTTCCGGGCATGTCCCACCGGGAGGAGGCCTCGGGGAAGACCCAGGACCCGCTGGAGGGACTATGTCTCCCGGCTGGCCTGGGAACGCCTTGGGGTTCCCCCGGAGGAGCTGGAGGAAGTGTCCGGGGTGAAGGAGGTCTGGGCGTCCCTGCTTAGACTGTTGCCCCGGTGACCCGGCCCCGGATAAGCGGAAGAAAATGGATGGATGGAGAACAGAAGTTGCTTTTGGAACTCTACAACACATTTGCAATAACCAAGGCGAGAGACATGGCGGGGCAGAAGATCACCGAGCGCTTAAATACGTAAGTTAAGTCCTATAACAGTGCTGGAGGTTGAGTTTTTTAAAGTATGTTTTTACCGTTGGTATCGAGACAATTCCGTGGGGGAGAGGATATGTTACAGTTCGATTCTCAGGAAGAACAGTTGATGTCATAATAAATATTATATATTTGTAGAGCAGTCTTGTCAGTTGTAATTTATTTTTACTGTGTAAAAGTATTTGCTCCAACTAATACGTTAAATTGTGTTATCTTGTCTTTGAGCAGGAATAATGTGAAGAGGAGTGTTTTGCAGGTAAAGACAAAGCATAAAAACATTTGGTAAGTGGTAAGTAGGCTAATAATATCATTATTCAGTGAAATTAGTAATACTGTTGAAATGGTACCTTAATTTAATTTTAAATGAACAGTAGCTACCAAGCCACAGGAGGTGGGAGCCCCCCTCAAAACCTTTCACCTGCAGAGGAGCTGGCACTGGCCCTAAACCGGGGTCGCCCACTGGTGGAGGTAACTGAAGGAGGGACCCCATCAAAGATCCTTCCTGCGAGTTCTCGTGAAGAGTATATTCAAGGTATTCTCTAGACTAATGCTTGCCTCAGCTGTGATCCAAGCATTTGTGTATTTTAATAGTATGTTTGTGTTCTAGTTACTGAAGATGGACACTTGGACCCTCCTCAGCGGTCCTCCAGCTGTGCCTTGCCTGACCCTCAGCAGTCCTCCAGCAGTGCCTTGCCTGACACTCAGCGGTCCTCCAGCAGTGCCTTGCCTGACCCTCAGCGGTCCTCCAGCAGTGCCTTGCCTGACCCTCAGCAGTCCTCCAGCAGTGCCTTGCCTGACCCTCAGCAGTCCTCCAGCTGTGCCTTGCCTGACCCTCAGCAGTCCTCCAGCAGTGCCTTGCCTGACCCTTGTCCTCCAGCAGTGGCCTCACACCAGAATGTCATACCTAATGTCTTTTATTGTTTTATGCCTATTGATGGAAATTGATAAATAGGATTTCATTAAAGAGGCTTGCACAGCATCTCTGAAGCAAATTTGTTGAATCATTGAAATGTTGTATCATGGAGTGTGCCTGTTATTTGTCTACATTTTGTTTTAAAAGTAAAGGTTTACCTGTAACTGTATTCTTTGATAGAGATGTCACATAAAATATAAAGTGTCTCTCTCAATGCGTGAAACTTGAGAGCCCAGCTGATATAAGTTCTATGATGATATGAATAATTTTAGGTTAAATTCATTGACATTTGTGTAATGTGTGGCAAATGTAAATTGGTGAAAATATTACACAAAAATGACTTGCGCATGAATACATCAGCAGGGCTCTCAAGTTTTGAGCGGGGTCGTGCGTGAGACTGCGTGAGTGAACAAATTTTTCCCGAGGAGCGGCGGGGGGGTTATATAAATGAGAGTTATATAAATGAAGTTATTACCTGATGGTTCTCAGTTTGTTTTATCATCACCGTTTCCTCGTGTTCAGTCGCTGTCCTCATCACTGACAGGGCAGTGTGCGCTTAGCAGATGAATCTACACTCTACAGTCTGCCCAACAACAGAACAATCCATTTTCTGATTGGCTGATTTTTTTCCGGGGAGCGGGGCGGGGAGGAGGGAGGGGGAGTTTTTTTTTGCTGAAAACGCGCGGTGCCTGCATAAACTGAGCCACACAGACCGATTTTCTGGGCACAAAATAAAAATAAAAAAATCAGCGTGAGAAATGCCATGTGTGAGCTTGTGAACACGTCGAATTGCGTGTGTCACACTCTCAATGCGTGAGACTTGAGAGCCCTGCATCAGTAACAGGAATCAAACCCGGGACGCCCACATGAAAGACGCAGCACTTAACCACTCAACCAAAGTGTTTCTCTGTGACAGCTCTGGAATTCTTCTATCTGATAATGTCGTAAAGACAGCGGTTCAAAAGAATATTTTTAAATGACTGGAAATTTGTCAAAACTGACCAACTTTTTTTTTTTGCTGATATTGTTTTCGGACAACACAGATAGTCATGCGGGAGGTGTGCGGAACTGTTTTTTGACACTCTGTTTACTTCCGGTACGTATTCTCTGCGACACGGCCTGCTTAAGCCTCGTCTTTAGCCTGCCTGTTAGCTTGATCATTAACCTGATCGATAACCTGCCCGCGACCAGGCTAGCTCTGATGACTGTGTTGCCGCAGTAACTCAGAGGGGACTAAGTTTAGTGAGAGTCATGGAACTGAACTCACTAAAACTAGCGTGGACTGTCGAATAGAGCCGGGCTTTGCGCTTAGCCGCGTTCGTGGAATACCCCTCTGGTTTAAATTTCTTGCTTCTTTTTGGCATATGAGATAAAAATATACAGAGGGGATGTTGGGTATCTTATTTAATATTTGAATAAGCTAGATCTGACTGAAAATTTGCTGAAGGAGGTGCTACTTTAAAGGGGGATCTGTGTGTGTCTTTCCACTGTGTCCCAGCTCCACAGTGTCCCACCTTAGACTTAGACATTGATCCACAAGGGAAATTGTTTTGGGTACAGTAGCTCACTCATCAAATATAATATACAATATAAAACAGAGGGTAAAAGAACAAAAAGAAAAATAGATGGAATAGCAACCAAAGAGGCTTCTTGGGCACTGGCACAATGCAGGAGGTCTTCCAAAGCGCCGGTGCCCTTTCAAGCTTCAGACTCAGTGCGAAGAGAAAGTGCAGGACCCCAGTGAGCTGTGCTGCACAAGTTCTTAGCACACGGGGGTTGATTTTGTCGGGTCCTGGAGACTTGTTCTGGCGCACTTTCTCCAGCTGCCTTCTCACCTGCCCAGGTGACAAGGAGATAGAGCTGGGTTTCTCCGTGGAGGTGGAGGCAGGCGTGGGAGCAGAGGTGATGGGCTGTTGAGTGGTCTGTATAGAGGTGTGGATTAGGCTTACCTGGCCAGCCAAATTATATCTCTCTGTATTTCCTATACAGCGCGATACCATTTGGACACCCTCGCTCCACTCTCGCTCCTCCGGTTAAAAACGGACTCCGCGATTCTGATTCGTTCAAAGATGGTGACGTCAGTGCACCCGCCTTTGCCCGCAAAGTCACTCTTAGGCAGCGGAAGTTCCTCCTCAGTTTTGAATCAAGATGGCGCAATCTCTGATTGGTTCACTTAGCTGTCTGTCTACGCGCAACCGCAGCGCATTCTGGATCAAGCGTTACCAGACTCGCCGCTGGTACAGTGATGAGTCATGGATTCTTCCAGGCAAGGATTAGGCGTCTGGGAGGTGTAGAGTTGGAGGTGCCAGTTGATGTCCCACCATCACACTCTCCCACCTCCACTGTGTCCCACCTCCACACACTCATTTACACAATCTCATAGCATTTATACAGCACTTTTCATGACACCCAAAGCACTTTACAGTTCATTGTTCATTCACTCCACACTTGGTGGTGGTGAGATACTTTTGTATGATACTTTTGTATCTTACCGCAGATTGATGCAGATCGGTCCCTCCGACCACCTCCAACACTCACGCACACTCCACTTTCATACTAGGCAATGTGGGTGACGTGTCTTGCCTAAGGATACAACAACAAGTTTTTGCGACTGGCGCCCCCCTGTGGCACCTGGAATTCCCAGCGTCTCCCATCCAAGTACTAACCAGGCCCTGCCTTGCTTAGCTTCTGAGATCTGATGAGATCAGGCTTTGACAAGCTGGTATGGCCACAAGTCTCCTTCTGAATGTTGAAAAGACCAAGGAGATTGTTATTGACTTCCGGAGAGGCCCCACCCAGCACCCCCCACTGTCCATCACTGTGCTGCTGTAGAGAGGGTGAGCAGCACCAAATTCCTGGGGGTGCACATCAGTGAGGACCTCTCCTGCGAGCGGCCCTGGGTCCGAATGATGTGCAATTTCCAACTTAGACTCTTAGACGAATACCCCACGTGATAGGTGGGGTGTGCAGTCAATCTGTGGCGGGACGTAAAACCTTTCTTGTGCTCTCATAGGTCTGTGAGCTGTTAACAAGGCGGGACCAGGTGCTGGGACTGGGAGTGCTTTGTGACATAATACTGGGACTGGGAGTGCTGAATCTAGACTCTTTGTGACATATTTCATCTTTTTTAATATAAGTATATTGCATAAGTGTTGGTGCTGAACATCAAATGTTTGTTTTATTTTATTTATTATTTTATTATATGCTCTAGTACAATGCATGATTGAGGGAAAATGACATGTGACCCATGAAACATCTTGGAATCAAAAACAACAACAAAAAAACTTAATACACTGTGGTAGTGGCTATTTTTAGAAAGGATGTGCTTTTGATGTCTGCTGAGGGCTGTATGATTATTTGTGTATGAACAAAATGAGACTTTTTAACAACCCCTGTAACATTATCTGTCTTGGTCCTGCTTGGAATCAATAAATGTTTTATTAAACTATTGTTGTTGTTTTAGAAATGGCATGTTTGATACCAGGTGAGGTCCCTATGACGGGAGATTGATTTATGGTAGTCTAAATGTTTTAAGACATTAATGAACGTGCCACACAACCACTAAACACTAGGCTACAAAGCTGTGCAAAGAACATTATATCTCATAATTACTGAAATCACACTTGTTCACACATGTGTATAAAAATATAAGATTACTAAATGACACAACACGCTGTTATAGTAATTCAAGACACTTTAATGATTAAAGTGCATGATGTAAAGAAAACTAAACAGTATAAGGCATATTTAAGTCATTAAAAGACATCAGTACAAAATGATGACAGTGCACATGTTGCATTATTGGTCAAACAGGAAGGGAGTAGAAAGGCAACATCTATGGAGCAGGGCATTTAAGTGTAAGAAGACTGAATATTATTTACAATAAAGACAATAAATAGACAGAGAGACAACAGACAAAGCAGGTAGCGCAAATAAAAAGTGTAACAGTGCAGTTGCAGGCAATAAATAAAATAAAAAAATAAGTAGGCCTAATACAATAAATAAAGACAATGAATAGACAGTGAGACAACAGACAATAAACCTGCAGTTACACAGTAACAGTAACAATGTAATAGTAATAACAATGGGAAGAATCAATATGATGGAAGTATAAATAGTATAAAACAGTAAAACACTTAATAAGAAATAAATAGTATATAAATACTTATAATAAAATACTTAATAACAAATAACAACATGGTGGTAACAGACAGAGTAGAAAATGTTACAAAAAATAACAATAAATATACAATATGTACAGTGCCGTGAAAAAGTATTTGCCCCCTTCCTGATTTCTGTGTTTTTTGCATATTTATCACTCAAAACATTGTCAGATCATCAAACCAATTTTAATATCACACAGAAACAACCCAAGGAAAGACAAAATTCAGTTTTTGAATGATGATTCCATTTATTAGTGCACAAAAAAAATCTAAACCTATCTGGCCCTATGTGAAAAAGTAATTGCCCCCCCTTGTTAAATCACAAACTAACTGTGACTAACCACAGTTTTGAGAAAACTTAGTTCAGTTCTACATGCCACACCCACACCTGATTGTCACCACCTGTGTTGAATCAAGAAATCACTTAAATAGTTCCTGTCAAACAAAGTGAAGTTGGCTACAACATCTCAAGAACAAACACATCATGCCACGATCCAAAGAAATTCAAGAACAAATGAGAAAAAAAGTGATAGAAGTCTATAATTCAGGAAAAGGTTACAAAGCCATTCCCAAAGCTCTGGGGCTCCAGCGAACCACTGTCAGAGCCATTATTCAAAAATGGAGGAAACTGGGAACAGTTGCAACCCTTCCCAGGAGTGGTCGACCAACTAAGATTACTCCAAGAGTGCGACGACGGCTCATTCAGGAAGTCACAAAAGAACCTAGACGCACATCGAAAGAACTACAGGCCTCGTTGGCCTCAGTTAAGGTCAGTGTTCATGACTCCACCATTAGAAAAACACTGGCCAAAAATGGCATCCATGGAAGAGTTCCCAGGAGAAAACCACTGCTTTCACAAAAGAACACAAAGGCTCGTCTCACCTTTGCCAAAAAGCACCTTGATGACCCTCAAGACTTTTGGAGAAACATTTTGTGGACCGATGAGTCTAAAATTGAACTTTTTGGAAGGTCTGCAGCCCGTTTCATCTGGCGTAAAAATGGCACAGCATTTGATAAAAAGAACATGGTGCCCACAGTAAAGCATGGTGGTGGCAGTGTGATGGTCTGGGCCTGCTTTGCTGCCTCAGGACCAGGACAACTTGCTGTGATTGACGGAAAAATGAATTCTGCTGTTTACCAGAAGATCCTGAAGGAGAATGTCCGGCCATCAGTTCGTGCCCTCAAACTCAAGCGCTCTTGGATCATGCAACAGGACAATGATCCAAAACACACCAGCAAGTCCACCTCTGAATGGCTCAAAGAAAACAAAATTAAGGTTTTGGAGTGGCCAAGTCAAAGTCCGGATTTAAATCCGATTGAGATGCTGTGGTGTGACCTTAAACGGGCAGTTCATACAAGAAAACCCTCCAATATGGCAGAATTGAAACAATTCTGCATAGAAGAGTGGGCCAAAATCCCTCCCCAGCGGTGTGAAAGACTCATCACCAATTATCGCAAACGTTTGGTTACAGTTATTGCTGTCAAAGGAGGCTCAACTGGCTATTAGATTAAGGGGGCAATTACTTTTTCACATAGGGCCAGATAGGTTTAGATTTTTTTTGTGCACTAATAAATGGAATCATCATTCAAAAACTGAATTTTGTCTTTCCTTGGGTTGTTTCTGTGTGATATTAAAATTGGTTTGATGATCTGACAATGTTTTGAGTGATAAATATGCAAAAAACACAGAAATCAGGAAGGGGGCAAATACTTTTTCACGGCACTGTACATAGTCTGCTCAGAGGCCTGTTCTTGGAGTTCGTCCACTGCCTTTGGCCTCCTTGCTTGTCTTCAGGATGCACTGTTGGCTGTCTTTGGGCACACTTGGGTCCAGAATGCACAGAACAGATCCATTCTCTTCTGGGAAGACAAAGACTGTAAGCTCACTTCAATGTTTGGATAGAAATCCCTCCATGCCCCAGGATTATATTATAACTATACTGCTATATCATAATAACTTATATAAACACGTGTATTATATATTATTATATACACTGCTCAAAAAAATAAAGGGAACACTTATACAACACAATGTAACTCCAAGTCAACCACACTTCTTTGAAATCGAACTGTCCACTTAGGAAGCAACACTGATTGACAATCAATTTCACATGCTGTTGTGCAAATGGAATAGACAACAGGTGGCAATCATAAGCAATTGCCAAGACACACCCAATAAAAAAGTGGTTCTGTCGGTGGTGACCACAGACCACTTCTCAGTTCTGATGCTTTCTGGCTGATGTTTTGGTCACTTTTGATTGCTGGTGGTGCTTTCACTCTACTGGTAGCATGAGACGGAGTCTACAACCCACACAAGTGGCTCAGGTAGTGCAGCTCATCCAGGATGGATGAGCTGTGGCAAGAAGGTTTGCTGTGTCTGTCAGCGTAGTGTCCAGAGCATGGAGCCGCTACCAGGAGACAGGCCAGTACGTCAGGAGACGTGGAGGAGGCCGTAGGAGGGCAACAACCCAGCAGCAGGACCGCTACCTCCGTCTTTGTGCAAGGAGGAACAGGAGGAGCACTGCCAGAGCCCTGCAAAATGAGCTCCAGCAGGCCACAAATGTGCATGTGTCTGCTCAAACAGTCAGAAACAGACTTCATGAGGATGGTATGAGGGCCCGACGTCCACAGGTGGGGGTTGTGCTTACAGCCCAACACCGTGCAGGACGTTTGGCATTTGCCAGAGAACACCAAGATTGGCAAATTTGCCACTGGCGCCCTGTGCTCTTCACAGATGAAAGCAGGTTCACACTGAGCACATGTGACAGACGTGACAGAGTCTGGAGACGCCGTGGAGAACGTTCTGCTGCCTGCAACATCCTTCAGCATGACCGGTTTGGTGGTGGGTCAGTAATGGTGTGGGGTGGCATTTCTTTGGAGGGTAGGACAGCCCTCCATGTGCTCGCCAGAGGTAGCCTGACTGCCATTAGGTACCGAGATGAGATCCTCAGACCCCTTGTGAGACCATATGCTGGTGCAGTTGGCCCTGGGTTCCTCCTAATGCAAGACAATGCTAGACCTCATGTGGCTGGAGTGTGTCAGCAGTTCCTGCAACACGAAGGCATTGATGTTATGGACTGGCCCGCCCGTTCCCCAGACCTGAATCCAATTGAGCACATCTGGGACATCGTGTCTCGCTCCATCCACCAACGCCAAGTTGCACCACAGACTGTCCAGGAGTTGGCAGATGCTTTAGTCCAGGTCTGGGAGGAGATCCCTCAGGAGAACATCCGCCGCCTCATCAGGAGCATGCCCAGGCATTGTAGGGAGGTCATACAGGCACGCGGAGGCCACACACACTACTGAGCCTCATTTTGACTTGTTTAAAGGACATTACATCAAAGTTGGATCAGCCTGTAGTGTTTTTTTCCACTTTAAGTTTGAGTATAACTCCAAATCCAGACCTCCATGGGTTGATACATTTGATTTTCATTGATAATTTTTGTGTGATTTTGTTGTCAGCACGTTCAACTATGGAAAGAACAAAGTATTTAATAAAAAATATTTAATTCAGTCAGATCTACAATGTGTTACTTTAGTGTTCCCTTATTTTTTTGAGCAGTGTATATTATTATATATATTATAACATATTATGACTATTATAACTATAATACTATATCATAAGCTGTATTATTATCCACAGGTCTCCAGTACATAACCTTAGACTCCAGTAGGCCAATGACAGCGACAACTGTCTATCGTATTTACGTCTGTGAGCTCTCCTATCCCTCTACGTAAAAAAACAAAGTAGCTTTTGTGTCGCAAAGCGGTCCGTTTTAAATTATCACGCTATCCGAAAATACGCTTCTTACCTTAAACAGTGGAACCAACCGCTCCTCTTGTCCTCTCCTCTCCGTGGTAAACGCTCTGAGAGGTTTATCATTTCGCAGGTCCCGGCACGGGGGGCCCCGCCCAGCTCAGAACGCTAGACGATCCTGAGCCGCGATTGGCCGGGAAGGATAGACAGGATAGACGAGGGGATGCTCTCATTGGACGTCTACGTTGCACGATTGCACTTGCGAGCCAGTGAATACTACATCACTGGCAAAGAGGGCTCAGAAGCGCCTCTATTTCCTCCGCAAACTGAGGAGAGCTGGAGCCCCCTCACCCATCATGACCACCTTCTACCGAGGCACCACTGACAGCGTTCTGACCAGCTGCATCACTGTGTGGTACAGGAGCTGCACTGAACAGGAAAGCCCTTCAGCGCATAGTGAATGCAGCTGGGAGGATCACTGGTGTCTCTCTCCCCTCCCTCCTGGACATTTTTAACACCCGCCACACCCGCAGAGCATCCAGCATTGTGGGTGACCCGAGCCACCCCGCACATAGCCTCTTCAGCCCCCTGCCCTCGGGGAGAAGGTACCGGAGTCTCCGGGCCCACTCCACCAGGCTTTCAAACAGCTTCATCCACCAGGCTGTCAAACAGCTTCATCCACCAGACTGTCAAACAGCTTCATCCACCAGACTGTCAAACAGATTCATCCACCCCCCCCCCATATTTGCATAACCTGTATTCCTTAAAAAGGGGGTCACCAACCTTTTTGAGGCTGAGGGCTACTTCATGGGCACTGAGTAGTATGAAGGGTACACAGGAGCTGTTTACTACAAACTTCCTAAATAACAAAACTGCATGGATAACTAACGTTATAATAGTGATATTAAAATAGCAGTAGTTATTATAACACTATGTGAAGTGATTGCTCACATATCAATAATTATTTTCCACAATTATCAGTAATTTACACAGCAACACACTGCGGTGTATATGTCAACTCCCCGTGTTGTCTTCAGTGGCAGAAGTGTGAGCAGTTCTTCTTTTGTAGAAAGAATCATCAAACACCATTCGGATAAATATGATCAGCTGAGCCGTGCTGGCGCTGTCTACCGACTCGTCACACTGGACACTAAACCACCTGCACGTAGCGAGATCCTGGTCCAGCTGCTCTGTTAAGTTCTCAGACAAAGATGACACTCGTCCAGCCATCGTACTTGCTCCAAGCTGGACATCGGAGAGTGCAGAGACATCGGGACCATGTTTCTCATCTTTGAATAATGTGTTAGCGACAATAGCATCATAGCTTTTTAAAAACCTCCCCATCCGAAAAAGGTTTCTTGTTCTTTTTCAAAAAATGCACAGCTCTAAACGAGGCTTCGGTTGCGTTCTGTGATTTTTTCACCGGCCTCGTGAAAAAAGTTGTTTGTCTAAAGTTGCCTTTAACCCACGGGCTTTTTCTGTCCGTAATGTGCTGCCAGGTGGGTAGTTCACGTCAAAGTTTTCGTGGCAGGTTTTGAAGTGCCTCTCCACATTGTGCCGCTTTGGTACTGCAACAGTCGTCCCGCAAATAAGGCACAGAAAGAGACGAGTTTGATATCAAATATTTGGGGCAAAGCAGCAAAGCTGCGAGGCACCCATAGTGTTTCTACTGATTCTTATTATTATTATTAGGGGGACAAGCACCGAAGGTGCTAGACACCCTATTATTGTGTACCTTGTAATATTAAAAGATTAAAAAAAAAAAAAAGGAATTGCTTTGCGTTGCCTAGGCAAGTTGCCTAGTAACCCTTTGATCTTTCCTTTGATGTTCTGGTCTCAGGATTATTATTCTTCTCTATTCTTTCTTCAATAGGAAGTCTATGGCAGCCCCTAGAACCGTCTGGTAAAAAGTTGTGAAATTTGGCATGCACATTCCAGCCAGTCTCCTCATTACCCACAGCAATTTATAGGTCCCCAGCCCCAACCGTCTAGTGGCACCAGCAGGTCAAAGTTGCAGAAATTTGTCAATTGCCTAGCAACGCACCTAGCAACCTTTGATCTGTCTTTGATGTGTCTGTTCTGACAGGGTTAGACCCTGACCCTGTCAGACCCTGTCAGACTCTGTTAGATCCTGTCAGACCTTGTTAGACCCTGTCAAACGGTGCTTGGCCCCCACATTGCTGCTTGCAGCTATATTTCTACTTGAATTTTTAAATATTATATATCGTAATTTAAAAAATCTACATAATGTAAGCATTAATTTAAAAATGCCACTAATATATATATATATATATATATATATATATATATATATATATATATATGTGTGTGTGTGTGTATATTGAGTTGTGATATTTTTGGTGCATGCCTTGTGGGCACCGTAAAGGGGTCCTAGGGGCGCATGGTCGCCCGTGGGCACCGCGTTGGTGACCCCTGCTCTAGACACTTTATAAACTGCTGCTAAGGACGACTGTTGCACATTTACTACCAGAATTTTACTACTGTTGTACTGTTGTTTACTCCTGTTATTGCACTAGAATTTCTACTGTTGCACATTTATTTTTTATCTTTACTTCAATGCACATTCTATTGCACATGACCATTTCACTGCTGCATCTTCCATTGCACAGTTTTGATGCACACTGCACATTTTTGGACATGTGTAAATAGGTATTTATTTATTCTGTTGCACTGCTTTAGATTTTTGTCTTACTGTAGATAGTTTGTGTTTTGTCTTTATATTGTATTTTGTACACTGTGTTTTACTTGGCCAGAGAGAAACAAAATTTCGATTCACTGTTGAACACATCCTCCTGAGACCCGCCCATTTATTTGTGTCCTTTATAGAGCACATTGAGTTAACCAGTCTGTCTTTTACGTGTTTTGAGATAGACTCTAGTTTGTGGCTGCACTATGATTAAAAAATAAATACATAAATGAATATAATAAATAAGTAAATAAAAAGTAAATCAAATAAAAAGTAAAAAAGTTTTTTTTTTTAAATTAAGTAAATAAAATAAATAAATAAATAAATAAATAAATAAATAAATAAATAAATAAATAAATAAATAAATAAAAATTAATAGGAGGTCTAAATTTTTTTTGAAGCGACTGTAGAAGCTTGTCAGAAATGTTGGTCAACAAAAAAAAAATGTTTTGATAGGTTGTTAATTTCACGTGAATTTAACACTATTACAGTCCATTACAGGGGACATGTTGCAACATAAATAAAATAAAAATAAAATTAACAAAATGTAAATGCTAAAGTGTTCATTTAGGCTACCTCCAAATAGAAAATCACAAAAAAAAAACAAACAACAAAAAAAAAAAACTTTTTTTCTTCGGATCCCTGGAGGATATGGCAGAACTGACAATAAAGCTGACTTTGATCTTGAACACACACACACACACACACACACTCTGTTGACTCTGCTTATCTGCCCCGTGCCCCTGCCCCGTGCCCCTGCCCCGTGCCCCTGCCCCGTGCCCCTGCCCCGTGCCCCTGCCCCGCTCTCTTCGCTCTCGGGCTAAAAACGGCCCCGGGGCTAAACGCGGTGTGAGTGTCTCTCTGATAAACACGTGTCCCGCAGACGAACGTTTGGACGCGGCTCTTACGTAACCGAATCCTCTGACACGGGACCGGTCCACGTTTTTTTTTTTTTTTCGTTTTGTCGTTTTTTCGTTTTTTGCCCCCCCTCTACGTGCACCAGCGCCGGGGCCGGAACATCGCGACACTCCCCGGGGCTTCTTCTGCGCTCTGACCGCGGTATCGCGCATTGGAGGCGGTCCCTAAAGTGTCTGATGAAATCCTCCGTCTGACTCCCCGAACCCGAGTCAAACTGAGCCAAACCCGAGCCAAAACGAGCCACAACCAGCGCGCACGGCGGGGACAGAGTGCACCTCCGCCCCGGGACCAGCACCGGCACTGTTTAATCCAAAGTATAAGTCAAGAAAACCGGAGCGTCCCCGCAGCTGTCAGTGTGAGCTAACGCGGCTAAAGCTAACGGCTAACGGGGCTAAAGCTAACGGCTACTTCCAGAGGCTCCGGACTTCGGCTTTTTTGTTTCTTTGTTTTTTTTTTAAAACTTCTGGCTCAAAAATGACGGCGTGTTTCTCATCAGAGAGCGGATCCTTCACGTCCGAACCGAGCCCGTCCCGGAGCCGGTCCTCTGTCTCTAAACTCTACACCAGGAAGAAGTCCGATCCCCGCGCCGAACACCCCGCTCCTTCCCCGGCCTCGCATATCTGCTGTCCCGCTGTCGATTCTTGTCAGCGCCATGATCGCCGCTGAAGCCCCGGTCCCGTAGAACCCGACCCCGCGAACATTCTGAGAACATGTGGAGAAGTGTAACCGGAGACAGACCCGGAGGCAGCGGGGCCAGCGCGTCCTCTGCGCCCGGGCCCGAGCTCACGGCGCCCGGCTTCCTCACGCACGACAGTCCGCTGCTCGGGCTGCTGTCCGCGGTGTCCAGGCCCGCCGTGTCCTTCCTCCAGCGGTACCTGCGGCCGGTCCAGCGGGACTTCCTGGAGCCGGACGCAGAGCTCCTGAGGCGGTTTGAGGACATCCTCCCGCCGCCGCCGCAGCTTCACTCGCTGCCGTGGATCAACCTGAGCCCGGGGGACATGAGCCCACAGCCCGGGCTCCACGCCTCTGCCCCGGCCGTGGTGACCCTGGTGCCTGGCGTCCCCGGGAGCCGCTCTAAAAGCTGGTGGGGCGGTTTATGGAGCGGCGTGGAGGTGGAGGAGCAGGTCCGGTCCGTGGCTTTCATCCCGGAGCGCCCTGAAACAACCGGACTCCCCGCGGACAAAGGCGCATTCATCCCCGGCCTCTCGAACCTCCCTCGCCTCCCTCGCCTCACTCTCATCCAGAGCCTCGGGGCATCGCTCACGGACCAGGACCACGGATACTCCAGCCTGGAGGAGGAGCAGCTGGGGGCCAAAGCCCGGCTCCAGGACGCGGGGCCGGGGAGCGCCGAGGAGGAGGCGCGGGAGGAGACGGAGGAACAGCTCCCGGTGCTCCAGTGTGAGAACAAGACCATCGCGTTTATTATGGGGTGTCCGTGCAGCGATGACAGCGGGTCGGAGGTCAGTGAGGAGGAGGAGGAGGAGGAGGAGGAGCAGGAGGAGGACGACGGCTTTGACAGCGACTGCTCCTCGGAGGTGTCGGGCTCAGAGGAGGACCAGGAGGAGTTTGATTCTGAGACGGAGCGATTGTGGAGCTCTCTGTGCCAAAGCAACGACCCCTACAACCCCCGGAACTTCACGGCGAAACTGGGATCTGCCCCGAGACCCATCCCCAGACCGGGATCAGAACCAGAACCAGAGGAAGAGCAGTCCAGCCCGGGGTCCTCCGCCTCCTCCTCCGCCTCCTCCTCCGCCTCCTCCTCTGTCTCCTCCTCCTCCTCCTGGGATGAAGCCAGTGACGCCGAGGAGCAGAACCTGAAGCTGCTTGACTCCTTCTGCTCCTCGGACCCGTACAGCCCTCTGAACTTCCAGGCCCCAATCAGGACTAGAACCGGACCAGGGACTGAACCACGACCGGACCCGAAACCCGAGGAGCGCAGAGTCCACACGACATCAGAGTGTTCCCAGAGCAGCGCTAAGGCACCGGGCAAGAAGAAGGTGAGTCCAACCTGGACCAGGACTGAACCAGGACTATACTGGGACTGGACCGGGACTGGGCCGGGACTGGACCGGGACTGGACCGGGACTGGACCGGGTGTTTGTTGTTGAGTTCTAAACTCAGACTGAACTGGACTTCTGTGATCTGTGGGGAATGTTTTATTTTCATCTTTTATTTCAACTTTTGACAAAACAAGAACAGTGAGGATTCAGAAGTCCTCAGTCTGTGCTCTAGTCTGTGCTCTAGTCCTGGTTTAGATCTGGTGTAGTCCTGGTGTAGTCCTGGTGTAGTCCTGGTGTAGTCCTGGTGTAGTCCTGGTTTAGTCCTGGTTTAGACCTGGTTTAGTCCTGGTTTAGTCCTGGTGTAGTCCTGGTTTAGACCTGGTTTAGACCTGGTTTAGTCCTGGTGTAGTCCTGGTGTAGTCCTGGTGTAGTCCTGGTTTAGTCCTGGTTTAGTCCTGGTTTAGTCCTGGTGCAGCCCTGGTGTAGTCCTGGTTTAGTCCTGGTTTAGTCCTGGTGTAGTCCTGGTGTAGCCCTGGTTTAGTCCTGGTTTAGTCCTGGTGCAGCCCTGGTTTAGTCCTGGTTTAGTCCTGGTTTAGTCCTGGTGTAGTCCTGGTGTAGTCCTGGTGTAGCCCTGGTGTAGTCCTGGTGTAGTCCTGGTGTAGCCCTGGTTTAGTCCTGGTGTAGCCCTGGTGTAGCCCTGGTGTAGCCCTGGTGTAGCCCTGGTTTAGTCCTGGTGTAGCCCTGGTGTAGCCCTGGTTTAGTCCTGGTGCAGCCCTGGTTTAGTCCTGGTTTAGTCCTGGTTTAGTCCTGGTTTAGACCTGGTTTAGACCTGGTGCAGTCCTGGTGTAGCCCTGGTGTAGCCCTGGTTTAACCCTGGTGTAGTCCTGGTGTAGTCCTGGTTTAGTCCTGGTTTAGTCCTGGTGTAGTCCTGGTGTAGTCCTGGTGTAGTCCTGGTGTAGTCCTGGTTTAGTCCTGGTTTAGTCCTGGTTTAGTCCTGGTGTAGACCTGGTTTAGACCTGGTGCAGTCCTGGTGTAGCCCTGGTGTAGCCCTGGTTTAACCCTGGTTTAACCCTGGTTTAACCCTGGTGTAGTCCTGGTGTAGTCCTGGTGTAGTCCTGGTGTAGCCCTGGTGTAGCCCTGGTGTAGTCCTGGTGTAGTCCTGACGTGGGACATGGGGACAGATGTTTTGGGGGTTCTGGGGACCAGACGAGGTCCTGACCGGAGGAACGAGGGAGCCTGATGAGGGAGAATCATGTGAGGAAATGGAGACATTTTCATTTGGTTTGGAAATGCTGTGGCTCCAAAAAGATTGAAATAAAAAAACGTGACAGACCGATATAGCGGCCGATGTCTGGAGTTTTTAGTGTTTTTAGCGTCTCTCGGCCTTAAATCTCCAGCTCAGGCCCATATTAGTTTTGGAGGATCTGCTGCAGAAACTCTGTAATCTGTAATCTGATTTTATTTCTGAATACAGAAAATAAGAATATGGAATACAGAAGTGCACAGTGAGTGCACCTAACCTGCAGCATTTGACACAAAACAAGTTTTTATGGACCATTGGTTTCTCTGGATTCTGAGCTTAACTTTAACTTTGTATTAAAGGGACAGTTTTTTTTTATGTGAATCTGTACGGCGCCCCCTTCAGCAGTGCCGTGCATTAACACTGACTTACCCCTGACAGTGTCCTCTGAGCCGAGTACTGCCCCGGTTCTGCCCCTGACAGTGTCCTCTGAGCCGAGTACTGCCCCGGTTCTGCCCCTGACAGTGTCCTCTGAGCCGAGTACTGCCCCGGTTCTGCCCCTGACAGTGTCCTCTGAGCCGAGTACTGCCCCGGTTCTGCCCCTGACAGTGTCCTCTGAGCCGAGTACTGCCCCGGTTCTGCCCCTGACAGTGTCCTCTGAGCTGAGTACTGCCCCGGTTCTGTCCCTGACAGTGTCCTCTGAGCCGAGTTCTGCCCCGGTTCTGGAGCTGACCAAAGTAGTTCCGGTAAGTTAGCGGGGACAGTTAATAAAGCTTGTTTTTCTTCTCAAAACAACATTTGTCCAGAAAGTGATATATTTGCGTCACAAACAGACCTGCTTGTGAAGTTGCCCCCCCCATCAAACGCACACCTTCACAAAAACTATATCGTTTGTGCTGCAAACAGTTTCGTTTCTGGGCTGGCTGACCACAATTTGACCTATAAAAGAATCGTTAATATCTCCAAAACTAAGGCAGCACAAACAAAACTTTTTGCAGCGCAAACGAAGCACAAACGATTGACGTAGTTTTTGTGTGGGTGTGCGTTTGATGGGGGGCAACTTCACGCAGGTCAGAAACAGTTGCACACAAAAAATTCAGAAGTCGTAATCGCTTGGTGCTATTTTCTGTCGAGCCGTATCACTGCACACCTATTATTATTATTATTATTATTATTAGCCTGTTCACTTGTAAACATCGCCACTTAAAGGAAAAGTAAAGTTTTTTACTACTTGAGCCTTATTTCGGTAATAAAACAAGTTGTTTTACTCACCCATAGCACTTTGGTTTCATTTGGAGCATTTCCGGAGATGTTTTAGATTTGCGATCTCCATCATGTGAGTTCTCGGGGCACTTATTTGCGGTCTCCAAATAACACAAACTTTAAAGGGATATGCCACCCCCAGGTCAAATTTGGGCATCTCCCCACAGTCCAGAGACTAAAATAAGTGGTGGAAAGCGTTTTCCTGCTCACCCAGCCATTGTCCGATTCTGTCGCCACTGACCGCCGCGGTAACTGGTGCTCCTCCGCCTTAGAATGGAGTCTAACGTAGCCAGAGAAAGATTTCGGCCAAAAGGAATTAATTTGCTCGATGCGTTTCCCAATTACTTTGTGTGTAGTGCGCATTCATATCGAGTGCAAATAAATGTGCAAATCAACACGGAGAGCTTGCCTTGGTCATTTTGGGTGGGAACTATTTTCCAGTGCGGAAGAATACAGCCGTATCACGCACCACGTTGTGCAACAGGGGAACTCCCTTCCCGGTGCGTAACTGGGATTCCCCTGGTAGCGTGCTGCGTGATACGGCTGTATTCTTACGCACTGGAAAATAGTTCCCACCCAAAATGACCAAGTCAAGCTCTCCGTGTTGATTTGCACATTTATTTACACTCGATATGAATGCGCACTACACACAAAGTAATTGGGAAACGCATCGAGCAAATTAATTCCTTTTGGCCGAAATCTTTCTCTGGCGACGTTAGACTCCAGTCTAAGGCGGAGGAGCTGCAGATACCGCGGCGGTCAGTGGCGACAGACTCGGACAATGGCTGGGTGAGCAGGAAAACGCTTTCCACCACTTATTTTAGTCTCTGGACTGTGGGGAGATGCCCAAATTTGACCTGGGGGTGGCATATCCCTTTAACACTTTTCAATTCATAGAAGCCCGATGTCTTATCCTACGATTTTGTGTGGTCAAAAGTGGCCTGTAATCCCAGATTTAGCCATAGTTTCGAGTAGATGAGGACTCCAGTGCGCATGTGCGGACTGTGCTCTCAGCTCCCGGGACCCAAACATGAAACGCAAAGCTGTAAACTATGCCTAAATCTCGGATTACAGGCCACTTTTGCTTCAAATGAAATCGTAGACTTAAGACATCGGGCTTCTATGATTTGAAAAGTGCTAAAGTTTGTGCTATTTGGAGCCCGCACGGGGCATATTACATGCTTGGGGAATATATTATATGCCCCGAGCTATGGCTAGAAGTCGCGCTAGGCTAACCGCAAATCTAAAACATCTCTGGAAGTGCTCCATATGACACCAAAGTGCTATGGGTGAGTAAAACAACTTGTTTTATTACCGAAATAAGGCTCAAATTGTTAAAAAAAACGTTACTTTTCCTTTAAAACTGAACAGGCTAATAATTTTCATGGACAACTGTTTTGTGACGCAAAACAGTTCATGAAAATGTTTTGAACAAATGTTGTTTTGAGAAGAAAAACAAGCTTTATTAACTGTCCCCACTAACTTACCGGAACTACTTTGGTCAGCTCCAGAACCGGGGCAGAACTCTGCTCAGAGGACACTGTCAGGGGCAGAACCGGGGCAGAACTCGGCTCAGAGGACACTGTCAGGGGCAGAACTGTGAAGCTCCTGTCGAATCAGGATCCTCTGTTCAGATGGAACTGAAATAGATTTTGATTTCAGTAATCTGCTAAAGCTTCTAAGTGAAAAATAAACACATGAACATTTTCAGTTCTTTACCCCAAGAACACGGTCTGAAACTCATGTTTCAGACCGTGTCATGTGAATCATGTGGAACATTTGAAGGTTTTATTTTTGATCAAATCTGTTTTCACTGGAGGTTTGTTCAGGTCGAGGACGTGAAAATCATGACGACCAAGTTTATATTGACAATTTAGAAAAATCTACAAAAAATTTGAATAAGAATTTGGAACACTGTAAAAAAAATCACGGGATATTGTGTAATCAAATAGTGTTCTGTTGGTTCTGACCCGGTGTGGTTGTGTGTGGTTGTGGGCAGGTGCGGTTCTGTCTGGACGTGCAGGTGTTCCATGTGGGGTCCGAGGAGCGCCGGGGTCAGTGGGAGGAGTTTGCACGAGACCGAGCGAGGTTCCTCAAACGCTGCAGAGACGTGGAGCAAGTCCTGAGCCCCTGCCTCCAATCAGAGCACAGGAGGCGGGTCTACCGGAGCGTCAGCCAATCACAGGCCAGAGTGGAGCCGGAGGGGAGGGGAACGGGCCAATCACAGGCTGAGGAGGAGTAAACGACTCTGAACAGAGCGATCACATTGTTTTGTTTTGTGACGAAAAGAAAAAAAACTGAAAAAAACTGAACTTTGAGTCGAAACAAAAAGAAAAAAATGTTTTTCATCCAAAAACATCTCCAGTATTCCCCTGCAGTACCCCCCTCCCCTTCCCCCCCGGGACACGCCCACCCCAAGGACATGCCCCCCCTGCAGACACGCCCCCAAAGACACGCCCCCCCCAGGGACACGCCCCCAAAGACACGCCCCCCCAGGGACGGACATATTTCTGTTTTTGCTGTGTTCAGGAAAATCTGTATTTGGCAAAAAGGTTAAAAATTATGAGAGAATTTATACAAATATTTTCAATTTAACATTTCAATTTACGAAAAACAATATATTTTTAAATCTAAAGGCACTTCACTGAAAATCTGTAAATGGGACAAAACTGTGGAGACGTTTCTCTGGATTCGTGAAGATCCACCGGAGAAAAGTCAAATATTTTATTCCTTTACAAAAGACATTTTCTTTTGGACGCTGTTTGTGGCCCAGTGTTTCTCCAGACAAAGTGTTTCGGCCCAAACCAAAGACGCTCTCCACTCGCACCCACGACCCACCGAAGAATCAATAAACCAAACTCCACCACGCCTCATCCACCATCCGTGATTCTGATTCTGCCACTCTCAAAACACTCAGATGTATTTTTCTAACATTTGTGATTTTGATTCAAACTAAACTGAGAATAAATCAGTATTTATGACCTCACCTCAGCCTCATTTATTTCACATTTTTGCGTTTCTTTCCCACAGTGACCAGAGGGGGGCAGGAGAGTTTGGAGTGAACATGGTGGGACCCGTTCCCCCATAATCCTCTGCTCTCTGATCTCGCGTCGTTCCTCGTCACAAATCTGGGCTGACGGACTCGATTCCCGTTTACCGGAAGATGTTTGGAAACATGCGGATGGCGACTTCCAGTGGAGTTCCCGACACTGGGCCTGTGATAAAACAAAACTGTGGATTCAGCAGCAGCGTCTTCACAACCTGCCGATGTTTTCCACGGAGGACGGGCCTCTAATCGAGTCTTCGATGTCCTCACAGGCGGCAGGTCGGAACCGTTGATCTGCCGAACATAACGGAACTCTACAGTGACGTCTTTTCTTGTTTGTTTTTATTAAATTATACAAATGATAAAACACGAATGAAAAGGCAATTTATAAAAGGACAAAAGAAAGAACACAATGACATCCAGATGAAGAAAATGGGGACATTTTTGTTTGGTCAGAGTTACAGTCGCCAACAGAGCCAAAGGAAGTCGCCAGCCGCATGTTTCCAAACGTCTTCAGTTTGTGATGTCAGCGTGAACAGAGCACATCCTTAACCAAAATAATTCAACAGGATTCACAGCCTTTAGAGTTCACGTTTTTAATGTGACACAAAACAACACCTCTGGACACTTTACATCTGTAAGTGTTCATGTTTATTCAAACTCGAGGTTTTACGGCGTTCCACGTGTGCTGAACAATATTAAAAGCATTTTGCAATGTAACAACACTAACGATAAAGAACCATATCATCAGCACAGAAGTGATCGTTTGTATCAATGAGATCATCAATCTGAGCCTTATTTTGGTAATAAAACAAGTTGTTTTACTCACCCATAGCACTTTGGTGTCATATGGAGCATTTCCGGAGATGTTTTAGTTTAGCGATATCCGTAACGTGAGTTCTTGGGGCACATGTTTGCGGTCTCCAAATAACACAAACTTTAGCACTTTTCAAATCATAGAAGCTCAATGTCTTAGTCTACACTTTCGTTTGAGTCAAAAGTGGCCTGTAATCCGAGATTTATCCATAATTTACAGCTTTGTGTTTCATGTTTGGGTCCCGAGAGATGAGAGCGAAATAAACTGTGACTGCACATGCGCACTGTCCTCCTCATCTACTCGAAACTATGATACATCTCAGATTACAGGCCACTTTTGACTCAAACGAAAGTGTAGACTAAGACATTAAGCTTCTATGATTTGAAAAGTGCTGAAGTCTGTGTTATTTGGAGACTGCAATCATTTGCCCCGAGAACTCACGTTACGGATATCACTAAACTAAAACATCTCCAGAAATGCTCCAAATGACACCAAAGTGCTATGGGTGAGTAAAATTGTTTTATTACAGAAATAAGGCTCAGACTGTAAAAAACGTTAATTCTCCTTTAATATAAACAGAAAATAGGAGTGGCCCCAAGACAGAGCCTTGTGGTGCTCCTTTTGTCACAGAGAGAATCGGAGCACATATCGTCTGATTTAGTACAGAGATCTGTGAGATGGTGGCAGATCCATCCAACAGCTGTAGCAGACAGTCCGATATTGATCAGCCTCTGTTTAAGTATATTGTGATTCACAGAATCAAATACTTTTGACAGATCAATAACGAGGCACAGTGTGTTATTACCTTCAGAGGTGCAGTTACAGTACTATGGCTTTTCCTAAATCCTGACTGAAATTACATAAAATATAAATGTAATATTCATGTAAATATTCTTTTGAGTTATATACATGTGCATATACCAGGACTTCCAGAACACTGAGACACCGGGATATAAGACGCATCAACTAAATTCTAAAAGAAAAAAAAGACGCATGTACAGGCTGTGAGCCGCTGTCCACGATGTGACTTCTTGAGATATTTACACAGATTTTTTAATTTTTATTTTAAAGCACAAAATAACTGTTCAAAACAATCAAAGGAGCATCTTCCCCAGCACATCTTCACCGGTCCATCTCCTGACCCTCCTGGAGGCCTCAGCCCGTAAACATCTACAGAGGGACTCTCAGGTCCTCCTGCAGAAGAGCCGCTGTCCTCTTCAGGTCAGGAGGGAGGAGGAGTTCAGCAGGTTTCAGGCTCTCCCGGGGTGCAGGGAGAGGTGACCTCAGGGAGACCTCAGGGGGACCTCAGAGAGACCTCAGAGTGAGACCTCAGGGTGAGACCTCAGAGACCTCGGGGTGAGTCCTCAGGGTGAGACCTCAGAGTCCTCAGGGTGAGACCTCAGAGACCTCAGAGTGAGACCTCAGAGTCCTCAGGGTGAGACCTCAGAGACCTCAGGGTGAGACCTCAGAGTCCTCAGGGTGAGACCTCAGAGAAAGACCACAGAGTGAGACCTCAGAGACCTCAGAGACCTCAGAGTGAGACCTCAGAGTCCTCAGGGTGAGACCTCAGAGACCTCAGAGTGAGACCTCAGAGTCCTCAGGGTGAGACCTCAGAGAAAGACCACAGAGTGAGACCTCAGAGACCTCAGGGTGAGACCTCAGAGACCTCAGGGTGAGACCTCAGAGTCCTCAGGGTGAGACCTCAGAGAAAGACCACAGAGTGAGACCTCAGAGACCTCAGGGTGAGACCTCAGAGACCTCAGGGTGAGACCTCAGAGAAAGACCACAGAGTGAGACCTCAGAGACCTCAGGGAGACCTCAGGGTGAGACCTTGTACCTTCACTTTTGTCTGTTTTTAGTTTCTTTTTCACTTTGTTTGAGAAACTGAACCGTCTCAGTTTATTCACAAAAATGTGAAAAATAATGAACTCACGAGGTCAGCACCAGAGCACCACCTGGGTCCTCCTGACGTCCTCCTGAGCTCTTCCTGAGGTCTTCTTGAGGTCCTCCTGAGGTCCTCCTGAGGTCCTCCTGAGCTCTTCCTGAGGTCCTCCTGAGCTCCTCCTGAGCTCCTCATGAGGTCCTCCTGAGGTCCTCATGAGCTCCTCCTGAGGTCCTCCTGAGCTCTTCCTGAGGTCCTCCTGAGCTCTTCCTGAGGTCCTCCTGAGGTCCTCCTGAGGTCCTCCTGAGCTCTTCCTGAGGTCCTCCTGAGGTCCTCCTGAGGTCCTCCTGAGGTCCTCCTGAGCTCCTCCTGAGCTCTTCCTGAGGTCCTCCTGAAGTCCTCCTGAGCTCCTCCTGAAGTCCTCCTGAGGTCCTGGTTTTGGCTCAGAACCCTCACAGGTGGTCGGTCACAGGTGGGTGGGGCTGGTTCTGGTGGTTCTGCTGCAGGAGGCGCTGTAGGTCTGAGATGTAGCGGATGGCCGCTCGGAGCGTCTGGACTTTGCTGAGTCTTGGTTCTGGTTCTGGTCCGGTTTTGGGGAGGATCTGGCGCAGTCGGGCGTAGCCCTGGTTCACGTGGCGCACACGCTCTCGCTCTCGCTCGTTCCTGCGCCGCACGAACGCCGGCTCCGGGTCCAGGAGGGCGTGCACGTGGGGGGCGTGCACGTGGGGGGCGTGCACGTGGGGGGCGTGCACGTGGGGGGCGTGCACGTGGCGGTGGTAGCCGTGGTAACAGGGCGGCACCAGGGCGTGTCCCGGAGGGGGCGCTAGAGCGAAGCCCAAATGTGACAGAGAGTTCATCCTACAAACACAAACACAAACAGTGAGTGAAATACTCCAGATGCCCTCCCAGGGAGTCACATACTCCTGTCCTTCTGTCCCTCCTCCTGTCCTCCTGTCCTCCTGTCTCCCTGTCCTCCTGTCTCCCTGTCCCCCTGTCCTCCTGTCCCCCTGTCCTCCTGTCCCCCTGTCCCTCCTCTTGTCCCCATGTCCTCCTGTCCCCCTGTACCCCTGTCCCTGCTCCTGTCCTGTCCTCCTGTCCCTCCTCCTGTCCCCCTGTCCCTCCTCCTGTCCTCCTGTCCCCCTGTCCTCCTGTCCTCACTCCTGTCCTCGTGTCCTCCTGTCCTCACTCCTGTCCTCGTGTCCCCCTGTCCCCCTGTCCCCCTGTCCCTTCTCCTGTCCTGTCCTCCTGTCCCTCCTCCTGTCCTCCTGTCCCCCTGTCCCTCCTCCTGTCCTCCTGTCCCCCTGTCCTCCTGTCCTCACTCCTGTCCTCGTGTCCCCCTGTCCCCCTGTCCCTCCCCCTGTCCTCCTGTCCCCCTGTCCTCCTGTCCCTCCTCCTGTCCTCCTGTCCCCCTGTCCCCCTGTCCCTCCTCCTGTCCCCCTGTCCTCCTGTCCCTTCTCCTGTCCTGTCCTCCTGTCCCTCCTCCTGTCCCCCTGTCCCTCCTCCTGTCCTCCTGTCCCCCTGTCCTCCTGTCCTCACTCCTGTCCTCGTGTCCCCCTGTCCCCCTGTCCCCCTGTCCCTTCTCCTGTCCTGTCCTCCTGTCCCCCTGTCCTCCTGTCCCCCTGTCCTCCTGTCCTCACTCCTGTCCTCGTGTCCCCCTGTCCCCCTGTCCCTCCCCCTGTCCTCCTGTCCCCCTGTCCTCCTGTCCCTCCTCCTGTCCTCCTGTCCCCCTGTCCCCCTGTCCCTCCTCCTGTCCCCCTGTCCTCCTGTCCCTTCTCCTGTCCTGTCCTCCTGTCCCTCCTCCTGTCCCCCTGTCCCTCCTCCTGTCCTCCTGTCCCCCTGTCCTCCTGTCCTCACTCCTGTCCTCGTGTCCTCCTGTCCTCACTCCTGTCCTCGTGTCCCCCTGTCCCCCTGTCCCTCCTCCTGTCCTCCTGTCCTCCTGTCCCCCTGTCCTCCTGTCCCTCCTCGTGTCCCCCTGTCCCCCTGTCCCTCCTCCTGTCCTCGTGTAGGACACACAGGGTGTGTTCAGTGAAGGTTAAAGTGGAAATGTCCCTGAGCTTAAACTGTTTTCCTGTGATGACATCATCAGAGGAATCTGCTCTACAGAACCAGAACCAGAACCTGAAACCCTCTAAACTTTGTTCAGAACTTTTATAGTTTTTGAGCAGAAGAACAAAACCTCTCACCTGCAGCACCTCCTCCTGTCTCCTCTGTCCTCCTTGTGTCCTCGTCTCCTCTCTCCTTGTCTCCTCCTCTCTCCTCGTGTCCTCTCTCCTCGTCTCCTCTGTCCTTGTCTCTTCCTCTCTCCTCGTCTCCTCTCTCCTTGTCTCTTCCTCTCTCCTCGTGTCCTCTCTCCTTGTCTCTTCCTCTCTCCTCGTGTCCTCTCTCCTCGTCTCCTCTCTCCTTGTCTCTTCGTCTCTCCTCGTGTCCTCTCTCCTCGTCTCCTCTCTCCTTGTCTCTTCGTCTCTCCTCGTCTCCTCTCTCCTCGTCTCCTCTCTCCGTGTCTCTTCCTCTCTCCTCGTGTCCTCTCTCCTCGTCTCCTCTCTCCTTGTCTCTTCGTCTCTCCTCGTGTCCTCTCTCCTCGTCTCCTCTCTCCTTGTCTCTTCCTCTCTCCTCGTCTCCTCTGTCTCACTCCTCACACTGATGAGGTAAACACCTGAGTTCAACCAATCACAGCCCTTTATAGACTGAAGCTCCGCCCCCTCAGGTGAGCCCTACATGAGACCCGGACCCGGACCTGGACCTGGACCTGGACCTGGTCTGCACTCGGACCCGGACCTGGACCTGCTCTGGACTCGGACCTGGTCTGGACTCGGACCTGGACCTGGACCCGGACCTGGACCTGCTCTGGACCTGCTCTGGACTCGGACCTGGTCTGGACTCGGACCTGGACCTGGACCCGGACATGGACCTGGTCTGGACCTGGTCTGGACCTGGCCCAGACCTGGTTTAGTTTTGATGGTTGAAAGTTTAAAGTCGTTTTTCAGACGCTCAAACAGAAGTTTCCTTTGTCCGACTGGAGCCACAGAAACAGAAGAAAAAACAAGAATAAAAACAGAAGTCTGAAATTCTCTTATGTTGGATTCCGGAATGTTCAGCCTGGTCTTGGTCTATAGTCCCTGTTTAAATCCAGTCCAGTCCTGGTCTAGTCCCGGTCTAGTCCTGGTCTAGTCCTGGTCTGATCCCGGTCTAGTCCCGGTTTAGTCCTGGTCTAGTCCTGGTCTAGTCCCGGTCTAGTCCTGGTTTAGTCCTGGTCTAGTCCTGGTCTAGTCCTGGTCTAGTCCCGATCTAGTCCTGGTTTAGTTCTGGTCTAGTCCTGGTCTAGTCCCAGTTTAGTCCTGGCCTAGTCCTGGTCTGATCCTGGTCTGATCCCAGTTTAGTCCTGGTCTAGTCCTGGTCTAGTCCCGGTCTAGTCCTGGTTTAGTTCTGGTCTAGTCCTGGTCTAGTCCCAGTTTAGTCCTGGCCTAGTCCTGGTCTGATCCTGGTCTGATCCCAGTTTAGTCCTGGTCTAGTCCTGGTCTAGTCCCGGTCTAGTCCTGGTTTAGTTCTGGTCTAGTCCTGGTCTAGTCCCAGTTTAGTCCTGGTCTAGTCCTGGTCTGATCCTGGTCTGATCCCAGTTTAGTCCTGGTCTAGTCCTGGTCTAGTCCCGGTCTAGTCCTGGTTTAGTTCTGGTCTAGTCCTGGTCTAGTCCCAGTTTAGTCCTGGTCTAGTCCTGGTCTGATCCTGGTCTAGTCCCAGTTTAGTCCTGGTCTAGTCCTGGTCTGATCCTGGTCTGATCCCAGTTTAGTCCTGGTCTGATCCGGTCTCGGTGGTTCAAAGCGTTGTGGGTAAATGAGTGTTTTGGGTTTTGGTTCAGAGGAAAATCTTCAGATCAAACACTTCCTGTGCCCGGCTCAACTGAGCACGTGCAGAAGTGCCCCTCCCCCATCTGCACCAGCACCCCACCCCCCACCAGCACCCCACCCACCAGCACCCCACCCACCCACGAGCACCCCACCCCCCACGAGCACCCCACCCTCCACGAGCACCCCACCCCCACGAGCACCCCACCTACCAGCAACCCACCCCCACGAGCACCCCACCCACCATGAGCACCCCACCCCCCCACGAGCACCCCACCTACCAGCAACCCACCCCCCACGAGCACCCCACCCACCATGAGCACCCCACCCACCACGAGCACCCCACCCCCCACGAGCACCCCACCCCCCACGAGCACCCCACCCACCATGAGCACCCCACCCACCAGCACCCCACCCACCCACCAGCACCCCACCCACCAGCACCCCACTCCGCACAGTTTGCTCTGAGATGTTCTTCTGGACTGGGATAGGTTTAGGGAGCTCCAGATTCTCCTGTGAGCGCTGGCCTCAGTGAGCTTCATTTGCCTGGCGCTGGACTCTGGTGACGTTACACCAAACACAGAACCACCAAACACCAAACCAACACCAAACCACCAAACACCAAACCACCAAACACCAAACCCCCAAACACCAAACCACCAAACCAACACCAAAAACACGTCATTCTGAACTGATGATTCTTAATGTAGAACTGGTCTCAGGTCAGTTTTGCACCGATGTGAACATTTGAGCCGATGCTGCTGATATCGGCCGATACCGATATTTATTTACTTTTAATTCTGACAGAACATTTTATACAGACTGAAAATCATGTCTTTTATTTTCAAAATGTGTTTTGACTCCTGATTTTTTTTTTTTTTTTTCAATTTCATTTTTTTTTTTAATACTGTAACATTGTGTCCTGCGTCCTGATTGGCTAAGGGACCTTTGCCGATTGATGTTATAGATGGGGGACGCGGGGGGGACCAGACTGGAACTAGACCAGGACTATACGCGGACTAAACCAGGTCTAAACCTGGACTGGACCAAGGACTAGACCGGGTCTAAACCAGGTCTAAACCAGGTCTAAACCAGGTCTAGACCAGGATTAAACCACGGTGTGCGGCTCTTTGCCTGGTTTCGTGCGGCTCTTGCGTTCGTTCATGTCGAGGTTTGATGTGCTCAGACTGCTCCTCCTCCTCAGGACCGTGGACGTGGTCCTGAGGAGGAGGCACGGTTTGGGCACGGGTCTGGCGCTCGCCGCCCCGGGTGGGACACGCGCCGGTCATGCTGCCCCCCCCCCCACTTCACTATTAATACATTTTGTTGAAAATCTACGAAAGTTTGAGTGTTTAAACGAGAGATAAATGTGAGAAAAGGTTAATTTGAGGGATT
>JAVJIX010000009.1:13785000-13796957 GCA_036785185.1 Paratrypauchen microcephalus | reverse complement strand
TGTACTGACAAATATCCGTTGTTAATATCGGCCCACTTTTACACATCGAGCTGATACCGATATGTAAAAATTTTGTCAATATCGGCCGATACCGATGTTAATGCCGATATATCGTGCATCCCTAGGGAGGATGGTAATAGGCCGATCATTTCTGACCTCTTGTTTGTCTCCAGACTTATACTGGAGGAACAATGCAGCAGGAAATACACCGTCTTTAATGCACTGATTTACTGTTTTTGTTATAACTGGAGCCAGAGATTCTTTATGATATTTCAGGAATACATTGTCCAGCCCAGGGGTGCCCAACCAGTCGATTGCGATCTACCAATTGATTGCAGGCCGAGTGTCAGTTGATCGCGTATGGATACATTCAAACTGCAGGGCTTAAAGGGATATGCCACCCCCAGGTCAAATTTGGGCATCTCCCCACAGTCCAGAGACTAAAATAAGTGGTGGAAAGCTGTTTTTCTGGTCACCCAGCCATTGTCCGAGTCTGTCAGCACTGACCGCCGCGGTATCTGCTGCTCCTCCGCCTTAGACTGGAGTCTAACGTCGCCAGAGAAAGATTTCGGCCAAAAGGAATTAATTTGCTCGATGCTTTTCCCAATTACTTTCTGTGTAGTGCGCATTCATATCGAGTGCAAATAAATGTGCAAATCAACACGGAGAGCTTGCCTTGGTCATTTTGGGTGGGAACTATTTTCCAGTGCGGAAGAATACAGTCGAAGCACACACCACGTTGTGCAACAGGGGAACTCCCTTCCTGGTGCGTAACTGGGATTCCCCTGGTAGCGTGCTGCGTAATTCGGCTTTATTCTTACGCACTGGAAAATAGTTCCCACCCAAAATGACCAAGGCAAGCTCTCCGTGTTGATTTGCACATTTATTTGCACTCGATATGAATGCGCACTACACAGAAAGTAATTGGGAAACGCATTGAGCAAATTAATTCCTTTTGGCCGAAATCTTTCTCTGGCGACGTTAGACTCCATTCTAAGGCGGAGGAGCAGCAGATACCGCGGCGGTCAGTGGCGACAGACTCGGACAATGGCTGGGTGAGCAGGAAAACGCTTTCCACCACTTATTTTAGTCTCTGGACTGTGGGGAGATGCCCAAATTTGACCAGGGGGTGGCATATCCCTTTAATGATCAATTCCGATTTTTTTGTGAAATCCGATTTTTTTGCGAGGCCGTTCACATTTTGAACTTTAAACGCCCCAAAAGTGTCCCACATGCGCCCCGGAGGACACGACGAGGTCACGTGCAGCGAGCGTGCTCAGTGTTTACAGAAGTCGCCTAAAGTTGCTGTTGTACCGGAGCCAGAACATGTACAGCTTATTTGTTTTAAGGAGGAGAAGGACGAGGTTTTTGGCCACGGCGTTTTGTGGGGCAGTGGCAGCAACGTCCGGAGAAATGAACGTGTTGATGCGGAGTCGCAGACATGAGTGGTGGGATTGTTCTGTGCTTCGCCGCTTCACTGACACGGAGTTCATATACTATTTTCACATGACGAGAAGAACGTTTGTGTACATTTGTGAGCGCCGACTTGTACCACTCTCACTGGAGGAAACACGCCCAGGTCGGATGAACGTGACCTGACCGTTCAGACTGAAGTCACATGCCAAAAGATCGGATATGTATCGGTTTTAGGACCACATATCTTGGGCTACGGTCACACTGCAGCCTGAAGTGACCCAAATCTGATTTTTTTCGCCCCTATGAGACTTTAAAAATAATCTCACTCCAAAAGCCTCTTGGTAGATCTCGGCACAACATCGACCTCCAAAGTAGATCTCGGTTAAATAAAGGTTGAGCACCCCTGGTCCAGCCCATATAAATCTCTTGCTTTGCTGTTGTTTAATTTACCAATAATGCTTTTTACTTTTCATCATTTACGGGTGTCAAGCTAAATCCTGACACATCATAGTCTAAAAAATGGGAGGGACAAAGTGTTGGAAGCAACTGAGCCAAACTCTGAACACTATTCATAAAATATTCATTCAAATTCAAAGCAAGAATTGCATGAATGACTCCATCTAATTTGAGCCGTACGTCATGGCAGATATTTTTTCTTTTCCCAGTAGTTTGTCAATATTTCTCCATAACATTTTACGGTTTCACATTAGGGAAGAAACTGGCCTTTGTTTTCCGAAGCAAAGTTGTAACTTTATTTCTCAGGCTTCTATAAATGAAGTCGTCAAACCTGTTTTTATACTTTTTTTCAGTGAGGCGTCTCTTTTTTTCATGAGTTCACAGAGCTCATGATTAAAGCCAAACATGGCGTGAGTGCAGCTTTAATAAAGCTCCATTCTGAATATTATCAAATTTACTATAACCTCCTGGGACCTGAAGAAAAAGTGTATCTAAATTATTATTATTATTTTCTATTTGGAGGTAAATGAATCCTTAGCATTTACATTTTGTTAATTTTATTTTTATTCATAATGTCGTAACATGTCCTCTGTAACGGACTCTACAGTAATGGTGTTAAATCCAAGTGAAGTAAAAACCTCACAAAAACATTTTTTCCGTCGGAAAGTTTTTCCCTTTTAATTTCTTTCTTTATTTATTTTTATTTATTATTTTTTATGTTTTATTTTTTATGTATTATTTATTGATTTACTTATTCATGTATTTTATTTATATATATTTTTTTATATACAGTGGTCCCTCGCTCTGTCGCGGTTCACTGTTCGCGGCTTCGCTGTTTCGCTGATTTTTTTATTATTATTTTTTTTATAGTGTAACATTGTGTTCTGCGTCCTGATTGGCTAAGAGACTAGACCAGGACTAAACGTGGACTAAACCAGGTCTAGACCAGGTCTAAACCTGGACTGGACCTGGTCTAGACCTGGACTAAACCAGGTCTAGACCAGGTCTAAATCAGGATTAAACCACCACGTGCCGCTCTTTGCTGGTTTCGTGCGGCTGGTTTGTGGTTCGGGCTGAGAGGACGCGGTCCGGGCGCCGCGTTTCGATCTCGTGCTCGCAGCCCCGGTGTACGCGCGGCCTCGCGCCGGTCGTGCTGCTCTGTCACGGATTTGACCACGATGAGGGGTGCACGTGTCGCGCACTTCTCCAAGGGGTTGGTGCGCGTCGCATCCCGGGACGTGGCAGTGCCGTTGGATGAGCGCGGTGCTTCCTGCAGATCCAGTGACTCATGTCTCCGCTCCCCTCGCACGTCCGGCGGGGCTCCTGGAGCCGTGTCTCCCCCCACGCTTCACTATTAATACATTCTGTTGAAAATCTACGAAAGTTTGAGTGTTTAAAGGTCCCATGACATGGTACTTCTTGATGCTTTTATATGGCTCCTTAATGGTTCCCTAATACTGTAAATGAATCCTTCTTCAAAATCAACACTCAGTGCATGAGAAACAGAGATAAGATGAGAAAGAGTCATTTTTCTCTCTCTGGAACACTTCATAATGGGCGTTGTTGCTTGAATGCAAATGAGGAGAAAAGAGCTGGCCAATAGTAGAGGGTGGGGGTGTGGCCAAACTCCGCTTTCGGCTCTGAGCCTCAGCTGATCCATTTCCGTGTTTTTGCACGGGGGGAGAGATTTGAAGCGTTCCATTGAAAAATAAACACATTTCCACATAAAATAAAATTAAACCACTGCTGTTCAAAGGTCCAGAGGCTCAGATAAAGGACTTCCGAGCCTAGAAACACTCGGACGTGCCTCCAGGCAAATAAAAAAACGCATTTCGCATTGTAGCGCATTCGCAGTCCAAACTCTCTGGGCGTGATTTACAGAGACGCTGAGTACAGACAGACGGGGGTGGAACTGCATTTGCATTTATTTTTTTGATCTGACGTTAACAAGTTTCCTTGTTCAAAATCGCCCGTTTGAGCTCCGATTTTTTGTAACGCAGAAAAGGATCGCAAATGCTCAGTTTAGACATTTCACAACTTTTAACCATGGGGGGGGGGGCTAAACAGGGTAGGG
The DNA here is from genome assembly GCA_036785185.1 of Paratrypauchen microcephalus. Classification (NCBI taxonomy): domain Eukaryota; kingdom Metazoa; phylum Chordata; class Actinopteri; order Gobiiformes; family Gobiidae; genus Paratrypauchen; species Paratrypauchen microcephalus. The sequence continues at coordinate 13,793,011 of JAVJIX010000009.1, read as the reverse complement.
GAGCTCACATTAACGTTCAAAAACCTCAGAAAGTGAAAATTTCATGCCATAGGACCTTTAAACGAGAGAGAAATGTGAGAAAAGGTTAATTCCAGTCTGAGAAAAGTGTATAATGTGTGTGGTGAGGCGTTTACAGCCTTAAAACATGTAGAATAATTGTAAAATATAAAGTTGTCCTACTTCGCGGATTTCTCTTATTGCGGGTTATTTCTGGAACCGAACCCCCGCGATAAACGAGGGATTACTGTATGTATTATTATTATTATTATTAAAATAAATAAATAAAAATAATTAATAATAATAATATTATTATTATTTTTTAAATCATAGTGCAGCCACAAACTAGAGTCCATCTCAAAACTTAAAAGATGTCCACTATAAAGGACACAAATGAATGGGCGGGTCTCCGGAGGATAATCAGACTCAGTCCTCCTCACCTGTGGGGGGCGCTCAGAGTCGACTTTTATTCCTTTATTCAAAAATACCCCGACCCTGCTCCAGGACACAAGAGGGCAGCACTCAGGAGTCTCAGAAGGTGTTTTATAAACTTTAATATTATTATTTCATATTCAGTGTCCTGCGCTGCCCCCTGCAGGCCTCACAGGGACATGTCGCCCTAAACCTGGATGAGCGCCTCCGTGTGGTGGTCGGGGGCAGTGCTGGGCGCACACTGGGACAGTGGCGCCTCCGCGTGGTCCTCCGGGGTACTGCAGGTGTTGTTGTTGACGTCCATCCGAGCGATGACCTCAGTGACCAGCGTCTGCAGCGTCTGCGCCCTCAGACGCCCGATCTCCAGCACGCCCTCGTGATCCACGCTCTCCTCATCCTCGTACGACTTCACCACCTGAGAAAGACCAGACTGAGACCAGACCAGAGACCAGACCAGAGACCAGAGACCAGACCAGAGAACAGAGACCAGACCAGACTGAGACCAGACTGAGACCAGAGACCAGAGACCAGAGACCAGACCAGAGACCAGAGACCAGAGACCAGACCAGAGACCAGAGACCAGACCAGAGACCAGACCAGAGACCAGACCAGAGACCAGAGACCAGAGACCAGACCAGAGACCAGAGACCAGACCAGAGACCAGACCAGAGACCAGACCAGAGACCAGAGACCAGAGACCAGAGACCAGACCAGAGACCAGAGACCAGAGACCAGACCAGAGACCAGAGACCAGAGACCAGACCAGAGACCAGAGACCAGAGACCAGACCAGAGACCAGAGACCAGACCAGAGACCAGACCAGAGACCAGAGACCAGACCAGAGACCAGACCAGAGACCAGAGACCAGAGACCAGAGACCAGAGACCAGAGACCAGACCAGAGACCAGAGACCAGAGACCAGACCAGAGACCAGAGACCAGACCAGAGACCAGACCAGAGACCAGAGACCAGACACCAGAGACCAGACCAGAGACCAGAGACCAGAGACCAGAGACCAGACCTGAGGCCAGACCAGAGACCAGAGACCAGAGACCAGACCAGAGACCAGACCAGAGACCAGAGACCAGACCAGAGACCAGAGACCAGAGACCAGACCAGAGAACAGAGACCAGACCAGAGACCAGAGACCAGACCAGAGACCAGACCAGAGACCAGAGACCAGAGACCAGACCAGAGACCAGAGACCAGAGACCAGACCAGAGACCAGACCAGAGACCAGACCAGAGACCAGACCAGAGACCAGAGACCAGAGACCAGAGACCAGAGACCAGACCAGAGACCAGACCAGAGACCAGAGACCAGAGACCAGACCAGAGACCAGACCAGAGACCAGAGACCAGACCAGAGACCAGAGACCAGACCAGAGACCAGAGACCAGAGACCAGAGACCAGACCAGAGACCAGAGACCAGAGACCAGACCAGAGACCAGACCAGAGACCAGACCAGAGACCAGAGACCAGAGACCAGACCAGAGACCAGAGACCAGAGACCAGAGACCAGAGACCAGACCAGAGACCAGAGACCAGACCAGAGACCAGAGACCAGACCAGAGACCAGACCAGAGACCAGACCAGAGACCAGAGACCAGAGACCAGACCAGAGACCAGAGACCAGAGACCAGACCAGAGACCAGACCTGAGGCCAGACCAGAGACCAGAGACCAGACACCAGAGACCAGACCAGAGACCAGAGACCAGAGACCAGACCAGAGACCAGAGACCAGAGACCAGACCAGAGACCAGAGACCAGAGACCAGACCAGAGACCAGAGACCAGAGACCAGACCAGAGACCAGAGACCAGAGGCCCTTGTACCTTGTTGGTGATGAGGGAGAGGCCGAACACTCTGAGTCCACAGTGAGTTGCCACCACCACCTCCGGCGCTGTGCTCATCCCTGAGAACAAAAGAGAAATCAAACCAGCAACCTCCCCCTAAACCAGGACTAAACCAGGTCTAAACCAGGACTAAACCAGGTCTAAACCAGGACTAAACCAGGTCTATAACCCAGGACTAAACCAGGACTAAACCAGGTCTAAACCAGGACTAAACCAGGTCTCACCGACAGCGTCGATGCCCAGTTTGTGCAGGAGGCGGGCCTCTGCAATGGTCTCAAAGTTGGGTCCGCCCACCATGGCGTACACGCCCTCCTTCATCGCCGCGGCGACGCCCAGCTGCTTCCCAATCTCCATGGCAACACGCCGTAGCCTGGCGTCATAGCAACCGGACATGGCAGGAAAACGGGGACCAAACCTGAAACAGAAAACACATAAGATAACTCTGACGTCTGACCTCACAGGGGCCACTGCGACCTCTGGACCTGACTAAACCCCTGGAGGCTCTGACCAAACCCCTGGAGGTTCTGACCAAACCCCTGGAGGTTCTGACCAAACCCCTGGAGGTTCTGACCAAACCCCTGGAGGCTCTGACCAAACCCCTGGAGGTTCTGACCAAACCCCTGGAGGCTCTGACCAAACCCCTGCAGGTTCTGACCAAACCCCTGGAGGTTCTGACCAAACCCCTGGAGGTTCTGACCAAACCCCTGGAGTATGAGGAGCCGTTCAAAACATTATTCATTCTGGTCACCTCACATGTATGTATGTGAGAGTAGAATATATGTGTGAGGACCAGACCAGAAGGAATAATGTCTTGAACTTCATACTGGAGGTTCTGCTGTTTGTCTCTGTCTGGAGTCCCCGCCCACTGAGCCCCGCCCACTGAGCCCCGCCCATTGAGCCCCGCCCATTGAGCTCCGCCCACTGACCCGAGGGGGTGCCAGGGGCCCGGGGCAGCTATGTTTATACCCCGGGGCCTGGTCTCCACTAGCTCCAGCCCCGCCCCCTCATCTTGGGACCTCACCTGTCGTGGGCGGGGCCTCCTGTCGTGGGAGGAGCCTCACCTGTCGTGGGCGGGGCCTCACCTGTCGTGGGCGGGGTCTCACCTGTCGTGGGAGGGGCCTCACCTGTCGTGGGCGGGGCCTCACCTGTCATGGGCGGGGTCTCACCTGTCGTGGGCGGGGCGGGGCCTCACCTGTCGTGGGAGGGGCCTCACCTGTCGTGGGAGGGGCCTCACCTGTCGTGGGCGGGGCCTCACCTGTCATGGGCGGGCTCTCACCTGTCGTGGGCGGGGAGGGGCCTCACCTGTCGTGGGCGGGGCCTCACCTGTCGTGGGAGGGGCCTCACCTGTCGTCGTTGGGGCCGCTCAGGGGGTGGAGCCCGCTCAGTCCGGGGAAGTTCACGTGGTCTTTGAGGATCATGATGTCACCGGGTCGCAGAGAATCGTCCAATGAGCCGGCGGCATTTGTGACGACCAGAGTGTCCACGCCAATCAACTTAAAGACACGCACCGGGAACGTCGTCTGGAGGGAGGAGAGAGGGATGAGGAGGAGAGGAGGAGAGGAGAGAGGAGAGAGGGATGAGGAGGAGAGGAGGAGAGGAGAGGAGAGAGGGATGAGGAGAGAGAGGAGGAGAGGAGAGGAGAGAGGGATGAGGAGGAGAGGAGGAGAGGAGAGGATGAGGAGGAGGAGGAGAGGAGAGAGGAGGAGAGGAGAGAGGGATGAGGAGGAGAGGAGAGAGGAGAGAGAGGGAGAGGAGAGAGGGATGAAGAGAGAGGAGAGGAGGAGAGAGAGGAGAGAGAGAGGAGGAGGAGAGAGGAGGAGAGGAGAGGAGAGAGGGATGAGGAGGAGAGGAGGAGAGGAGAGGAGGAGAGGAGGAGGAGAGGAGAGAGGAGAGGAGGAGAAGAGGGAGGAGGAGGAGAGGAGAGAGGGATGAGGAGGAGAGGAGGAGAGGAGAGGAGGAGAGGAGAGGAGGAGAGGAGATGAGGAGAGAGGAGAGGAGAGAGGGATGAGGAGGCGAGGAGGAGAGAGGAGGAGAGGAGAGGAGAGAGGAGGAGAGAGGGAGGAGAGGAGGAGAGGAGGAGAGGAGAGAGGATGAGGAGGAGAGGAGAGAGGAGGAGAGGAGAGAGGGATGAAGAGAGAGGAGACAGGAGGAGATGAGAGGAGAGCGAGAGGAGACAGGAGGAGATGAGAGGAGAGAGGAGGAGAGGAGAGGAAGAGTGGAGGGAGGAGAGGAGGAGGAGACGAGAGGAGGAGGAGGGAGGAGAGGATAGGAGGAGAGAGGAGAGGAGGAGAGGAGGAGAAGAGGGAGGAGGAGAGGAGAGAGGAGAGGAGAAGAGGAGGAGAAGAGGGAGGAGGAGAGGAGGAGAGGAGGAGAAGAGGGAGGAGAGGAGGAGGAGACGAGAGGAGAGGAGGAGGACACACCTTGCTGAGGGAGTGTCCCTCGTACATGTGGAAGCGTCCCTGCATACAGACACACGTCCTCCCCCGGAGACGTCCAAACACCAGACGCCCTGCATGACCCTGCACTGAGACAGGACAGGGACAGACAGGGGACAGACAGGGGACAGGGACAGACAGGGACAGACAGGGGACAGACAGGGGACAGACAGGGACAGACAGGGGACAGACAGGGGACAGACAGGGACAGACAGGGACAGACAGGGACAGACAGGGGACAGACAGGGACAGACAGGGACAGACAGGGGACAGGGACGGACTCATTTCACTTTGTCATAGAAGATCTGAATGAAACAACCCATGGTTCAGTCCTGGTTTAGTCCTGGTTTAGTCCTGGTTCAGTCCTGGTTTAGTCCGGGTTTAGTCCTGGTTTAGTCCCGGTTTAGTCCTGGTTTAGTCCTGGTTTAGTCCTGGTTCAGTCCTGGTTTAGTCCCGGTTTAGTCCTGGTTCAGTCCTGGTTCAGTCCTGGTTTAGTCCTGGTTTAGTCCTGGTTTAGTCCTGGTTCAGTCCTGGTTCAGTCCTGGTTTAGTCCTGGTTTAGTCCTGGTTTAGTCCTGGTTTAGTCCTGGTTTAGTCCTGGTTCAGTACCTGTGCTGTGGGGGAACCCTGGGATCTGGGAGTAGTTGAACACCTCCTGGTTCTGGAGCGCCTCGGCGAGGAGGCCCAGACCGGACCCACAGATGATGGCCACCTGGGGGCGGTGCTTCGTGTGCGCCAGCAGCCAATCAGCAGCCTGCTGGTACTCGTCATGGCTGTCAATCAAACAAGACAAGAAGAAGATGTCAGAAACACACGAGAACGTTTGGATCCATCACTCTGATCTTCTCCACACTCTGAGGAGAACAGTGGTCTGAGCAGGGATTGAAAAGATGTTCTTCTAAAGCCACGACAGGATCCTGGGGTTTGGTCTGAGATGTTCTTCTGAAGCCACGACAAGATCCCGGGGTTTGGTCTGAGATGTTCTTCTGAAGCCACGACAAGATCCTGGGGTTTGGTCTGAGATGTTCTGAGATGTTCTTCTGAAGCCACGACAAGATCCTGGGGTTTGGTCTGAGATGTTCTGAGATGTTCTTCTGAAGCCACGACAAGATCCCGGGGTTTGGTCTGAGATGTTCTTCTGAAGCCACGACAGGATCCCGGGGTTTGGTCTGAGATGTTCTTCTGAAGCCACGACAGGATCCCGGGGTTTGGTCTGAGATGTTCTTCTGAAGCCGCGACAGGATCCTGGGGTTTGGTCTGAGATGTTCTTCTGAAGCCGCGACAGGATCCCGGGGTTTGGTCTGAGATGTTCTTCTGAAGCCACGACAGGATCCTGGGGTTTGGTCTGAGATGTTCTTCTGAAGCCACGACAGGATCCTGGGGTTTGGTCTGAGATGTTCTGAGATGTTCTTCTGAAGCCGCGACAGGATCCTGGGGTTTGGTCTAAAATGTTCTTCTGAAGCCACGACAGGATCCCGGGGTTTGGTCTGAGATGTTCTTCTGAAGCCACGACAGGATCCTGGGGTTTGGTCTGAGATGTTCTTCTGAAGCCGCGACAGGATCCTGGGGTTTGGTCTGAGATGTTCTTCTGAAGCCACGACAGGATCCTGGGGTTTGGTCTGAGATGTTCTTCTGAAGCCACGACAGGATCCCGGGGTTTGGTCTGAGATGTTCTTCTGAAGCCACGACAAGATCCCGGGGTTTGGTCTGAGATGTTCTTCTGAAGCCGCGACAGGATCCCCCCTTTGGGGGCGCTCTGATCCGTTCAGACGCACCACAGAAATGTGTTAATCCTTCAAGTGTGACTCGAATTATACACAGAACACTTCAGTACAAGAGATTCTGGTTCAGACCTGGTTTAGTCTTGGTTTAGTCCTGGTTTAGTCCTGGTTTAGACCTTTTTTAGTCCTGGTTTAGACCTGGTTTAGTCCTGGTTTAGTCCTGGTTTAGACCTGGATTAGTCCTGGTTTAGACCTGGGTTAGTCCTGGGATAGTCCTGGTTTAGTCCTGGTTTAGACCTGGTTTAGACCTGGTTTAGACCTGGTTTAGACCTAGTTTAGACCTGGATTAGTCCTGGTTTAGTCCTGGTTTAGACATGGTTTAGTCCTGGTATAGTCCTGGTTTAGTCCTGGTTTAGTCCTGGTTTAGACCTGGTTTAGTCCTGGTTTAGATCTGGTTTAGACCTGGTTTAGACCTGGATTAGTCCTGGATTAGACCTGGTTTAGTCCTGGTTTAGTCCTGGTTTAGACCTGGTTTAGTCCTGGTTTAGATCTGGTTTAGACCTGGTTTAGACCTGGATTAGTCCTGGATTAGTCCTGGTTTCGACCTGGATTAGACCTGGTTTAGTCCTGGTTTAGACCTGCTTTAGTCCTTGTTTAGACCTGGTTTAGTCCTGGTTTAGACCTGCTTTAGTCCTGGTTTAGACCTGGTTTAGTCCTGGTTTAGACCTGCTTTAGTCCTTGTTTAGACCTGGTTTAGTCCTGGATTAGACCTGGTTTAGTTCTGGTTTAGTCCTGGTTTAGACCTGGTTTAGTCCTGGTTTAGTCCTGGTTTAGTCCTGGTATAATCCTGGTATAGTCCTGGATTAGACCTGGTTTAGTCCTGGTTTAGACTTGGTTTAGACCTGGATTAGTCCTGGATTAGACCTGGTTTAGTCCTGGTTTAGTCCTGGTTTAGTCCTGGTTTAGACCTGGTTTAGTCCTGGTTTAGACCTGGTTTAGTCCTGGTTTAGTCCTGGTTTAGTCCTGGTTTAGACCTGGTTTAGTCCTGGTTTAGATCTGGTTTAGACCTGGATTAGTCCTGGTTTCGACCTGGATTAGACCTGGTTTAGTCCTGGTTTAGACCTGCTTTAGTCCTGGTTTAGACCTGCTTTAGTCCTTGTTTAGACCTGGTTTAGTCCTGGTTTAGACCTGCTTTAGTCCTGGTTTAGACCTGGTTTAGTCCTGGATTAGACCTGGTTTAGTTCTGGTTTAGTCCTGGTTTAGACCTGGTTTAGTCCTGGTTTAGTCCTGGTTTAGTCCTGGTATAGTCCTGGTATAGTCTTGGATTAGACCTGGTTTAGTCCTGGTTTAGTCCTGGTTTAGATCTGGTTTAGATCTGGTTTAGACCTGGTTTAGACCTGGTTTAGACCTGGATTAGTCCTGCTTTAGTCCTTGTTTAGACCTGGTTTAGTCCTGGTTTAGACCTGCTTTAGTCCTTGTTTAGACCTGGTTTAGTCCTGGTTTAGACCTGGTTTAGTCCTTGTTTAGACCTGCTTTAGTCCTTGTTTAGACCTGGTTTAGTCCTTGTTTAG
>JAVJIX010000009.1:13727500-13780000 GCA_036785185.1 Paratrypauchen microcephalus | reverse complement strand
GGACTGAACCAGGACTAAACCAGGACTACACCAGGACTGAACCACGACTAAACCAGGACTGAACCAGGACTAAACCAGGACTACACCAGGACTGAACCAGGACTGAACCAGGACTACACCAGGACTGAACCACGACTAGACCAGGACTGAACCAGGACTGAACCAGGACTAAACCAGGACTACAGCAGGACTGAACCAGGACTACAGCAGGACTAAACCAGAACTAAACCAGGACTGAACCAGGACTGAACCACGACTAAACCAGGACTGAACCAGGACTAAACCACGACTAGACCAGGACTGAACCAGGACTGAACCACGACTAGACCAGGACTGAACCAGGACTAAACCAGGACTACAGCAGGACTAAACCAGGACTGAACCAGGACTGAACCACGACTAGACCAGGACTGAACCAGGACTAAACCAGGACTACAGCAGGACTAAACCAGGACCGAACCAGGACTAAACCAGGACTAAACCAGGACTGAACCAGGACTAAACCAGGCCTGAACCAGGACTACAGCAGGACTAAACCAGGACTGAACCAGGACTAGACCAGGACTGAACCAGGACTAAACCAGGACTACAGCAGGACTAAACCAGGACCGAACCAGGACTGAACCAGGACTAAACCAGGACTACAGCAGGACTAAACCAGGACTGAACCAGGACTAAACCAGGACTAAACCAGGACTAAACCAGGACTGAACCAGGACTAAACCAGGCCTGAACCAGGACTGAACCAGGACTAAACCAGGACTGAACCAGGACTGAACCAGGACTGAACCAGGACTAAACCAGGACTGAACCAGGACTACACCAGGACTGAACCAGGACTAAACCAGGACTAAACCAGGACTGAACCAGGACTAAACCAGGACTGAACCAGGACTGAACCAGGACTGAACCAGGACTACACCAGGACTGAACCAGGACTAAACCAGGACTGAACCAGGACTGAACCAGGACTAAACCAGGACTAAACCAGGACTGAACCAGGACTGAACCAGGACTGAACCAGGACTAAACCAGGACTACAGCAGGACGCTCCTCAGTCTGTATTTTTTTGTTCAGAGGCAAAAATCTGAAAAATGTGACAGAGCGAAAGATAGACTCTCCTCATCTCCTCCCTCTTCATCTCCTCCTCTCCTCCCTCCTCCTCTCCTCCTCTCCTCCTCACCTCCCCCCTCCTCTCATTCCTCCTCCTCTCCTCGTCTCCTCTCTCCTCCTTTCCTCCCTCCTCTCTCCCTCCTCGTCTCCTTGCCTCCTAGCTCCTGGCTGTATTCCTTCATCATGTGAGTGGAGCTGTGGATCATGAGGCTGTAATTGGAGCAGGACCCTCAGACCTTCAGCTCTTCATTAAAGATTAGAAAGGTCAGAACCAAACCCACAACCTGCAGAAGAACCAAACCCACAACCTGCAGAAGAACCAAACCCACAACCTGCAGAAGAACCAAACCCACAACCTGCTGAAGAACCAATCCCACAACCTGCAAAATACCCAAACCCACAACCTGCAAAATACCCAAACCCACAACTTGCAGAAGAACCAAACCCACAACCTGCAAAATACCCAAACCCACAACCTGCAGAAGAACCAAACCCACAACCTGCAGAAGAACCAACCCCACAACCTGCAGAAGAACCAACCCCACAACCTGCTGAAGAACCAAACCCACAACCTGCAGAAGAACCAAACCCACAACCTGCAAAAGAACCAAACCCACAACCTGCAGAAGAACCAAACCCACAACCTGCAGAAGAACCAAACCCACAACCTGCAGAAGAACCAAACCCACAACCTGCAGAAGAACCAAACCCACAACCTGCAGAAGAACCAAACCCACAACCTGCAGAAGAACCAAACCCACAACCTGCAGAAGAACCAAACCCACAACCTGCAAAAGAACCAAACCCACAACCTGCAGAAGAACCAAACCCACAACCTGCAGAAGAACCAACCCCACAACCTGCAGAAGAACCAACCCCACAACCTGCTGAAGAACCAAACCCACAACCTGCAGAAAAACCAAACCCACAAGCTGCAAAAGAATTAAACCCACAACCTGCAGAAGAACCAAACCCACAACCTGCTGAAGAACCAAACTCACAACCTGCCAAAGAACCAAACCCACAACCTGCAAAAGAACCAAACCCACAACCTCCAGAAGAACCAAACCCACAACCTGCAGAAGAACCAAACCCACAACCTGCAAAAGAACCAAACCCACAACCTGCAGAAGAACTAAACCCACAACCTGCAAAAGAACCAAACCCACAACCTGCAGAAGAACCAAACCCACAACCTGCAGAAGAACCAACCCCACAACCTGCTGAAGAACCAAACCCACAAGCTGCAAAAGAACCAAACCCACAACCTGCAAATGAACCAAACCCACAACCTGCAGAAGAACCAAACCCACAACCTGCTGAAGAACCAAACCCACAACCTGCCAAAGAACCAAAGCCAGAACCTGAAAAGAACCAAACCCACAACCTGTTGAAGAACCAAACCCACAACCTGTAGAAGAACCAAACGCACAACCTGCAGAAGAAGCAAACCCACAACCTGCAGAAGAACCAATCAACCTGCAAACGAACCAACCCCACAACCTGCAGAAGAACCAAACCCACAACCTGCAGAAGAACCAAACAATCAACCTGCAGAAGAACCAAACCCACAACCTGCAAAAGAACCAACCCCACAACCTGCAGAAGAACCAAACCCACAACTGCAAAATAACCAAACCCACAACCTGCAGAAGAACCAAACCCACAACCTGCAAAAGAACCAACCCCACAACCTGCAGAAGAACCAAACCCACAACCTGCAGAAGAACCAAACCCACAACCTGCAGAAGAACCAAACCCACAACCTGCAGAAGAAGCAAACAAGAACCAAACCCACAACCTGCAGAAGAACCAAACCCACAACCTGCAGAAGAACCAAACCCACAACCTGCAAAAGAACCAAACCCACAACCTGCAGAAGAACCAAACCCACAACCTGCAAAAGAACCAAACCCACAACCTGCAGAAGAACCAAACCCACAACTTGCAGAGGAACCAAACCCACAACCTGCTGAAGAACCAACCCCACAACCTGCAGAAGAACCAACCCCACAACCTGCAAAAGAACCAAACCCACAACCTGCAGAAGAACTAAACCCACAACCTGCTGAAGAACCGAACAATCAACCTGCAGAAGAACCAAACCCACAACCTGCTGAAGAACCGAACAATCAACCTGCAGAAGAACCAAACAATCAACCTGCAGAAGAACCAAACCCACAACCTGCAAAAGAACCAAACCCACAACCTGCTGAAGAACCGAACAATCAACCTGCAGAAGAACCAAACAATCAACCTGCAGAAGAACCAAACCCACAACCTGCAAAAGAACCAAACCCACAACCTGCTGAAGAACCGAATAATCAACCTGCAGAAGAACCAAACCCACAACCTGCTGAAGAACCGAACAATCAACCTGCAGAAGAACCAAACAATCAACCTGCAGAAGAACCAAACCCACAACCTGCAAAAGAACCAAACCCACAACCTGCAGAAGAACCAAACCCACAACCTGCTGAAGAACCGAACAATCAACCTGCAGAAGAACCAAACCCACAACCTGCAAAAGAACCAAACCCACAACCTGCAAAAGAACCAAACCCACAACCTGCAAAAGAACCAAACCCACAACCTGCAAAAGAACCAAACCCACAACTTGCAGAAGAACCAAACCCACAACCTGCAAAAGAACCAAACCCACAACCTGCAGAAGAACCAACCCCACAACCTGCTGAAGAACCAAACTCACAACCTGCAGAAGAACCAACCCCACAACCTGCAGAAGAACCAAACCCACAACCTGCAGAAGAACTAAACCCACAACCTGCAGAAGAACCAACCCCACAACCTGCTGAAGAACCAAACCCACAACCTGCAGAAGAACCAAACCCACAACCTGCAGAAGAACCAATCCCACAAGATGTTAAGGTTCTGACACACCTGGACTTGTGTTTTGTTTCACAACACAAGTCCAGGTGTGTCAGAACCTTAACATCAGTCCCGCCTCACAACAGATCCGTTCAAAAGTTCTTCCCAGGATGTGGACCAACTCACCAGAAACCTGAGGGCCAATAAAACTTGGCCTAACCTGGTCCAGAACAGGTCTGGTTCCTCTAAAGGCGGCTTCAAAAGTCCTGTCCTGTATCAGCCTGTAGACTTGGACTTAGACTGTATTGATCCACGGGGACTTGGGCACAGGACGATTGTTTATTGTCACAGTAAATAAATAAATAATTCCCACAATACACCTGGGCCCTCCTCGGCGAGGAGGATGGACTCCGCACGGTGGGGGGAGGGGGTGGCGGGGAGTTTTTGGGCCAAAGGGAACGCCGTCTGTCATGACGAACGGTGTACAGACATTCCTCTGCCTCGTCCAACCACATGGGTGATCCCAGGCGGGCGCCCGGTCCTGTGGGCGCCCGGTCCTGTGGGCGCCCGGTCCTGTGGGCGCGCGGTCGTGTAATGAATAACATAAGGTAATTTCCAAAATGGCGCCAGTTTGCGGCGGTTCTCTGGATCATGTGACCCACTTCATACGAACCATGTCTCTTTTTGGCGTCACAAAAAACGACACACGAACATAAAAATGTGTAACTCTGGAGGAGGCCCAGCACCTGCATGTTGCCATGGAAACAGAAAGTTAAAACCATACTTCGGAACATTCTCCATGGCTGTGGCTGTGCATACTGTGGAATATTATAACCAAAGGAGCAACATTTCCATGGAAACAAGCAGGAGGAGCTCCTTCTGGACAAAAAGAGTCAGGTTTGTGGAGATGCGAGCTCAATAAACACAAACAAAATGAAAAGACATTTTATTTTCAGAATGTGGCTTTACAATGAACAATGCTCAAAGTGGATCAGGCACTTTCAAAATATAAAACTTATTTTTAAAGAAGTTTTGATAGAAACAGGGACTGGGGTCTGGGGGCGGAGTCTGGCTCTAACACCGCACAGGGAGGTGGGTCTGGGGGCGGGGTCTGGCTCTAACACCGCACAGGAGGGCGGGTCTGGGGGCGGGGTCTGGCTCTAACACCGCACAGGGGGGCGGAGTCTGGCTCTAACACCGCACAGGGGGGCGGGGTCTGGCTCTAACACCGCACAGGAGGGTGGGTCTGGGGGCGGGGTCTGGCTCATCGCCACACAGGGAGGGGGGTCTGGGGGGGGAGTGTGGCTCATCGCCGCACAGGGGGGTGGGTCTGGGGGCGGGGTCTGGCTGTAACACCGCACAGGAGGGCGGGTCTGGGGGCGGGGTCTGGCTCTAACACCGCACAGGGGGGCGGGTCTGGGGGCGGGGTCTGGCTCTAACACCGCACAGGAGGGCGGGTCTGGGGGCGGGGTCTGGCTCATCGCCGCACAGGGAGGCAGGCCTGCCTTGGGGCCACGCCGCTGGAGCAGGAGGTGAAATAGTCGCTGGTCTCCAGACACTCGGTGGTGACCTTCAGACAGACGAAGCAGAACTCCACGCCACAGTCTGGACACATGATGTTCTTGCACCTCTCTCCACTGTGTTCCACCAGAAGCCCACAGGTGGGGCAAGCGCGCACCGACGGGCAGTCCAGCACCCCCTGCACCTCGGAGAAGCTGATGTATGGGCAGGTCCTCAGAGTGACCAGAGCCTGGTTTACACAGCCCGTGTTCTCACAGTGGTCAGAACGAGGAGCGGCTCCTCTCCACTCCCTCAGACACTGCCAGCAGAAGCTGACGTTCTGCTTCTTATCAGAGGAACACTGAGGACACTCCACACACAGGTTGGTCAGATCTCTCCTGACCACGTGAGACCTGCAGCCGGGACACTGGAGCACAAGAGCACTGTGGTCAGTTACACCTACCTACAATATGCAGAGATACTCGAGAGTCTATTTTTAGGTCTATTTTAAAATTATTTTTAGACATTATTTATTATCTTGTTTTATTGCTACATTTTCCTGCTGTTGTTCTTCTTCCCACTGTGGGACTAATAAAGTCATATCTTATCTTATCTTATATCTTAACACGGCAATGTTAAAGCTGCACTATGAAACTTTTCCAATGCTCCGTAATACGGCATTAAACATCTCCGTCTCCATGGAGACCACCAGGCCAAGTTCAGATCAGACCTACAGAAATGTGAGGCATTTTGGACTCATCTCTTCTGGACTCGTCTCTTTTGGACTCGTCTCTTCTGGACTCGTCTCTTTTGTTCTTGTCTCTTTTGTTCTTGTCTCTTCTGGACTCGTCTCTTCTGGACTCGTCTCTTTTGGACTCGTCTCTTCTGGACTCGTCTCTTTTGTTCTTGTCTCTTCTGGACTCGTCTCTTCTGGACTCGTCTCTTTTCGGCTTGTCTCTTCTGGACTCGTCTCTTTTGGACTCGTCTCTTTTGGACTCGTCTCTTTTGGACTCGTCTCTTTTGGACTTGTCTCTTTTAGGCTCATCTCTTTTGGGCTTGTCTCTAGACCTTTTGAGCAAGAAAATCCTTGCAGTGGAATACATACATTTAATGCCACACTGTGAAACATTTTGGGCAAAGTAACAGGCAGGTAACACACCCTCCCACGGAAAAGCAGCTCAGTGCCTCTTGAACTATGAGCTTACCAGTTTGGCGTTGAGTTCTTTGGACGCCAGGTTTGTGAACATCTGATGTTCAAAAGTGGTCCTCTCGTTCTCTGTGAGCAGAGCCATCTTACACACTTCTTCATAGGGCCACTCCACGGGACACTTCCCACACGTGAACCTGGTCTTCCCCTAAACATCACCAAAAACCTTTTATACAGGTGCAAACCAACTGCAGTCAACAGGATCTTCTGGCTGTTCAACAATGCGAGAAATATACAGTGCGGCCAGACAGGTGATCAAGGTCTGCTGCTGTGAGTCCAGACCTTGCCCCCAGACCCGCCTCCCTGTGCGGCGATGAGCCAGACCCCGCCCCCAGACCCGCCTCCCTGTGCGGCGATGAGCCAGACCCGCCTCCCTGTGCAGCGATGAGCCAGACCCCGCCCCCAGACCCGCCTCCCTGTGCGGCGATGAGCCAGACCCCGCCCCCAGACCCGCCTCCCTGTGCGGCGATGAGCCAGACCCCCAGGACTACACCAGGACTGAACCAGGACTAAACCAGGACTGAACCAGGACTGAACCAGGACTAAACCAGGACTGAACCAGGACTGAACCAGGACTACACCAGGACTAAACCAGGACTACACCAGGACTGAACCAGGACTAAACCAGGACTGAACCAGGACTAAACCAGGACTGAACCAGGACTACACCAGGACTAAACCAGGACTACACCAGGACTGAACCAGGACTACACCAGGACTGAACCAGGACTAAACCAGGACTAAACCAGGACTGAACCAGGACTGAACCAGGACTACACCAGGACTGAACCAGGACTGAACCAGGACTGAACCAGGACTACACCAGGACTGAACCAGGACTAAACCAGGACTGAACCAGGACTACACCAGGACTAAACCAGGACTAAACAGGGACTAGACCAGGACTAAACCAGGACTGAACTAGGACTGAACCAGAACTGAACCAGGACTACACCAGGACTGAACCAGGACTGAACCAGGACTGAACCAGGACTACACCAGGACTGAACCAGGACTAAACAGGGACTAGACCAGGACTAAACCAGGACTGAACTAGGACTGAACCAGAACTGAACCAGGACTACACCAGGACTGAACCAGGACTACACCAGGACTGAACCAGGACTACACCAGGACTAAACCAGGACTAAACAGGGACTAGACCAGGACTAAACCAGGACTGAACTAGGACTGAACCAGGACTGAACCAGGACTAAACCAGAACTAAACCAGGACTAAACCAGGACTGAACAAGAACTAAACAAGAACTAAACCAGGACTAAACCAGGACTGAACCAGGACTAAACAGGGACTAGACCAGGACTAAACCAGGACTGAACCAGGAGTAAACCAGGTCTAAACTAGAACTAGACCAGGACTAAACCAGGACTGAACCAGATCTAAACCAGGTCCACCTTGTGATGTCGTCAAGTGGTAGTTTTCCAGCTCCTTTTCCCTTTAGTTCAGTCGAGATCGGCGACTCCAGGACTGAAATGATCCAAATGATTCTAGTGAAGGTGTGTGGAGTTTAAAAACACAGTCGAGCACTTCCTGTATCACCACATGATGACATCACCAGGTGGAACAGAGTGTCTTCAGTTTGTGTTAAATCTGCAGGTTTGTGTGTGGACTCACCTCTTCCAGCTGCCTGATGCACCAGTCTGTGAGGGACTGAGGAGTGACCGAGTGACCACAGGACATCAGGGCTCTTCTGGAGGAGAAGCCCAAACACAGGACTGCAACAGACAACCACCAGAGCTTTGGTTAGAGCTGATGCTCCCTGCAGTACATGTGTATTTGTTAGGGATGCACGATATATCGGCATTAACATCAGTATCGGCCGAGATTGCCATTTCCCTTTTTTTTTTTAACATATCGGTATCGGCCCGATGTGTAAAAGTGGGCCGATATTAATGACCGATATTTGTCAGTACAGTAATCCCTCCAATTAACGTTTTCTCACATTTCTCTCTCGTTTAAACACTCAAACTTTCGTAGATTTTCAACAAAATGTATTAGTGAAGTGTGTGTGTGTGTGGGGGGGGGGGATGCGCGCAGACACGTGCACTCATCATGCTCAAATCCGTGATAGTGCAGCATGGCCGGCGCGAGACCTGTGCCCAAACCGAACACATCAGTCTGAGCACATCAAACCTCGACATGAACGAACGCAAGAGCCGCATGAAACCAGGCAAAGAGCCGCACGCCGTGGTTTAATCCTGGTTTAGACCTGGTCCAGTCCTGGTTTAGTCCAGGTTTAGACCTGGTCCAGTCCTGGTTCAGTCCAGGTTTAGTCCTGGTCCAGTCCAGGTCTAGACCTGGTTTAGTCCGCGTTTAAAGGAAAAGTAACGTTTTTTACAATCTGAGCCTTATTTCTGTAATAAAACAAGTTTTACTCACCCATAGCACTTTGGTGTCATTTGGAGCATTTCTGGAGATGTTTTAGTTTAGGGATATCCGTAACGTGAGTTCTCGGGGCACATGTTTGCGGTCTCCAAATAACACAAACTTTAGCACTTTTCAAATCATAGAAGCTCAATGTCTTAGTCTACGATTTTGTTTGGTCAAAAGTGGCCTGTAATCCGAGATTTAGCCATAGTTTCGAGTAGATGAGGACGCCAGTGCACATGTGCGGACTGTGCTCTCAGCTCCCGGGACCCAAACATGAAACGCAAAGCTGTAAACTATGGATAAATCTCGGATTAGAGGCACTTTTGACCAAACGAAATCATAGACTAAGACATCGGGCTTCTAAGATTTGAAAAGTGCTAAAGTTTGTGTTATTTGGAGCCTGCACGGGGCATATTACATGCTCGGGGAATATATTATATGCTCCGAGCTATGGCTAGAAGTCGCGCTAGGCTAACCGCAAATCTAAAACATCTCTGGAAATGCTCCATATGACACCAAAGTGCTATGGGTGAGTAAAACAACTTGTTTTATTACCGAAATAAGGCTCAGATTGTAAAAAACATTACTTCTCCTTTAATCCTGGTGTAGTCCCGGTCTGGTCCCGGTCCCCCCCCCTGCGTCCCCCATCTATAACATCAATCGGCAAAGGTCCCTTAGCCAATCAGGATGCAGAACACAATGTTACACTATAAAAAAAATAAAAAATAAAAATAATAAAATCAGGAGTCAAAACATGTTTTGAAAATAAAAGAAGACATTCAAAAATTAATTTTGCATGATTTTCAGTCTGTATAAAATGTTATCTCTGAATTAAAAATAAATAAATATCGTATCGGCCGTTAACTGCATCATTAATATCGGTTATCGGTATCGGCTAAAATAGTCACATGGGTGCATCCCTGGTATTTGTGAGGACGTCTGTGGTGCGGCCTCTTGTATCAGGCCTACATTGAGAATAACGAGAGTGCACGGCCACGTGTCAATTAAAAAGTA
This sequence comes from Paratrypauchen microcephalus, assembly GCA_036785185.1. Taxonomy (NCBI): domain Eukaryota; kingdom Metazoa; phylum Chordata; class Actinopteri; order Gobiiformes; family Gobiidae; genus Paratrypauchen; species Paratrypauchen microcephalus. The sequence goes on along the minus strand of JAVJIX010000009.1, from coordinate 13,769,946 downwards.
CAAATCCATCAGTCTGCCCCAGGGCGGCTGTGGCTACAACAGCAGGAGTGTGGAGGAAATCAAGACTGCTGGAAAGCCTCTTTGGATGTCATGAAAGGCCCTGTATAAATCCAAAGATAAATAAAAGGCTTATATGCACGCCTGTTATACCACACAGTCTCACACTTCAGAGGCTCTTCTGAAGACACTCAAGTCTCTCCAAGAAAACACTGAAAACTTTGGACAAAAAGCCTTTACAGTATCATTATTGTAACATTTTAAGTAAGTATAACATTTTGGATTTTGATGTTATCAGATATTTATGGATGCTCGCCTCATTTGTAAAGTTTTAAACGGGCTCGCTCCTCCTCCCTTACTGGATTTTATAGGTAAAAAACCTGCGACCGAGTAAATACCAGAGCATCGACCAGAGGAGACTGGAACATATAAAGGCGTAGGACTAAAAATGGTGGAGTCTATCAGAGGCTCACAGACATGGAACACACTGCCAGCCCACGTCAGGAACTGTGGCACTGATTCAGCCTTTAAAATGCCTCTGAAACACCGATTCAAACACCGATTCGGCCTTTAAAATGGCTCCGAAACACCAATTCGGCCTTTAAATTGGACAGTTTATTTGGTTGAAAATAAAATTTGTCCAGTTGACAAATTGAACTTCTCCTTTTACCAACCTTTAAAACGCCTCTGATACACCGATTCAGCCTTTAAAACGGCTCTGAAACACCGGTTCAGCCTTTAAAACGGCTGTGAAACACCGGTTCAGCCTTTAAAACGGCTCTGAAACACCGATTAAGTAGGGCTGGGCGATTAATCGAGATTTGCGATATCTCGAGATGTTTTATGAAATCGAGAAAGATTTTGGCATATCGAAAAACTCGAGATGAATAAGATTTCGCCACTCTTATTTCACCAATCGCCACTGCTTATTTTCCTCATCTGTTTGTGGAGCTGTCCGCCCCGCCTCCTTCTTGCGTTTGCGTTTCACTGCGTCTCGTGGTTCCCCCTCCCCTCCCCTCGCGTGTAAGCCGCGTGTGTTTGTTGATAACTCATTTTCAATGGCGCCCACAGAAGCACGAGAGGATTCATACCAAAGAAAAGAACAAACGGCTCCATTATATGGCGGTATTTGGGATTTAAAACGTCCGATGAGGAGCAGAAAGAGGCATTTTGCAGAGAATGCAAGAAACTGGTGCCATCAAAATCATTGAGGGCAAACCCACCACCACTTCTTCTAAGACACAACAAACAACGCTCCATACATCTTTACCCCGGTGTCTACCCTATGAAAAAACAAGTGCAAGGTGGGTCAGCATTACAAAGTCCATTGCCTTTTATATTGCAAAAGACATGACGCCCATAGCGGTTGTTGAGCGACCGGGCTTCATACGAATGCTAAAAACGCTTGACCCTAGATACAGTCTCCCTAGTTCGAAACACCGATTCAGCCTTTAAAACGCCTCCGAAACACCAATTAAACCTTTAAAATGGCTCTGAAACACCGATTCAGCCTTTAAAACGCCTCCGAAACACCAATTCAACCTTTAAAACGCCTCCGAAACACCAATTCAACCTTTAAACGGCCCTGAAACACCAATTAAACCTTTAAAATGGCTCTGAAACACCGATTCAACCTTTAAAACGGCTCCAAAATACCTTTAAAACGGCTCCAAAACAATGATTCGGCCTTTAAAACGGCTCCGAAACACCAATTCAGCCTTTAAAAACCGGCTCCGAAACAAAGATTCAGCCTTTAAAATGGCTCCGAAACACCTTTAAAACGGCTCCGAAAGACCACTGTAGCCTTTAAAGCGTGTGAAGAATCCCTCAGTCATCCAGGTAGAATCCATGGCAAAAAGAGAAGTTCAATTTGTCAACTGGACAAAGTTTATTTGGCTGAAAATAAACTTTGTCCAGTTGACAAATTGAACTTCTCCTTTTACCAACCTTTAAAACGCCTCCGGAACACTGATTCGGCCTTTAAAACGGCTCTGAAACCCCTGCGACACCTGAGCGGTAAACGGCACACAGACCCGGCCCATAACCCCCGTCCCCTCAGACTCACAGTCGTGCTCGTCCTCTCGGTCCACAAAGGTCAGACTGCGGTCATGGGCGTTGTATCTCTTCTCTCTGGTTGCAGGGTTCAGCATGGGCTTTGGGAGGAGCTTTGGGGGGGTCTGGTGCTTCGGCCTGGGCCCTGGCTGCTGTGAGGGTCCCGGGGGCTGGGGTGGAGGAGGCAGAGGAGGCAGGCGGAACACTGGGTTTGGGCACCGGTGCTGTGAGGGTCCCGGGGGTTGAGGCAGAGGAGGCAGGTGGAACACTGGGTTTGGTTGGCTCTGTGCTGGTTGCACTTTTTGGGCTTCTTCATTTTTCCGTCCTTCCGTGTCTTCGCATCGGCAGAGTCTGCAGCCCATCCCGCTGCTGTACCTGCCACACCTGCGTCACCTGCACAAACACACGCTATTTAGGCTCAGCCGCTGTACTTTCTGTTTCAGTCCAGACTGAGCGCACACAGGAGCACAGATGGTGATTCAGGTTAAAGTCAGCACACCCAGAGGAGAGGACATTCTCATCGACGTGTGTGCGAGTGCAGACAAGCTCAAAAACATCACAGTCAAACAGCTAAGGGAGATGATTGCTCGCCGCCTCGCCATCGGTACGTCTGACCTCACATCTATCTATGCCATTATTACGCCATTCCTGAAAGACTTAAAAGCTTCTATAGACTTAAAACTTTCTGGTGTTTGTGTAAAAGTGAAATCGTGCTCTGTTCAGGAGGGGAGGTCCGTATGGTTTTCCAGGGAAAGCCTCTGGAGGACAGCTACACCCTCAAACACTACAACATCGGCCACATGTCCAAGATCCAAACCCTGCTCACGCTGCCTGGAGGGGTCTAAGCCTGACCCTAGCTGCGGTACCTCGGACCCCTTAGGACAGGAGCCCGGAGGAGAGATGAAAACTCCTGAATTGTCTTTGAATAAAACACTTGTGAACTCACAGGGTCTGAGTGTGTTTGAGATCATTTAGTGTCAGTAAAATGGTTTATTCTCACGATGAAACAAAAGTAGAAAAACACGACTTACCGAATGATGCTGAACTCGAAAAGTCTTTAATATAATGTGACGTGTGAGTTACTGTGTCCAAGTCATTTCCCTTGTGGGTCAATAAAGTCCAAGTCGCTGGAACATCAGCATGCACTGTTGGCACGCCAATGGGAAAGATCTAGGAAATGGCGTTGTTTTCTTGGCAGCGGGCGCGTGAAGGTGGGGTTATCTTTAGTTCGGTGTGGGCACTTTTGAAGAACAGAAATGTGGTTGGAGCGCATTCCAAAAAGAAACAAAACCAGCCACGACTTTTAGAAAGCACTTCCTGATGTCAATATTTAATGGTCTGTGGTTTAACCTCCGCTCAGTCCAGTGCGCTGACATTGGGTCGTTGGGCAAGACTCCACGTTACCTCATACGAGTGTGAGTGAGTGTTGGTGGGAGGGGCCAATGGCGCAGATTGGCAGCGTCCCAGTGCCTCAGGGCAAGTATTATAAAGCAGGGGTCCTCAACCACTGGAGTGGGATCTCCAACCACCGGAGTGGGGTCCACAACCAACGAAGTGGGGCCCCCAACCACCGGAGTGGGCCCCAAACCGAGCAGCGGGCCGTCTGGTCCCGGGCCCCAGAGGAAGATTGGCAAAATGGAGTCTTGAAAATAAGAGATTAAAGATTCCTCAAACATGAATCACTCCAAATCCAACTTCAGAGGGTCAGAGAAGAAACGACTAGAACCTGGAGAAACACCTGAGAACAGTTTGGGGAACAGCTCCCAGTTAAATAAAGTGTAGCAGCCGGTACTGCACAGAAGGTTTAAACTCATCTCTCCATGTCGCTGTTTTTGCTGCACATTAAAAAAATAAAGCATCAAAGCACGAGACCAGAAGATAATGAGATAATTATAGTCCACATTTCATCTGAATGAGACACACCCGTTTCTGGATAAACTCGCCACGTTTACCGGCAGCACTCAGGGGGTGGGGCTTGATCAGAAATGCAGTCGGAGTTCTTTCCTCTTCAGTGACATTTGGAGTGATCTGCGCCTGAGCCCATGGACGGCCTCTGTGAGTACGCTCTGATCACACGCATGTTTCAGGTACTTCCTGTAGGATGTATGTTTCAGGTACTTCCTGTAGGATGTATGTTTCAGGTACTTCCTGTAGGATTTATATTTCAGGTACTTCCTGTAGGATGTATATTTCAGGTACTTCCTGTAGGACGCATGTTTCAGGTACTTCCTGTAGGACGCATGTTTCAGGTACTTCCTGTAGGACGTATATTTCAGGTACTTCCTGTAGAATGTATATTTCAGGTACTTCCTGTAGGACGCATGTTTCAGGCACTTCCTGTAGGACGCATGTTTCAGGTACTTCCTGTAGGACGCATGTTTCAGAGTACTCTACCTGTAGGACGTATATTTCAGGTACTTCCTGTAGAATGTATATTTCAGGTACTTCCTGTAGGACGCATGTTTCAGGCACTTCCTGTAGGACGCATGTTTCAGGTACTTCCTGTAGGACGCATGTTTCAGGTACTTCCTGTAGGACGTATATTTCAGGTACTTCCTGTAGAATGTATATTTCAGGTACTTCCTGTAGGACGCATGTTTCAGGTACTTCCTGTAGGACGCATGTTTCAGGTACTTCCTGTAGGACGCATGTTTCAGGCACTTCCTGTAGGACGCATGTTTCAGGTACTTCCTGTAGGACGGGGCTTTTCACCTCGTAAATGAGAATTTATGGCTCCCTGCTGACTGAGCATGTGCAGTAGCGCTCTTTTCTCCATAGTCTCGTGCATCACGTGATCGATTTGACCAATCAGAGCGAGAGGAGCAGAGCGGAGCTGGCAGTGTTGCCAGATTGGGTGGGTGTCACCCATTTGGGCATCTTTTGACTCTATCGGGCGGGGAGGGGAAGGCACTTTCAACAAGTTTGGAACATTTTTTATTTTCACACCAACAACGTGATACGCAACATGGCGAGGAACCGTACGGGACTTCAGTCTTGTTCAGTCTTAATTCATAGCATTTATACAGCGCCTTTCATGACACCCAAAGCTCTTTACACTTCATTGTTCATTCACTCCACACTTGGTGGTGGTAAGATACTTTCTGTAGCCACAGCTGCCCTGGGGCAGACTGACGGAAGCGAGGCTGCCAATCTGACCACCTCCAACACTCACGCACACACCACTTTCATACTAGTGGCTCCCTGTGGCTCCTGGAATTCCCAGTGTCTCCCATCCGAGTCCTGACCAGGCCCTGCTGAGACTCTGAGATCTGACGAGATCAGGCTTTGGCAAGCAGGTATGGCCACACAAATGGGCTTTTATGGAGGTGCACTTCATGGAGGTGCACTTTATGGAGGTGCACTTTATGGAGGTGCACTTTATGGAGCTGCACTCCAGCCAGACGTCCGCCAAGTTCAGACCTCCCTGGCAGCTGTTGCACAGATTCAGTTCTTCGATGTTCGAGACGGTGGGCTCTGTGTTTTCAGTAGCCAAGGAGACCACTGATATTTTTAATGCGAGATAAAAACGTTTTACCAAATCTTTTACGCAACATGTTTTCTCAGTCTTGGCAATGTTTTGAAAAAGCCCAACAATGGATTACATACATTTGTTAAAAAATTTTATGTTTTCTGTGACAAAACTTGAAGATGGAGGGTTTTCCCATGTGATTGGGCGGAAATTACTAAACCCAATCTGGCAACACTGGCAGCCGGGCCGAACGATTAAAAAACTGTTTTTAAGACAACTGAAGAAGAAGTTTATGATCTAAAAATAGGTAAAAATTGCCACAAAATTTGACCTTTTTGAAAACTGTAGGTGCCCTGTCAGCCCCTGTGAGACTCGAGCAGTTTCTGGTCACTTAGCGCTCTGTGGGTAAATCCTTTCTGGTCGGGAGGGTTTTCTTCCGCTGCAGTTGTAGACAGATACAGACCGCAGCCTCCAGGTGTTTTCAGAGATCCACAGGACACAGACGAGCCAGGTTTGACACAGGAAACTAAACGTTTATTTGTCCTCCAGTGCCTTATGGTCTGGAGAACCAGGGCGCTACCTGCTACCTGAACAGCGTACTGCAGGTCCTGTTCACGACTCCAGAGGTGCACCAGGCTTTGGAACAACCTTCAAGCCCCACAGACCACGTTCTAAAGGATCTGTTTGATGGGCTGAGGGAGAAGGCATGTGGAACCAGGACCTTCACAGAACATCTGCAGATCCGAGACGGTGAGATCAGGTGGAGGTGCTTACAAAGAGGAAACAGGAGAGCGAGTATAAATCTAGGGATGCACGATATATCGGCATTAACATTCCAAAAGCTTTAACATATCGGTATCGGCCCGATGTGTAAAAGTGGGCCGATATTAATGACCGATATTCGTCAGTACAGGGGGTCCTCGGGTTACGACGTAGATCCGTTCTTAAGACGCGTCGTAACCCGAATTTCGTCGTAAACCGGATTTTGCCTTTGATCTTCCAACCAAAGCACCAATAACCTTTCCATCTCAATAATTAGACCACTACGCCGCTTGGTTATCACTGCCGCTATCATAGGAGCAGATCAGAGCCCACATCAGGTACTTCCGCCCACATTGGGCACGCACACGAGGCTGTCTTCTTCTCCCTACAACCACAACAGAGCGTATTCTTGCGCCGTGCGCCGCGTGCCGTTCGCGTTTGTTTACATCTCTTACCACGCTAAACCGCGTAAGATGGAATGACGCGTAATATATACATATTTTTTTTAATCGGGGCGCGTTCGTAACCACGAAACGTCGTAACCCGAGACCGTCGTAACCCGAGGACCCCCTGTACAGTAATCCCTCGAGTTAACGTTTTCTCACGTTTCTCTCTCGTTTAAACACTCAAACTTTTGTAGATTTTCAACAAAATGTATTAATAGTGAAGTGTGGGGGAGGGGGGGGGCGTCCCACCCGGGGCTGCGAGCACGAGACCCGTGTCCAAACCGTGCCTCCTCCTCGGGACCACGTCCACGGTCCTGAGGAGGAGGCACGCAGTCTGAGCACATCAAACCTCGACATGAACGAACGCAAGAGCCACACAAAACCAGGCAGAGCCACTCGCCGTGGTTTAAAGGAAAAGTAACATTTTTTTAACAATCTGAGCCTTCTTTCGGCAATAAAACAAGTAGTTTTACTCACCCATAGCACTTAGGTGTCATTTTGAGCAGTTTCGTAGAAGTTATGTTGTAGTGTATCCGTTAACTTGAGTGCTCGGGGCATTACTTTGCGGTCTACAAATAACACAAACTTTAGCACTTTTCAAATCATAGAAGCCCGATATCTTAATCTACGATTTCGTGTGGTCAAAAGTGGCCTGTAATCCGAGATTTAGCCATAGTTTCGAGTAGATGAGGAGGCCAGTGCGCATGTGCGGACTGTGCTCTCAGCTCCCGGGACCCAAACATGAAACGCAAAGCTGTAAATTATGGATAAATCTCGGATTACAGGCCACTTTTGATTCAAACGAAATCGTAGACTAAGACATCGAGCTTCTATGATTTGAAAAGTGCTAAAGTTTGTGTTATTTGGAGCCCGCACGGGTCATATTACATGCTCGGGGAATATATTATATGCCCCGAGCTATGGCTAGAAGTTGCGCTAGGCTAACGCTAATCTAAAACATCTCTGGAAGTGCTCCATATGACACCAAAGTGCTATGGGTGAGTAAAACAACTTGTTTTATTACAGATTGTAAAAAAATGTTACTTTTCCTTTAATCCTGGTTTAGACCTGGTCCAGTCCAGGTTTAGTCCGCGTTTAGTCCTGGTCTAGTCCCGGTTTCCCCCCACGTCCCCCATCTATAACATCAATCGGCAAAGGTCTCTTAGCCAATCAGGACGCAGAACACAATGTTACACTATAAAATAAATAAATAAATAAAATCAGGAGTCAAAACACGTTTTGAAAATAAAAAAAGACGTTCAAAGATTCATTTTGCATGATTTTCAGTCTGTATAAAATGTTATGTCAGAATTAAAAATAAATAAATATCGGTATCGGCCGATATCAGCAGCATCGGTATCGGATATCGGTATCAGCTAAACTTTTCACATGGGTGCTTCCCTCTATAAATCAGTTTGTGTTTCAGTGCACAGACAGCGAGACGCAGCCGAGTATCTGGAGCTGCTGCTGAACGAGCTCAGTCCAGAGGTGTCTGAGGTGAGAACACTGAGGAACAGTCTGAGGAACAGTCTGAGGAACAGTCTGAGGAACAGTCTGAGGAACAGTCTGAAGAACAGTCTGAGGAACAGTCTGAGGAACAGTCTGAGGAAGAGTCTGAGGAACAGTCTGAAGAACAGCCTGAAGAACAGTCTGAGGAAGAGTCTGAGGAACAGTCTGAGGAACAGTCTGAGGAACAGTCTGAAGAACAGTCTGAGGAACAGTCTGAAGAACAGTCTGAAGGACAGTCTGAGGAACAGTCTGAGGAACAGTCTGAGGAACAGTCTGAAGAACAGTCTGAAGAACAGTCTGAGGAACAGTCTGAGGAACAGTCTGAGGAACAGTCTGAAGAACAGTCTGAGGAACAGTCTGAGGAACAGTCTGAGGAACAGTCTGAAGAACAGTCTGAGGAACAGTCTGAAGAACAGTCTGAAGAACAGTCTGAGGAACAGTCTGAGGAACAGTCTGAGGAACAGTCTGAAGAACAGTCTGAGGAACAGTCTGAGGAACAGTTTGAAGAACAGTCTGAAGAACAGTCTGAAGAACAGTCTGAGGAACAGTCTGAAGAACAGTCTGAGGAACAGTCTGAGGAACAGTCTGAGGAACAGTCTGAGGAACAGCCTGAGGAACAGTCTGAGGAACAGTCTGAAGAACAGTCTGAGGAACAGTCTGAAGAACAGTCTGAAGAACAGCCTGAGGAACAGTCTGAGGAACAGTCTGAAGGACAGTCTGAAGGACAGTCTGAGGAACAGTCTGAAGAACAGTCTGAGGAACAGTCTGAGGAACAGCCTGAGGAACAGTCTGAGGAACAGTCTGAAGAACAGTCTGAGGAACAGTCTGAAGAACAGTCTGAAGAACAGCCTGAGGAACAGTCTGAGGAACAGTCTGAAGGACAGTCTGAAGGACAGTCTGAGGAACAGTCTGAAGAACAGTCTGAGGAACAGTCTGAAGAACAGTCTGAAGAACAGTCTGAAGAACAGTCTGAAGAACAGTCTGAGAAACAGTCTGAGGAACAGTCTGAGGAACAGTCTGAAGAACAGTCTGAGGAACAGTCTGAAGAACAGTCTGAAGAACAGTCTGAGGAAGAGTCTGAGGAACAGTCTGAGGAACAGTCTGAGGAACAGTCCGAAGAACAGTCCGAAGAACAGTCTGAGGAACAGTCTGAGCAACACGGACCAGCCTGAGGAGATCCTTAAACCGTTCCTTCTCTCTTTTCTCCTCTCTTGCAGCCCTTCGGAGGAGAGTACACTGACATAACTCAGTGTGGGACATGTCATCATGAAGTTAAGGCTTCTTCTCCGTTCTGGACTCTGCCAGTGCCCCTGGCGGACTCAATGGTGCGTCCACAAGAGGGCAGTGTTTCTGTGCCCTGCTCAGGTTCATTCACATTGTCATTCATTGTTGGGGTGTAGAGCATGCTGCAAAAGCTCCAAAACAACTTTAAATGCAGAACTTTAACACGAATAACCAGAGTGTCCAAAGTTTGCCCTGACCTGCCGCTCCAGGCGCTCAGACCCTGGCTAGACACAGTTCTAAAGCCGCGACAGGATGCAGGTTCTGTTCACAGACTGGATAAAGTGCACTAAGGTCGTTTTCACACCTGCCTTTGGTTCGTTTAAAGGTCCCATGGCATGAAATTTTCACTTTCTGAGGTTTTTGAATGTTAATGTGAGCTCTCCTACCCTGTTTAGGCCGCCCTTCCCCCCCCCGGGGTTAAAAGTTGCGAAATGTCTAAACTGAGCATTTGCGATCCTTTTCTACGTTACAAAAAATCGGAGCTCAAATGGGCGATTTTGAACAAGGCACCTTATTGACGTCAGATCGAAAAAAGAAATGCAAATACAGTTCCACCCCCGTCTGTCTGTACTCAGCGTCTCTGTAAATCACGCCCAGAGAGTTTGGACTGCGAATGCGCTAGGCAATGCGAAATGCGTTTTTGTATTTGCCTGGAGGCACGTCCGAGTGTTTCTAGGCTCAGAAGTCCTTTATCTGAGCCTCTGGACCTTTGAACAGCAGTGGTTTAATTTTATTTTCTGTGGAAATGTGTTTATTTTTCAATGGAACGCTTCTCATCTCTCCCCCCGTGCAAAAACAAGGAAGTGGGTCACAGAGCGGAGCGGAGAGCTTGGCCACGCCCCCACCCCCTACTATAGGCCATCTCTGTCCTCCTCATTTGCATTCAAGCAACAACGCCCATAATGGAGTGTTCCAGAGTGACATTTATGACTCTTTCTCATCTTATCTCTGTTTCTCATGCACTGAGTGTTGATTTTGAAGAAGGATTCATTTACAGTATTAGGGAACCATTAAGGAGCCATATAAAAGCATCAAGAAGTACCATGTCATGGGATCTTTAAAATGAACCAGAGTTCGTTTGCTCCTTTGATTCGGACCTTTTGTTCTGGTGTGAATAAAAACCAAAAATCTCGATCCGGAGCAAACAAGTGAACCGAGACCACCTAAAAAGCTCGGTCTCGGCACGGTTCCATTCGAACTCTGGTGCGGTTCGTTTGAGGGGAGAATGCAGACCGGACTCGATCCGACACAAGTTGGCTTTTTGTACTTAACGAGCTCCCGTCGTATGTCGAGCATTATGGGAAACCGAGGCTGACGAAACGAAACGAGTCTTACTTATGTTTTGCGTGAAGAGCAAGAGTCAGAACTTGATGCGCACATGATGCTGTCCTCCGTAGTCGTCTCGCCCTGTGTCTTCGTCGTTTGTAAATTGATTGTAAAATAGTGTAAACCTCACGATGCTGCTCAAACATTTGTGCGAACTGTAAAAACTGAGCAAACCATATCGCTAAGGCTAGATTGAAAACAGCAACACCATGATTCTCCTCCTTCTGTGTTTGGACACGGCTCATTTCTGTCCATTGGCTGAGCGACCTCAGCACACGTGCTTTTGTTTACAGATGTTGGTTCAGATGTTGGAAAAACTGCAGTGTGAAATGCGTGAAGAGTCCCTCAGTCGTCCAGGTAGAATCCATGATAAAAGGAGAAATTCAATTTGTCAACTGGACAAAGTTTGTTTGGTCGAAAACGTTTCGCCGATCATCCGAGAGGCTTCGTCAGCTCTGGTTCTAGTGCTGGTTAGACCCTGTTTATCTCTAGCTGGAGGGAGGAGCTCACTACACTGAAATAGCTCTGAAACGATCTCCACTAATCTGTCTCTTTGTTTTCCAAATTACTCTGGCTAAACTAGTCGCTACACTAGTCGCCAGAGTAATTTGGAAAACAAAGAGACAGATTAGGGGAGATAGTTTCAGAGCTATTTCCGCACCAAAATTAAAATAAAATTAAAACAAATTTGGTCCGGACCAAAGCAAGTGAACTATCGGACTTTTCTGGTGTGACCTAAGTCACCCACAGCTCTAGTCAAATGAAGCTCACTGAGGCTGGCAGTTACAGGAGAGAATCTGGAGCCTGGTCCATGTCATGAAGAGGATTTTTTTAAACGGGAAAAATGTTGAGGTCAAACCCCAGGATCTTGTGTCACGCAGAGGAATATTTCAGAGTAAAATGCAGAGGCTCACAGCAGAAGGTTCAGACAGGGCTCTCAAGTTTTTTTTCAAGAAGATTGCTAGGAGTGAGATTTCTGAGGAGCATAAAATGAAACCGGGGGGATGGTGGAAGGGCAGGGCAGAATTAGAAGGTACTTTGTTAATATATTGTTTATAACTAAAAGTCCATATTATCATTCAATAATGCACAGGATAATATGTTATCACACACAGTCTTGGTTTAGTTCTGGTTTAGTCCTGGTTTAGTCCTGGTTTAGTCCTGGTTTAGTCCTGGTTTAGTTCTGGTTTAGTCCTGGTTTAGTCCCAGTTGAATCCTGGTTTAGACCCGGTTTAGACCTGGTTTAGTCCTGGTTTAGTCCTGGTTTAGTTCTGGTTTAGTCCTGGTTTAGTTCTGGTTTAAACCTGGTTTTGTGTTGGTTTAGTTCTGGTTTAGTCCTGCGAGTGAACACGTCGAATTGCGTGTCGAGAGCCCTGTTTGTCTTGCCTGGAAGAATCCATGACTCATCGCTGTACCAGCGAGTGAGTCTGGTAACGCTTGATCCAGAACGCGCTGCGGTTGCGCGTAGACAGACAGCTAAGTGAACCAATCAGAGATTGCGCCATCTTGATTCAAAACTGAGGCGGAACTTCCGCTGCCTAAGAGTGACTTTGCGGGCAAAGGCGGGTGCACTGACGTCACCATCTTTGAACGAATCAGAATCGCGGAGTCCGTTTGTAACCGGAGGAGCGAGAGTGGAGCGAGGGTGTCCAAATGGTATCGCGCTGTATAGGAAATACAGAGAGATATCATTTGGCTGGCCAGGTAACTGTTTGTCTAAAGAGCAAACTTAAACTACAAAGCAACTAATGAGAGTTATATAAATGAAGTTATTACCTGATGGTTCTCAGTTTGTTTTATCATCACCGCACTGAGAGGGGCGGGGAGGAGCGGGACATTTTTAAGGGATTCATGTAAGAGTCTGGTTAATGCACCGGGCCCGCGTCTCACCGCATCTCACCGCGTCTCACCATGGGAAGTTCGGCTCTGGGCTGCGCGTATTCCGCGCGTAAGCTGTCGGGGGGGACACGTTACGCACAGACGGAGACACTGGGACCGGAGTCGGTGCGTCTCAGAGGAGACGTGGCACCGGGACTGAGGCTCAGGACGTGCCCGGGGGACGGCGCGTCTGCTCCGGCCTCGCTCGGACTGTGCGCCCGGAGCAGGGGGAGTTTTTTTCGCTGAAAACGCGTGGAGCCTGCATAAACTAAGCCACACAGACCGATTTTCTGGGCACAAAAAAAAAAAGAAAAGAAAAAGAAATCAGCGTGAGAAATGCCATGTGTGGCGTGTGAGCGTGTGAACACGTCGAATTGCGTGTGTCACACTCTCAATGCGTGAGACTTGAGAGCCCTGGTTCAGAGGAGCCACAATATTCCAATGTGAGCCACTGGAGCCAGAGTCAGAAGAGCCGGAAGAGCCGTCATGAACACTTCCTATTTGGAACGAGGCGGCTAGGTGCACACTTGCTCAGCCCCGACTGCAGTCCGCGGACCGCTTAACGACTGCGGTCTTCAGACCGCGTGTTAACTGAGCATGGGACATTTCTGGCGAAATGTGTGACGCACATGCCCTTCGGGCCACGCTCCGAGCCGCACGCCCTGGGAACTGAGACACGGCTTCTAATGGCAAAGAAACATGTCTGCGGCGCCATTTGCCCACAGAAATAACAGCAAAAGACCGAAACAGTTCCCCTCCTAGTAGTAATTTATTTTTGATGTTGGTAAGGTTGTTTTAGGACCATATCTGTGATCTCTGTGTCTTTGTGTTATTCTTTGTCAGTAATAACTCAGTATTCAAAATATTACTCTATTTTAATTACAAAAAGAAAAATCGCAACTATTTATCGCAACTTTCACTTCCTCCCGCAACAAAAACCTTAAAAGCACCAAAACTTTCATCGCAACTTTTTGGAAAAGCTCCCGCAAATTCAGGCATTTTAGCCCCACAACAATCACAAAAAATGGCAGCGAAATCCTGGGCGGTCTGGTTAATAACGTGATATTTTTCACAGCTCTAGTTTAGATGTGCTGGTTTCTCAGACTGACCTGTGTCTCTCCTCAGAGCCTGAGCTTTCAGAACATGTTCACGTGGGTTCCTCTCACTGACGGATTTTACTGTGACAAATGCAACAAGAAAACGACAGCCCAGAGTGTGAGAATGAAACGCACAAACACAAACACAAACACACACACACTGTCCCACACTGTCCCTGACCTCCAGTCTCCTGCAGAGGTGTGAACTGACCAGGCCTCCTCAGATCCTGGTTCTGCTGCTCAGGAGGTTTGACGTCGACCTCAGGACTGGAGCCTACTGCAAGTCTGAGAGTGAAGTGGAGCATGCCCAGACTCTCCACACCCAGGTGAGGGAACAGCAGATTTAACACAGTCCTGGTCTCTGCTCTGGTCTCTGGTCTGGTCTCTGGTCCGGTCTCTGGTCCGGTCTCTGGTCCGGTCTCTGGTCCGGTCTCTGGTCCGGTCTCTGGTCCGGTCTCTGCTCTGGTCTCTGGTCCGGTCTCTGCTCTGGTCTCTGCTCTGGTCTCTGCTCTGGTCTCTGATCTGGTCTCGTCTCTGGTCCGGTCTCTGGTCCGGTCTCTGGTCTGGTCTCGTCTCTGGTCCGGTCTCTGGTTTCTGCTCTGGTCTCTGCTCTGGTCTCTGGTCTGGTCTCTGGTCTCTGGTCCGGTCTCTGGTCCGGTCTCTGGTCCGGTCTCTGCTCTGGTCCGGTCTCTGGTCCGGTCTCTGGTCTCTGGTCCGGTCTCTGGTCTCTGGTCCGGTCTCTGGTCCGGTCTCTGGTCCGGTCTCTGGTCCGGTCTCTGGTCCGGTCTCTGGTCTGGTCTCTGCTCTGGTCTCTGCTCTGGTCTCTGGTCTGGTCTCTGCTCTGGTCTCTGCTCTGGTCTCTGGTCTCTGGTCTCTGATCTGGTCTCGTCTCTGGTCCGGTCTCTGGTCCGGTCTCTGATCTGGTCTCGTCTCTGGTCCGGTCTCTGGTCCGGTCTCTGGTCTGGTCTCGTCTCTGGTCCGGTCTCTGGTTTCTGCTCTGGTCTCTGCTCTGGTCTCTGGTCTGGTCTCTGGTCTCTGGTCCGGTCTCTGCTCTGGTCCGGTCTCTGGTCCGGTCTCTGGTCTCTGGTCCGGTCTCTGGTCTCTGGTCCGGTCTCTGGTCCGGTCTCTGGTCCGGTCTCTGGTCCGGTCTCTGGTCCGGTCTCTGGTCCGGTCTCTGGTCTGGTCTCTGGTCCGGTCTCTGGTCCGGTCTCTGGTCCGGTCTCTGGTCTGGTCTCTGCTCTGGTCTCTGGTTTCTGGTCTCTGCTCTGGTCTCTGGTCTCTGGTCTCTGGTCTGGTCTCTGGTCTCTGGTCTCTGGTCTGGTCTCTGGTTTCTGGTCTCTGCTCTGGTCTCTGGTCCGGTCTCTGGTCCGGTCTCTGGTCCGGTCTCTGGTCCGGTCTCTGGTCCGGTCTCTGGTCCGGTCTCTGGTCTGGTCTCTGGTCTCTGGTCCGGTCTCTGGTCTCTGGTTTCTGCTCTGGTCTCTGGTCTCTGGTCTGGTCTCTGGTCTGGTCTCTGGTCTGGTCTCTGGTCCGGTCTCTGGTTTCTGGTCTCTGGTCTGGTCTCTGGTCTGGTCTGGTCTCTGGTCCGATCTCTGGTCCGGTCTCTGGTCCAGTCTCTGGTCTGGTCTGGTCTGTGCAGGATCTCCAGTTCTCTCTGTGTGGGGTGGTGGATCACTGTGGCAGCGTGAGTGGAGGACACTACACAGCGACTTTATGGTCCCAGGAGCACCAGTCCTGGTTCTTCTTCAATGATGTCAGCGTGGAGAAGGTCAGTCTGAAGGACACATCTCTGCTTCCACAGGAGAGTCCAGATTAAAACCAGATGTTTGTGTTTCAGAGTGAAGCTCCGTCAGGACAGAAGTACGTACCACACCAATCACACTCTGTCCAGAGGGTGGCGCTGCAGCAGGAGCCCAGTGCTGAGCTTCAGTTCATTTGACCTCAAGATCAGAGTCACCTGAAGGACCTGAAGAGTCTGTCATTCTCCAGTTTGAGTGATTCGCTGGATCTGCGTCAGTCATGCTAGCCGTTAACTTGACTTTGTTTTCATGAAATCTGACACACACACAGACACACACAACTCTAGAGTGTGTGTTAGTTTCTCTGCTTTCGTCTGTTTAGGGAGATGAGGAGAACTTAAAGGTGCAGTTCACCTCAACGGTGGGCTCACATTTCACTTCAGAGACACACATTTACACAAGAACACACAGCACCTCACATAGAGTTTGTCCCTGTGTGCGTTGCCATAGAAGCTTCTGAGCGTGTGCAGGTTTAGACGCAAACGGCTCTGACTCAAACTGGAGGAGGACAGGCCTAAAGGAGCTGGAAGAAGCCTGAAAGAGCCTGAAGGATCCTGAAGGAACCTGACGGAGCTTGAAGGAGCTAAATTTGTGAAATCTTTTAAGGATTAGAACCTCTTTCCCTGATTAGAACCTCTGAGCTCAGCTGACCATCCTGACCCCAGGCTGATCCCACACTGGTCTCCTGGGCCTGGTCAGTGTGGGATCAGTCAGGGGTGTTTTTTAATGTGTCTTGTTGTGCTGGTCCTTCAGGTCATCTTCTGCATACCTCCTGGTCTACAGACGCTCCTGTGACCTGAGCCCTGATCAGAGGGACACTGTGACTCCGCCTCCCCCTCCTCCTTCTGAGCTGAATCAGAACCAAAGGTAAGGAGGTGTTTCTGGGAGCCCCTAATGGTGCGGTCCACAGCGTTTCAGCCTGAGCACCCCCCCTCACTCTGACCTTTACATTTACTTCTTGGGTTCTTTTCAAAGACACTAAAGTAGGAGCTGTATTCACCTCGTTGACATGTTTGCGTCCGTCTTCAGAACTGTCCCTGGTGTTGGTGGGGTTGTACAGCAGCTGTTGTTAGCCTGATGGACCTGACGGGTCGCTCAGACTGACCACGAATGGTCTCCATCGGGGCAGGAGGGGGGGGTCTCAGGTGTGTGAAAGGAGGAACACTCCGTCCTCACGGTTAACGGTGTCCGTGCCCCGTTTCCTGATTTCAATGGCCTCCCTGATCCAGCGTTTGGATTTGTTGTTGAAATACTAACATCACACGACGTCATTTCACTTTTTACAAAACCCCCCGTGGATGTCACACCACGCACGTACAGGACAGACTCCGAAAGGACAAAACACAAAACCAAACACAAAAAACACAAACCTAATGGTTGACGACACAGTTATTATGCTTGCTGGCCAAATCTACTTATTTCCAATACATTATCATTTACTGACAGAAAGAGTTCGTAATGGGAGAACTATCGTAATTCCTAAGAGTTTTTCATGGAAAACTTGGAAAAAAAGATTCAACACAGCACCCCCACAATGTAGTTTAATTTTCTGGACACGCTACAAAGATGACATCCTGGAAAAAATACAGCAAGGGCACACGCAAGAACTCACGGACCATTCTCAACACACGAGACAGTACCGGTAACATTCGGTTAAAGGGATATGCCACCCTCAGGTCAAACTTGGGCATCTCCCCACAGACCAGAGACTAAAATAAGTGGTGGAAAGCATTTTCCTGGTCACTCAGCCATTGTCCGAGTCTGTCAGCACTGACCGCCGCGGTATCTGCAGCTACTCCGCATTAGACTGGAGTCTAACGTCGCCAGAGAAAGATTTCGGCCAAAAGGAATTAATTTGCTCGATGCTTTTCCCAATTACTTTCTGTGTAGTGCGCATTCATATCAAGTGCAAATAAATGTGCAAATCAACACGGAGAGCTTGACTTGGTCATTTTGGGGTGGGAACTATTTTACAGTGCGGAAAAACATCCGAAGCACACAGGGGAATCCCTGTTACGCACCAGGAAGGCAGTTCCCCTGTTACGCAGCGTGGTGTGTGCTTCGGCTCTGTTTTTCCGCACTGTAAAATAGTTCCCACCCAAAATGACTAAGTCAAGCTCTCCGTGTTGATTTGCACATTTATTTGCATTCGATATGAATGCGCACTACACAGAAAGTAATTGGGAAAAGCATCGAGCAAATTAATTCCTTTTGGCCGAAATCTTTCTCTGGTGACGTTAGACTCCAGTCTAAGGCAGAGGAGCTGCAGATACCGCGGCGGTCAGTGGCGACAGACCTGGACAATGGCTGGGTGACCAGAAAAACAGCTTTCCACCACTTATTTTAGTCTCTGGACTGTGGGGAGATGCCCAAGTTTGACCTGGGGGTGGCATATCCCTTTAAAGCACGAGGAGGAGAAAGATGGAACATCCTAACCTGGGAAATCCCAGGCTGCTTTCGTTCGTTCCGATCTGAAAAACAGCCTGGCAACGAGGCTAAGTGAGATCTCCTGATTCTGGGAGCCAATCAGAGAGCGGGAAGGGGTGGAAAGACGGTGACGCGTACTATGTGACAAACGGAAACTTGTAGTTTGAACTGACAACTGACATGATTGGCTATGGGCTACGTATACGCCAAATGATAGACATTCGTAACGCCCAATAAACGGCCGTTGGCGATCGTAAACCACACCTCCGCTACGAGATATTTCGAAGGTGGCTCCCAGACCATATATCACTTCAGTAAGGACTTTATTCATCACAGACCACACCCACAGGGAAGAGGAGAGACCCTGAACCTAACCTCATACAAGCTCAAACAATGTCAATATCCCAACTGGGCTTTAAACGAAGGCAAGCATCAATAAAACAACAATACCCCAACACACCAGCAGAGGGCAGCAGGCACACAAGAACACAGTCACACTACCGTATGTTAGAGGAATACATGAACCCATCCAGAGAGCCATGAAAAAAAACATAAGCACTGTCATCAAACCACACACAAAACTCAGCCAACAGTGAGTACACCCCAAAGATAAAATCCCACAAGAAGGGAAAACGAAACCTAAAATCTGTTTTATCCATCTCGGTGAATGAGAGGGTCATGTCTCGGCGCCTACAGGTCGGGGACAGGCCTACGGGCTGAACAGCAGTGCAGAGTACCCGGCCTTCTTGGAGTCCCTGGGAGGGGTACTGGACATTGCACCAACCTGGGACTCCGTTGTTCTACTGGGGGAATTCAACTCCCACATGGGCAACGACAGTGACACCTGGAGAGGGGTGATTGGGAGGAACGGCCTCCCTGATCTGAACCTGAACGATGTCCTGTTATTGGACTTCTGTGCTAACCACAGTTTGTCCATAACGAACACCATGTTCGAGCACAAGGGTGTCCACCAGTGCACGTGGCAACAGGACACCCTAGGCCAGGGGTCAATGATCGACTTTGTTGTCGTGTCATCTGACCTCCGGCCGTGTGTCCTGGACACTCGGGTGAAGAGAGGGGCAGAGTTGTCAACTGATCACACCTGGTTTTGAGTCAGCTGACGGGGGAGGAAGCCAGAAAGACCTGGCATGCCCAAGCATATAGAAAAGTGTTGGGAACATCAGGCAGAGCCCTCTGTGGGAGAGGCTGGGGACATGAAGTCCAAGTGGGCTTTGTTTCGGCCTCTATTGTCAATGTTGTAAGGTGCGTGAAAAGTCCCTCAGTCGTCTAGGTAGAATCCATGATAAAAGGAGAAGTTCAATTTGTCAACTGGACAAAGTATGTTTGGTTAAAAACGTTTCGCCGCTCATCCGAGAGGCTTCGTCAGCTCTAATAAGAATGCTGGTAAGCCACTTGCTTATATCTTGCTGCAGGGAGGAGCTAACTAGCTAACTACTTTCCGAAACTATCTCATTGGTTTCCGTCTTTTGTTTCTCTGGCGTCTGGATAACAATCCCTATTCATCCCTACGGCTGTTTTTCACACCTCTGGCCCTGACCTGGCTCTAGCCCTATTGTTCCCCTGTTTGCTTGATCTAGGCTTAAGAATGGAATTATAGATGGGAGACAAATTATGTCTGACTCCACCAGGAGTGGAGTAGTTAGCTAGTAGTTAGCTAGTTAGCTCCTCCCTGCAGCAAGATATAAGCAAGTGGCTTACCAGCATTCTTATTAGAGCTGACGAAGCCTCTCGGATGAGCGGCGAAACGTTTTCAACCAAACATACTTTGTCCAGTTGACAAATTGAACTTCTCCTTTTAACAATGTTGTAAGGTCTGTGGTGCCTGTCGCGGCGGTAATCCTCAAACCCGGTGGTGGACACCGGAAATAGTGAAGCGGCTGGGATGAGGATCAGCTCATCCAAATCCAAGGCCATGGTTCTTGACCAGAAAAAGGTGGCTTGCCCTCTCCGGGTGGTGGAGAGTCCCTTGCCTCAGGTGGATCTCAGGGTCTTGTTTATGAGTGAGGGAGCGTGAGATTGACAGGTGGATCGGTGCAGTGTCGGCAGTTATGCGGTCGCTGTACCGGACCGTTGTGGTGAAGATCTATGGTCATGAGCTCTGGGTAATGACCGAAAGGACAAGATCGTGGATACAAGTGGGCGACGGGAGCCGTGGTCAGGCTGAGTGAACTGTCAGGTCCATCAGACTGACCACGCCTACAGGAAGTAACAACAGCTGATATACACCACGTCACCACCAACACTGGTGATAGTTCTGAAGATGGTAGCAGATGCAGCTGCAAACATGTCAACTCTTACTGTAGTGTTTTTAAAAAGAACCCAAGAAGTGAATGAACATAAAAAGACAAAATGAACGTTTTTGGATCTGTCCTTTACAGTCGAAGGCCAGAGGCATCACGGTGGGAGACAGGTCCTTTCTTCTGTGTCCCTCTGTGGTCTGTAACCTTCTCCTGTTCCTCCCAGGCTCTGGAAGAAGGTTAAAGAATGGTTCCACAGGTCTAAAAAAACAAAGGAGAACGTCAACAGAACTCAGCAAAACAGTGATCCACACTGCACCATTCTCCGGGTTCTGTCCATGACTCCAGAGATCCAGAAGTCTTTGAAGAGAAAAGGATCACGGCGAAATTACTTAGAAAAACTCCTAACACATCCATTTGAACAATTGAACAAAGAATTGTATGAAGAACATCTACAGATCCGAGATGGTGAGTTCAGGTGGAGGTGTTTACAAAGAGGAAAAAGGAGAGCAAGTCTAAATGAGCTTGTGTTTCAGAGGACAGACAGCGAGACGCAGCCGAGTGCCTGGAGTTTCTGCTGAAAAAGCTCAGTCCAAAGGTGTCTGAGGTGAGACCGCTGAAGAACACTCTGAGGAACCCTGAGAAACATGGACCAGTCTGTGTTATCCTGACAGGTCTATCCTCTCCCCCTCTCTATCTCTAGCCGTTCAGGGGATGGTACTCTGAAGAGACCAGATGTTCTGATGGACACCTCATTACCACCTCTCATTTCCGGATGCTGCCCTCAGGCTGGAGTTTTACGGTGGGTACAGCACTTGGACTCGCCCCTGAACATTAATAACAGACCAATCAGGAGCCTTCTTTCCTCGAGGTCCCTCCCATTAGCGTTAGTCAGATGAAGTTCACCGAGGCTAGCGGTTACAGGGGTGAGTCTGGAGCCTAATCCATATGAGGAAAAGGCATTTATTTAGGGACAAAATGTGTGAAGAATCCCTCAGTCGTCCAGGTAGAATCCATGGTAAAAGAAGAAATTCAATTTGTCAACTGGACAAAGTTTATTTGGTCGAAGACGTTTCGCAGCTCATCCAAGCTACTTCGTCTAGCCCAGGGGTCGGCAACCTTTACCACTCAAAGAGCCGTTTGGAGCCGTTTCACACAGTAAAGAAAACACTGGGAGCCACAAAACCCTTTTGAAATTAAAAATGAAATAACACTGCTTATAACGGCTTTTTTACCTTTGTACCATAGAATTACATTTTGAAAATGAACTAAAATAAAATACATTTTAATTAAATACACTGGTCCCTCATATCGTGGTTCACTTTTCGTGGCCTCGCTGTTTCGCAGATTTTTATTCACATTTTTTTTATAGTGTATCAACGCGCTGTGTCCTGATTGGCTAAGGGACTGTAGACCTTTGCTGATTCGTCCGTCATTCTCCTCCGTGTCTCCTGTACTGAATGTGTTCAGTTTGTCAGATTTATATAAATGTTGGATCGCAGTGTGACTCTGAAGTGCTGTATGTTTGTTTCTCCCCGACAAAACCCGCCACAGCGAAGCAGTGCCAGGACGAAGAGGCTCGGTCATAGGAACTGTGAAATACACAACAAATACACTTTGGTTTGTTCTATAATACTCTGCTTTTTGTTGAAAATCTACAAACGTTTGAGTGTTTAAACAAGAGAGAAATGTGAGAAAACGTTAATTCCAGTTTGAGAAAAGTGTAGAATGTGTGTGGTGAGGCGTTTACAGCCTTAAAACATGGAGAAGAATTGTAAAATATAAAGCTGACGACTTCACAGATTTCGCTTATCGTGGGTTATTTTTAGAACGTAACCCCCGTGATAAACGAGGGACCGCTGTACTGAGCCGCATCAGAGGGATCAAAGAGCCGTATGTGGCTCCGGAGCCGCGGGTTGCTGACCCCTGGTCTAGCCAGAACTGACTAAGTAGCTTGGATGAGCTGCGAAACGTCTTCGACCAAATAAACTTTGTCTGGTTGACAAATTGAATTTCTTCTTTTACTTAGGGACAAAATGTTGACATCAAACCCCAGGATGTAGCGCGAGTTCAGAAGAACATTATGTGCAGGTGGGGGTGTGCTCATCATCTCCACTGAAGATCTTAGAACCCCCTTTAGCTCCTTCAACCAAAATGTGTGGTGCTGCTTTGTAGACAGGCTGTGGTACAGCACTGAACTCATGTGGAGAAGGTCACCAGGTTTGTGTTCACAGAGCGAGGGTCTCCTGCAGACGACAAATCAAGTTTTTTGCTCAAAATGCAGCCAAAAGAAAGAGGCAGAAACTGTAAGTTCTGAAAAAGAAACACTTTTATTATTTTAATCAAGTACAAACATGAGTCTGTCCTCAGAGACGTGAGGTGCTGAAGCCTCCTCGGATCCTAGTCCTGAAGTCGCTCTGTGACTCGGAGCTGTCCGACACCGTGCAGGTCAAGGATCAAACTCAGGTGAGTCAGAGGAGGTCATCTGTGTCACGTGACGATGTTTGGTCTGGTCACTGGTCTGGCCCAGTCTCACTTAGGTCTAACCCAGTTCTCTAATCCAGTCTCAGGTTCTCTGTGGTGTGTGCAGGTTCTCTGTGGTCTGTGCAGGTTCTGTGGTGTGTGCAGGTTCTCTGGTCTGTGCAGGTTCTCCGGTTCTCTGTGGTCTGTGCAGGTTCTCTGTGGTGTGTGCAGGTTCTCCGGTTCTCTGTGGTGTGTGCAGGTTCTCTGGTTCTCTGTGGTCTGTGCAGGTTCTCTGTGGTCTGTGCAGGTTCTCTGTGGTCTGTGCAGGTTCTCTGTGGTCTGTGCAGGTTCTCTGTGGTCTGTGCAGGTTCTCTGTGGTGTGTGCAGGTTCTCTGGTCTGTGCAGGTTCTCTGGTCTGTGCAGGTTCTCTGTGGTCTGTGCAGGTTCTCTGTGGTCTGTGCAGGTTCTCCGGTTCTCTGTGGTCTGTGCAGGTTCTCCAATTCTCTCTGTGGGGGGTGGTGGAACGCTGCAATAGTACGAGTGAAGGACACTACACGGCGACCCTTCTGAGTGACAAAGACCAAACCTGGAGGAAGTATGACGACGACGTACCCGCCACAAAGGTCAACGGTCACTCATCTGTGGTTTAATCCGGACCAAACAGTTTCTCACGGGACTTTTCTTGTTGCAGGTGGACCCCCCCACAGGACAGTACGTGAACAGCACAGTAAGGTTTATGTGAGTGACTCCACACTGACCCCTGGTGTCTCCACAGGCCAGAGCTCCTCTTCTACAGAGGGGAACCCCGCCTCCCTGACGGACCCCGACTCCTGAAAAAACCTAAGGGGAAGGTGCTCAGGTGGGACGTACACACTCACATCTATGCCACAGCTGCCCTGGGGCACACCTTCTGGAATCAAACCACCAGCCTTTGGGTTTTGGTGTGAGGCTCTGAGCCCGTCTCCTGCCCCAGGGCAACCAGGGCTACAGGACTCATTACATGTCATTATTATTCATCTTCATCAATTTACTTTTTTTTACAGCTCAAACCAATCCAGAGCAGAGGAGAACCAAACCAGAGCAGAGGAGAACCAAACCAGAACAGAGGAGAACCAAACCAGAGCAGAGGAGAACCAAACCAGAACAGAGGAGAACCAAACCAGAACAGAGGAGAACCAAACCAGAACAGAGGAGAACCAAACCAGAACAGAGGAGAGTGTGGAGGTGAAGAAGGACCTGTGTGCATCATTACTTTAAAAACAAAACTCCTGAACAGTGTGTATCTGTTGTTTTCACCATTAAAACTATCAGACCCTCGTGCTGCACGTCTGTCTCGTGTTTGTGAATGTCTCTCTGCTCTTCACCCTCTTACTCTCCTCTGGTTCTTCTTCTCTGAATCCTTTTGGGGAGTTTCTTATAAACATGACGAGGTCGTTTCACAGAAAATATTTATTAAATGTGACGTCATCACACAGAGTCTAAAAATCAGTCTGTACGGTCCAATCAGGAGGCAGCGTGCCCCCCCCCCCCGTCCAATCAGGAGGCAGCGCATCCCCCCCGTCCAATCAGGAGGCAGCGTGCCCCCCCCCGTCCAATCAGGAGGCAGCGCATCCCCCCGTCCAATCAGGAGGCAGTGCACCCCCCGTCCAATCAGGAGGCAGCGTGTCCCCCCCGTCCAATCAGGAGGCAGCGTGTCCCCCCCGTCCAATCAGGAGGCAGAGTCCGTGTCCATGTCGTCGTCAGGTTCTGAGCGGCAGATTTCATCCAGCGCCAGCTCTGAAACCAAACACTCCTTTAGACCTGGTTTAGTTCTAGTCTGGTCCTGGTCCTGGTCCTGGTCTTACCCTGGCTTTTCCCCCCCTCCCTTATCAGCTGCTCTGCTCTGTGTCTGTGTGCCTCTGCCTCTGTGTCTGTTCCTCCTGTTGGAGTAGATTTTTCAAATCCTAAAATATGGAATTGATAAGCTGGTCCTTCAACACAAATTGGCACGCACGAAGAAATGTGGGTTTGAGAGAGCCGACTTTACCGACTTTTCCGGACGGAAACTTTTACTTATTGGATTTTTGATGGCTGGACATCTGATTGGCCTGGGGATGTTTCTGATCCTTTGGAGCAAATAAGAATCCCCCAAAGTTGTAAATTTACACCACAGCGGAGCCGTTGCGGACCTAGGGAAGGACTACATCAGAAGGTGACACAGATTGAACTGTGCCATCTCCAATCTGTGGATACCATTAGGAATTGGAACTGTTACGCGCCTGGAGGGAGAGTTGGTGATGTGAAGTTGGGGACTTTTGCAGTACCAGGTTTCGGACCAATTGTCCGTTCACCTGAGTTCTAAAGTGTGTTTGAACAACACCTCCAAGGCCACAGCTGTGGTTTTATCACGGCACATTATAAACATGGACATATCGATTCAGCCGGAATACCCTGCACTAGTATTATGTAAACACGTTGCTCTGTCCATTTTGTAATGTTCACCTCAGTTTTCAATCAATTTAATCAATATTCTGGACTGCTCCCCTTCCCCCACCTTCCCGTTTGTCACCAAACAAAAAGACACCGTGTGTTTATCTGTCCAATTGTTTTTGTCGTAACATGCTTGTGAATATTGTTATTGATTGTACTTGCATATTTTTCAACTTTTCTATCACCGTCTCTACTTGGCCAGGGAGAAACGAGATTTCAATTCACTATGTGTCATGTACATATGGTTTTTCGACACTAAAACAAACTATGAATGGCTGTAGCAGGTGGGTCTCAGGTTGTCCCTCAGGGCGGGGATCACCTGGTCTGGTCATGGTCTGGTCGTGGTCTGGTCCTCGTCCTGGTCTGGTCCTGGTCTGGTCCTGGTCTTACCCTGGCTGTAGCAGGTGGGTCTCAGATTGTCCCTCAGGGCGGGGATCACCTGGTCGTACAGGTGGAGCACTCCTCTGACGTTCTCTGTGAAGCCGCTGTGGTTCTGCAGCAGCCAATGAAACAGCAGCACCGTCTCCCGTAGCGACGCCAGGACACGCCCACTCAGGAGGGCGGCAGTGGACGGGGCCTGGGACGATCTAAGGTCCAACCAGAGCCGGTGTAGAACCAGAACAACACACTGCAACATCTGGAACCAAAAAGTTTGTCCTGGTTCAGTCCTGCATTAGTCCTGGTTTAGTCCCTGTTAAGTCCTGGTTTAGTCCTGGTTTAGTCCTGGTTTAGTCCTGGTTTAGTCCTGGTTCAGTCCTGGTTCAGTCCTGGTTCAGTCCTGGTTCAGTCCTGGTTCAGTCCTGGTTCACCTGGCTGTAACAGGAGCAGTGGACCTCTGTGGATCTGTTTGGACTCTGAGTGAGGATTCGACTCAAAAACCGAACCACCTGAAAAGACCCAGACCAGATATTAGTCCTGGTTTAGTCCTGGTTCAGACCTGGTTTAGGGTTCACATCTGTCCTACTGATACTTTGCAGCTTGTGTCATCCACATTCTCTGGGGTTGTGATGCTAACTGGAGGCACTTCTCTGTCTGAGGCTGTGTTTTGCTGCGTTCAGACGGCGGCGTCAGGGCGTCTGATCTCAAACATAAAGGCTCCAACTGGAGGCTCCTCCTCCTCTCTCCAACTCCTCCTCCTCTCTCCAGCTCCTCCTCCTCTCTCCAACTCCTCCTGCTCCTCCTCCTCTCTCCAGCTCCTCCTACTCTCTCCAGCTCCTCCTACTCTCTCCAGCTCCTACTCCTCACTCCAGCTCCTACTCCTCACTCCCGCTCCTACTCCTCACTCCACCTCCTCCTCCTCACTCCAGCTCCTCCTCCTCCCTCCAGCTCCTCCTCCTCACTCCCCCTCCCACTCCTCCCTCCACCTCCTACTCCTCCCTCCAGCTCCTCCTACTCTCTCCTGCTCCTCCTCCTCTCTCCTGCTCCTCCTCCTCTCTCCTGCTCCTCCTCCTCTCTCCAGCTCCTCCTCTCTCCAGCTCTCTGTCCCCTCTGCTCGTCTGGAACTCTCTCCCTCCTGACCTCCGCAATCTCCACTGTCTTGCTCTTTTCAAATCCAGACTCAAACACACCTGTTCAGTCCTACAGCACATCACAGTCACTTTCACCATCTTCCACTTTTGGATCTCTGTTTTCATCTTTGGATTTTAAGTATTTTTATGTTTTTGACTTTGTTTTGTACAATGTCCTTGGGTGTCTTGAAAATGTATTATTATTATAGATCATGTTGCGCAGTATGGCATTAAACAGTGATTAGGGGGCTGTGATGCTGCAGGACTTTTGTGCTTAAACTTCCCCACAGGGACAAATACTGGAAAACAGGCCAATTATTTTCCAGGATTTCCAGGACGTGCAGAAATCCTGCTGGGCCATCCATGTGACACAAACTGGCACAAAGTTCAGAGCCACTCCCTCACTCCAGGGGGTGCGGTGCTTTTACCTTCAGGTCGAGTTGGACCCAGTCGCTGTGAGTCGCCTCTGGGTCAGATCTGCTCCGAACGAACTGCAGAATCCTCAGGATGACACAGGGCTCTGCAGGACAGGAAGTACTTTGACTTTTACTACTACTACATTTAGGTCCAAATGTGAAAAAAATGTTCTGCTCTAGTGTGAGGTGAAGTCGTTTTCTATGGAGTTCCTAGGGGGATCTAAACAGTCACTGGTTTGTGGATCTGGAGAAGATCGACCGTGTCCCTCGTGGGGTCCTGTGGAGAGTGCTCTGGGAGTACAGGGTTCGGGGCCCTTTGCTAAGGGCTGTTCGGTCCCTGTATGACCGGAGCAGGAGCTGTGTTCACATTGCCGGTAGTAAGTCGGACCTGTTTCCGGTGCATGTTGGACTCCAGGGCTGCCCTTTGTCACCGGTTCTGTTCATTATATTTATGAACAGAATTTCTAGGCTCAGTCAGGGGCCGGAGGGGATCCGGTTTGGGAACCACAGGATCTCATCTCTGCTGTTTGCAGATGATGTTGTCCTGATGGCTTCATTGAACCGGGACCTGCAATGTGCACTGGGGCGGTTTGCAGCCGAGTGTGAAGCGGCTGGGATGAGGATCAGCTCCTCCAAATCCGAGGCCATGGTTCTCGACCGGAAAGAGGTGTCTCGCCCTCTCTGGGTGGGTGGAGAGTCCTCCTCAGGTGGAGGAGTTCAAGTATCTCGGGGTCTTGTTCACGAGTGAGGGGAGGATGGAGCGTGAGATTGACAGGTGGATCGGTGCAGCGTCGGCAGTGATGCGGTCGCTGTACCGGACCGTTGTGATGAAGAGGGAGCTGAGCCGAAAGGCGAAGCTCTCGATTTACCGTCGATCTACGTTCCTCCCCTCACCTATGGTCATGAGCTCTGGGTAATGGGGACGAGATCGCCGGTACAAGCGGCCGAAATGAGTTTCCTCCGCAGAGTGGCTGGACGCTCCCTTAGAGATAGGGTGAGGAGCTCAGTCACACGGGAGGAGCTCGGAGTTGAGCCACCGCTCCTCCATGTGGAGAGGAGCAGCTGAGGTGGCTCAAGCGCCTGTTCTGGACGCCTCCTGGAATCCTCCCTCGGGAGGTGTTCCAGGCACGTCCCATCGGGAGGAGGCCCCGGGGAAGACACAGGACACGCTGGACGGACTATGTCTCCCTGGCTGGCCTGGGAACGCCCTGGGGTCCCCCCGGAGGAGCTGGATGAAGTGTCTGGGGTGAGGGAAGTCTGGGAGTCCCTGCTTAGACTGTTGCCCCCGCGACAAATGTAAAATGATCTAAACCAGGTCTAAATCTGGACTGGCCTTGGACTAAACCAGGACTGGACCAGGTCTAGACCTGGACTAAACCGGGACTACACCAGGTCTAAACCAGGATTAAACCACTCTTTGCTGGTTTCGTGCGTCTGTTTTGTGGCTTGGGCTGAGAGCACGTGCTCCGGGCGCCGCGGTTCGATCTCGTACTCGCAGCCCCAGTGTACGCGCGGCGTCGCGTCGGTCACGTTTCTCTGTCACGGATTTGTCCACGATGAGGGGTGCACGTGTCGCGCACTTCTCCAAGGGGTTGGTGCGCGTTGCATCCCCGGGATGTGGCGGTGCTCCTCGCGCGTCCGGCGGGGCTTCCGGAGCCGTGTCTCCCTCTACGCAGCACTATTGATACATTTTGTTGAAAATCTATGAAAGTTTGAGTGATTAAACGAGAGAGAAATGTGAGAAAAGGTTCATTCCAGTCTGAGAAGTGTATAATGTAATGCATTGGCCTCATAGACACGTCCTTACAGATCTGCCTCATACCAAACGCACACACCTGGAACATTCATGAATGAATTTGTGAACATTAATGAGGCAGAAGGAACTCCATGGACTGATATCAATACTGAGATCAATACTGAGATTTAAAATGTCACAATTCAAACAGAACGATCCACAGGGGTCAGGGGTCAGAGCTGCAGACACAAACAAACACTATAGAGCGGATTTAAGTGTATGTGGCGCGTGATTGGACAGTACCGGGCGATAGGGCGGGGCTAAGCGTATGATGTGGCGTGTGATTGGACAGTACCGTGGAGGGAGCAGAGCGGCGTGGTCACGCAGTGGTCACTGAGGGTCGTGAGGACAGACACACACAAACTCACGACCTTTAACCGCTGATCAGCTGATACACACGCACACACCTCTGAGAGAACACAGCGCAGCCTACAGGACGCACACACAACAACAGCACAGAGTTAGACCTGGTCCAGTCCTGGTTCAGTCCTGGTCCAGTCCTGGTTCAGACCTGTCCTGGTGCTGGTCTGGACTCCTCTGGACCAGGACTTGCAGAGTGGTCAGCGCTGCACATGTGACCTCTGTGTGTGGAGCTCTGCACAGTCTGAGGACGCAGAGCAGCAAAGGACTCTGGGAAACGGAGTCCACAACCTGAAACACCAGAGATACTCAGAAACACACCTACAGGGGGCAGCACAGAGACACACACAAGCAGTTCTCAATTCTCAGTGTGCACAGTTCGGAGTGTGGTTTTAAAGATCCCATGACATGGTACTTCTTGATGCTTTTATATGGCTCCTTAATGGTTCCCTAATACTGTAAATGAATCCTTCTTCAAAATCAACGCTCAGTGCATGAGAAACAGAGATAAGATGAGAAAGAGTATTTTTTCTCCCTCAGAACAGGTCATAATGGGCGTTGTTGCTTGAATGCAAATGAGGAGAAAAGAGCTGGCCAATAGTAGAGGGTGGGGGCGTGGCCAAACGCTCCGCTCTCGCTCTGAGCCTCAGCTGATCCATTTCCTTGTTTTTGCACGGGGGGAGAGATTTGAAGCGTTCCATTGAAAAATAAACACATTTCCACATAAAATAAAATTAAACCACTGCTGTTCAAAGGTCCAGAGGCTCAGATAAAGGACTTCCGAGCCTAGAAACACTCGGACGTGCCTCCAGGCAAATAAAAAAACGCATTTCGCATTGCCTAGCGCATTCGCAGTCCAAACTCTCTGGGCGTGATTTACACAGACGCTGAGTTCAGACAGACGGGGGTGGAACTCGCCCGTTTGAGCTCTGATTTTTTGTAACGCAGAAAAGGATCGCAAATGCTCAGTTTAGACATTTCACAACTTTTAACCATGGGGATGGGGGGCCTAAACAGGATAGGGGAGCTCACATTAACGTTCAAAAACCTCAGAAAGTGAAAATTTCATGCCATGGGACCTTTAAGTGCATACGTCACTTCCGGCGCGACAACTGCTGTCCCATTTCGTTTTTGTCCCATGCACACTTAAAATGCACCCTGAAAACCGCAGTCATTTCCATGGAAATCCATGCACACTTCACGCAGTCATATCCCAGCATGCACTGCGCGTTACTTCTTCTACGGGAGAAAATGGAGTCGGTGGCTGCATCTGCATCCGGAGTGTGCAAGTATGCACAGTTCGGAGTGCACTCCGGAGTGCCCCTAAAAACACACTCCAAACTGTGCATACTGAGAATGGGGACACGGCTACAGACACAGACACATGTTTTGTTTTTGTGCTCCAGTGGTTTCACTCCAGGGGGGTATTCCATCAACGTCGCTAAACATAGCGGCGCCTAAGTGGTCCTCGCCTCGCCTGAAGTAGCGGCAACTTAGACTTAAAGCCTGAAGTCGTTCCACTAACGCATTTCAGCTGCGCCTCAGCAGCGCTAACTTCAGCCACACCTATCCTGTCCTGGCCTCGGCGTGTGCACGAGGAACATAAGAAGCCCAGAACAACCGACTGTCGAAAACGTGATCATGTCGAAGATTCGGCCCGATTATTTCAGCGCATCAGAACAGAAGTTGCTTTTGGAACTCTACAACACATTTGCAATAACCAAGGCGAGAGACATGGCGTGGCAGAAGATCGCCGAGCGCTTAAATACGCAAGTTAAGTCCTTTAACAGTGCTGGAGGTTGAGTTTTTTTAAGTATGTTTTTACCATCGGTGTCAAGACAAGTCCGTGGGGGAGAGGATATGCTACGATTTGGCATGTGGGAGACGCGAGTTCGATACTCAGGGAGAACAGTTGATGTCTTAAAATGTTTATATTCATATTTGTAGAGCAGTTTTGTCAGTTTTTTTACTGTGTAAAAGTATTTGCTCCAACTAATAGGTTAAATTGTGTTATCTTGTCTTTGAGCAGGAATAATGTGAAGAGG
The DNA here is from genome assembly GCA_036785185.1 of Paratrypauchen microcephalus. NCBI lineage: Eukaryota > Metazoa > Chordata > Actinopteri > Gobiiformes > Gobiidae > Paratrypauchen > Paratrypauchen microcephalus. The sequence goes on along the minus strand of JAVJIX010000009.1, from coordinate 13,738,589 downwards.
ACTGTTTTACAGGTAAAGACAAAGCATAAAAATATTTTGCAGAGCGGTAAGTAGGCTAATATTAATATTATTATTCAGTGAAATTAGTAATACTGTTGAAATGGTACCTTAATTTAATTTTAAATGAACAGTAGCTACCAAGCCACAGGAGGTGGGAGCCCCCCTCAAAACCTTTCACCTGCAGAGGAGCTGGCACTGGCCCTAAACCGGGGTCGCCCACTGGTGGAGGTAACTGAAGGAGGGACCCCATCAAAGATCCTTCCTGCGAGTTCTTGTGAAGAGTATATTCAAGCTATTCTCTAGACTAATGCTTGCCTCAGCTGTGATCCAAGCATTTGTATATTTTAATAGTATGTTTGTGTTCTAGTTACTGAAGATGGACACTTGGACCCTCCTCAGCAGTCCTCCAGCAGTGCCTTGCCTGACCCTCAGCAGTCCTCCAGCAGTGCCTTGCCTGACCCTCAGCAGTCCTCCAGCAGTGCCTTGCCTGACCCTCGTCCTCCAGCAGTGCCTTGCCTGACCCTCGTCCTCCAGCAGTGCCTTGCCTGACCCTCGTCCTCCAGCAGTGGCCTCACACCAGAATGTCATACCTAATGTCTTTTATTGCCTTATGCCTATTGATGGAAATTGATAAATAGGATTTCATTAAAGAGGCTTGCACAGCATCTCTGAAGCAAATTTGTTGAATCATTGAAATGTTGCATCATGGAGTGTGCCTGTTATTTGTCTACATTTTGTTTTAAAAGTAAAGGTTTACCTGTAACTGTATTCTTTGATAGAGATGTCACATAAAATATAAAGTGTCAGTGTCGTCAAGTGAGAGTGATGTTAGGCCCAGCTGATATAAGTTCTATGATGATATGAATAATTTTAGGTTAAATTCATTAACATTTGTGTAATATGTGGCAAATGTAAATTGGTGAAAATATAACTCAAAATTGACTTGCGCATGAATACGTCAGTAACAGGAATCGAACCCGGGTCTCCCACGTGCTAAAATATCGTAATGACAGCGCTTGAAATTTGTCAAAACTGACAAGAATGTCAGTTTTTTTTTTTTGCTGATATTGTCGCCCTTGTTTTCGGACAACACAGATAGTCATGCGGGAGGTGTGCGGAACTGAGTGTACTTCAGGTACATATTCTCTGCGACACCGCCTGATTAAGCCTGGTCATTAGCCTGATCGATCACTAGTAACTAGTAACGATAGCTAGTAACTCAGCAGGGACTAATGTTAGCGAGAGTCATGGAACCGAACTCTAAAACTAGCGCGGCTTATCCAAGTTAACGGGGCTTTGCGCTTAGCGGCGTTGATGGAACACCCCTCTGGAGTTGTGTTGGTGTTCTGTTCACTTTTGTCTCATGTTTTTGTAGATTAATGGAGAATTGTCATGTGGAGCCTGAGGGACGTAGTCTTGGCGCCTGTGGGAGTGGGCGGTACCTCTGTGGGAGTGGGCGGTACCTCTGTGGGAGTGGGCGGTACCTCTGTGGGAGTGGGCGGTACCTCTGTGGGAGTGGGCGGTACCTCTGTGGGAGTGGGCGGTACCTCTGTGGGCGGTACCTGTGGGCTGTGCTGTAGCAGAGTGGTTAGCGTCCTCAGGGACAACAGGACACTCTCTTCGGGGCTGAGTCGGACCTGCTCCTCCGTCTTGGCTCCTGCCCTGGTGCATTGTGGGACGGCAGAGGTGCACGATGGGAGTGCTCCGTTTGAGTCGGAGGACGAGGAGAGGAGAGAGCGGAGGAGAGGAAGGAGGAGGAGCGCTCCTTCATCTGACCTGGAGAGAGAAAACTTTAATATACAAGAGGAAGAGGAGAGAGAGGAGGAGAGGAGGAGGAGGAGAGGAGGAGGAGGGAGGAAAGAGAGGAGGAGGAGGAGGAGAGGAGGAGGAGAGAGAGGAGGAGGAGGAGAGGAGGAGGAGGGAGGAAAGATGAGGGCACAGGTGAGGGGACAGGTGAGAGGACAGGTGAGGGGGCAGAGGACAGGTGAGTGGACAGGTGAGTGGACAGAGGACAGGTGAGGGGACAGGACAGGTCCTCACCTGTCCTGTCCCCTCACCTGTCCACGAGGTGAGGGGAGAGAGGAGGAGGGAGGAAAGATGAGGGCACAGGTGAGGGGACAGGTGACAGGACAGGTGAGGGAACAGAGGACAGGTGAGTGGACAGGTGAGTGGACAGGTGAGAGGACAGAGGACAGGTGAGAGGACAGGTGAAGGGACAGGTGAGAGGACAGGTGAGAGGACAGGTGAGTGGACAGGTGAGAGGACAGGTGAGAGGACAGGTGAGAGGACAGGTGAGTGGACAGGTGAGGGGACAGGTGAGGGGACAGAGGAAAGGTGAGTGGACAGGTGAGTGGACAGGTGAGGGGACAGAGGAAAGGTGAGTGGACAGGTGAGGGGACAGGTGAGAGGACAGGTGAGAGGACAGGTGAGAGGACAGGTGAGGGGACAGAGGAAAGGTGAGAGGACAGGTGAAGGGACAGGTGAGAGGACAGGTGAGAGGACAGGTGAGTGGACAGGTGAGTGGACAGGTGAGAGGACAGGTGAGAGGACAGGTGAGGGGACACCTGGGACATCTGTTGAGGCTCATCTGGTTGAGTCCGGTTAAAGCCAAACTCTGGACCGAACTCTGACCCGAACCCGTGACATCACCACTGCCACCGACCAATGAGCTGCAAGATCAGAGAACAGTCAAGACCTGGTCCAGTCCTGGTTTAGTCCCAGTCCAGTCCCAGTCCAGTCCCAGTCCAGTCCCAATCCAGTCCCAATCCAGTCCAGTCCCAGTCCAGCCCCGGTCCAGTCCCGGTCCAGTCCCGGTCCAGTCCCGGTCCAGTCCCAGTCCAGTCCCAGTCCAGTACCTGCTTGGACTCAGGAGGTGACTCAGACTGATTCTCTGGGACTCGGGCTGCAGCAGGAGCCCGAGCAGGACGCCCCCTACAGGAAACACACACATGTGTCAGATGCTCTCCCCGTGTGTCAGATTGTGTCAGATGCCCGCCCTGACCTGGCCGTGAGGGTCTGGGCGCTCGGACGCACAGGAAGGGGTCTGGGCGTGTCACTTCCTGTCTGCGGCTCTTTGATGGTGTGTGATTGGCTGAGGCGGGCCCTGCTGCACTCCGATTGGTCGGGACGGGCGTGGGTCTGACCTGCGCGCCGAACGACTCTTTGGTGATGAATCCTCCAGAGGGCGACACCGAGCGCTGAGGTTTAGGACTGAAACAAGACACAAGAGGTCAGAGGTCAGAGGTGGGGCTGAACGATCGTTTTACTCGGGCCAGACAATTCCAGCTTCTTTTGCCAGTGTAACTCCGACAGAAGCAGCGACGACACCGGGAGATAACGACTGCCGTAACACATGACATCGCCAAGGAAACGGCGTAAACACAGTGACCAAAGAGTGGTTTAAAAGTGTCTTCCGCACGATGAATAAGAGGTATTCCCCTCTGTTAGCTGACAAACTGTTAGCATAAGGCTAGTTTACATTACAAACGCTATAGAAAGGCTACCGCGATTAGCATTGCTATACAGTGGTACCTCACCTTACGAAAGACCCAACAAACGAAAATTCCAAGTTACGAAACGCCTTCACGTTACATTTTTCTCTAGATACGAAAGAAAATTCAAGTTACGAAACGCGAAATCTCAAAAATTCAAATAATGCGCGCTCAGCCACACACATTATACGCTTTTCTCAGACTGGATTTAAACTTTTCTCACATTTGTCTCTGTTTAAACACTCAAACTTTCATAGATTTTCAACAAAATGTATTAATAGTGAAGTGTGGGAGGAAGGGGGAGGGCGGACACGTGTGTGATAACGCAGCATGACCCGGCGCGGGGCTGCGAGCACGAGACCCGTGCTCAAACCAGGATTAAACCAGGTCTGAACCAGGTCTAAACCAGGTCTAAACCAGGATTAAACCACCGCGGCTCTTACCTGCGTTCGTTCATGCGCTCGGACTGCGTGCGGTCCCCTCCTCGCTGCTCGCCTCAGCTGTGACTTGTGAGAAACCAGGAAATAGACCCGCACGCGGCGCTTTAATCCACCTGGTCTAGTCCTGGTTTAGTCCAGGTTTAGTCTAGGTCCAGTCCAGGTATAGACCTTGTTTAGACCTGGGTCTACAGTCTCTTAGCCAATCAGGACCCAGAACACAGTGTTACACTATAAAAAAAAAAAAACTTGGAACGAATCAGGCTTTTTTCATTGAAATAGCTACTCAACTTACGAAAAATTCACGTTACGAAACCACCACAATTAATTTCGTAAGGTGAGGTACCACTGTATTTAACTTAAATATAGCAATGCTGAGTTTAAGTTGCGTTGTATTTTATACGTTTGTTATAAAATACAACAATCATTCATATTATATATGTGTGTGTGTGTGTGTGTTTGTGCGTCTCTGTTCTGTGTGTTGTGTGTATATATGTGTGTGTGACAAGATCGCGGATACAAGCGGCCGAAATGAGTTTCCTCTGCAGAGTGGCTGGGGTAGGGTGAGGAGCTCAGTCACACGGGAGGAGCTCGGAGTAGAGCTGCTGCTCCTCCACGTGGAGAGGAGCAGCTGAGGTGGCTCGGGCGTCTGTTCCGGATGCCTCCTGGACGCCTCCCTCAGGAGGTGTTCCGGGCATGTGCCACCGGGAGGAGGCCCCGGGGAAGACCCAGGACACTCTGGAGGGACTATGTCTCCCGGCTGGCCTGGGAACGCCTTGGGGTCCCCCCGGAGGAGCTGGAGGAAGTGTCCGGGGTGAAGGAAGTCTGGGTCTGGGAGTCCCTGCTTAGACTGTTGCCTCGGTGACCCGACCCCGGATAAGAGGAAGAACGTGGATGGATGGATGTGTGTATATACGTGTGTGTTGTGTGTACAATCAAACTCCTTGAGCCATAAAAGACTGACCTCGCACCACGTAAATTATTAACTTTAGTTTTCATTCTTTACGGTTTAGTGGAATTTAGTGTTTGAATGGGATGATGTAAGTTTCTGTGATGTTTGCAAATGTTTCACTGAAACTTCATTTGAAAAAAATTGTAGATGAAATCGAAATCGCAACATCTGCCAGAAAAATCGCAATTCAATTTTTTCTTAAAATCAATTTAAAAAAAAAAAAAAATCGTTCAGCCCAAGTCAGAGGGTCAGAGGGTCTGACCTGTTCCTCCTTCGGTCGGTCAGCATTTTGCTCCTCATGTCGTTGAGTTCTGCTTCTTTAAACTGCAGCTGAGACTCCAGAGCCTGGACCTGAACACAACCACACACAGTCTAAGCCCGGTCTTAAACCCCGGTCTTAAACCCCGGTCTTAAACCCCGGTCTTAAACCCCGGTCTTAAACCCCGGTCTTAAACCCCGGTCTTAAACCCCGGTCTTAAACCCCGGTCTTAAACCCCGGTCTTAAACCCCAGCCTAAGCCCGGTCTTAAACCCGGTCTAAACCCCAGCCTAAACCCGGTCTAAACCCCAGCCTAAACCCCAGCCTAAACCCGGTCTAAACCCCAGCCTAAACCCTGTCTAAACCCCAGCCTAAACCCGGTCTAAACCCCAGCCTAAACCCCAGCCTAAACCCGGTCTAAACCCCAGCCTAAACCCGGTCTAAACCCCAGCCTAAACCCGGTCTAAACCCCAGCCTAAACCCCAGCCTAAACCCTGTCTAAACCCGGTCTAAACCCCAGCCTAAACCCCAGCCTAAACCCTGTCTAAACCCGGTCTAAACCCCAGCCTAAACCCGGTCTTAAACCCGGTCTTAAACCCGGTCTTAAACCCGGTCTTAAACCCGGTCTTAAACCCCGATCTAAACCCGGTCTAAACCCGAGCCTAAACCCAGTCTTAAACCTCAGCCTAAACCCGGTCTAAACCCCGGTCTAAACCCGGTCTTAAACCCGGTCTTAAACCCGGTCTTAAACCCGGTCTTAAACCCCGGTCTTAAACCCCGGTCTTAAACCCCGGTCTTAAACCCCGGTCTTAAACCCCGGTCTTAAACCCGGTCTTAAACCCCGGTCTTAAACCCAGTCTTAAATCCGGTCTTAAACCCCGATCTAAACCCGGTCTAAACCCCAGCCTAAACCCGGTCTAAACCCGAGCCTAAACCCAGTCTTAAATCCGGTCTAAACCCCAGCCTAAACCCCAGCCTAAACCCGGTCTAAACCCAGTCTAAACACAGTCTAAACACAGTCCCAGCCTAAACCCCGGTCTTAAACCCAGTCTAAACCCGCTCTAAACCCCAGCGTAAACCCCAGCCTAAACCCGGTCTAAACCCAGTCTAAACCCCAGCCTAAACCCCGGTCTTAAACCCGGTCTTAAACCCAGTCTTAAACCCCGGTCTAAACCCCGGTCTAAACCCCGGTCTAAACCCCGGTCTAAACCCGGTCTAAACCCGGTCTAAACCCCCAGCCTAAACCCCAGCCTAAACCCAGTCTAAACCCGGTCTAAACCCAGTCTAAACCCGGTCTAAACCCCAGCCTAAACCCCGGTCTTAAACCCGGTCTTAAACCCAGTCTTAAACCCCGGTCTAAACCCCGGTCTAAACCCGGTCTAAACCCGGTCCTAAACCCGGTCTTAAACCCGGTCTTAAACCCGGTCTTAAACCCCGGTCTTAAACCCCGGTCTTAAACCCGGTCTTAAACCCCGGTCTTAAACCCCGGTCTTAAACCCGGTCTTAAACCCGGTCTTAAACCCGGTCTTAAACCCGGTCTTAAACCCGGTCTCTGTACCTTCTTGAGCAGCTCCTTCTCCCTCTGGCTCTGCTCCCTCTGCTGGTGGCTTTGGACCTGGACCATCTTCAGTCTCTGGGTTTCTGCTTCTTGTTGAGCTGCTCTCAGAGAGTCCCTCAAAACCCTGATCTCCCCAGACTTCAGCAGCAGGTCCTCCTCCACCTGCTCCACCTGCAACACCGACATCTCACTCAAACATGTCCTCCTCCACCTGCAACACTGACATCTCACTCAAACATGTCCTCCTCCACCTGCAACACCGACATCTCACTCAAACATGTCCTCCACCTGCAACACCGACATCTCACTCAAACATGTCCTCCTCCACCTGCAACACCGACATCTCACTCAAACATGTCCTCCTCCACCTGCTCCACCTGCAACACCGACATCTCACTCAAACATGTCCTCCACCTGCAACACCGACATCTCACTCAAACATGTCCTCCTCCACCTGCTCCACCTGCAACACCGACATCTCGCTCAAACATGTCCTCCTCCACCTGCAACACCGACATCTCACTCAAACATGTCCTCCACCTGCAACAGCAACATCTCACTCAAACATGTCCTCCTCCACCTGCAACACCGACATCTCACTCAAACATGTCCTCCTCCACCTGCAACACCGACATCTCACTCAAACATGTCCTCCTCCACCTGCAACACCGACATCTCACTCAAACATGTCCTCCTCCACCTGCTCCTCCTGCTCCACTGAAACTGGAGTGATATTTACACCGTCTCCACCTTCAGGCGCAGGTCAGGGTCAAATAAAAGAAAAGTTTGAATGTTCCTCGTCTTCTCCAGCAGAAAGAGTGAGGAAGTGCTGAGGAAGTGCTGAGGAACACTTTGAACACCATCAGAACAGATTCAGTCCCTGGTTTAACCCAGATGCCCTACCTTCCTCTTGAGCTGTGAGTGTGTGTCCAAGTGTCGGTCTGACCCCAGCGCCGCTCTGCTCCCTGAAAACACACAAATGTGAAAACACACAAACCTAAAAAACACAAAACACACAAAACACACAAACCTAAAAAACGCACAAACCTAAAAAACACACAAACCTAAAAAACACACAAACCTAAAAGACGCACAAACGTGAAAACACACAAACCTGGAACATTCACAAATGCACGAGTAATACATCTTAAAACTCACACACACACTGAACCAGGACTAAACCGGGACTAAACCGGGACTAAACCAGGTCTAAACCGGGACTAAACCGGGACTAAACCGGGACTAAACCGGGACTAAACCGGGACTAAACCGGGACTAAACCGGGACTAAACCAGGTCTAAACCAGGACTAAACCGGGTCTAATCCGGGACTAAATCGGGACTAAATCGGGACTGAACCGGGTCTAAACCGGGTCTAATCCAGGTCTAATCCAGGTCTAATCTAGGTCTAATCTAGGTCTAATCCAGGACTAAACCGGGTCTAAACCGGGTCTAAACCAGGACTAAACCAGGACTAAACCTGGTCTAAACCAGGTCTAAACCAGGTCTAAGCCAGCACTAAACCGGGTCTAATCCAGGTCTAATCCAGGTCTAATCCAGGTCTAATCCAGGACTAATCCAGGACTAAATCGGGACTAAATCGGGACTGAACCGGGTCTAAACCAGGTCTAAACCGGGTCTAAACCAGGACTAAACCAGGACTAAACCAGGACTAAACCTGGTCTAAACCTGGTCTAAAGCAGGACTGAACCGGGACTGAACTGGGACTGAACCGGGTCTAAACCAGGTCTAAACCGGGTCTAAACCAGGACTAAACCGGGTCTAAACCAGGACTAAACCGGGTCTAATCCAGGTCTAATCCAGGTCTAATCCAGGACTAAATCGGGACTGAACCGGGACTGAACCGGGTCTAAACCAGGACTGAACCGGGTCTAAACCAGGACTAAACCAGGACTAAACCTGGTCTAAACCAGGTCTAAAGCAGGACTGAAACGGGACTGAACTGGGACTGAACCGGGTCTAAACCGGGACTAAATCGGGACTGAACCGGGACTGAACCGGGTCTAAACCGGGACTAAATCGGGACTGAACCGGAACTGAACCGGGTCTAAACCAGGACTGAACCGGGTCTAAACCAGGACTAAACCAGGACTAAACCTGGTCTAAACCAGGTCTAAAGCAGGACTGAAACGGGACTGAACTGGGACTGAACCGGGTCTAAACCAGGTCTAAACCGGGTCTAAACCAGGACTAAACCGGGTCTAAACCAGGTCTAAACCGGGTCTAAACCAGGACTAAACCGGGTCTAAACTCACCAGTGAAGCTGTTGTGCCCTGGTCCTGATGCTGTGGTGGGCGTTGCCGTGGACACTCCTCCCGTTGCCGTGGTGATGGCCTGTGACGCGATGATGTCGATCTCGGCGAGGTCGTCCTGAGTGAATTCCTCATCAAACGGGTCCAAGTCCAGACCCGGACCCCGAGGACGCTTGGACGGAGGACAGGACATTCTGAGGACACACGTCACACTGAGTACGAGCCAGATCTGTGGAGGACCTGCTGTCTCCTTCCACTGTCCACACTCGAGACAATCTCCTGGGATTTTCCTCTTCCCATGTGTCCTTATATCTGTGGAATCTCTGGTCCAGTCCTGGTCCAGTCCTGGTCCAGTCCTGGTCCAGTCCTGGTCCAGTCCTGGTCCAGTCCCGGGTTAAGTCTCGGTTCAGTCCATGGGTGTATTCTAGTCTCTGTGCTCTTCTACTTGTTCTGATCAGCTCCAGATGGTTGTAAACACTTTCAGGAAAGGTTCATCCTGTGAATGAGACTTTTTTAGTATTGAAAAGTCTCGTTTCGATCCTAGTTTGAGTATCGGAATATCGGTATCAGACTTTTCGATCCTTTGACAACTCGAGTGCTGCAGGAACGATGTTCAGGAGGGAAGCCATTCTGGTACTGAATATTAAGTACACTAAAGAACACATAATATAATCTATTCATGATATTACAGCCAGGTTTGGACCAGGTTTGGACCGGGTTTGGACCGGGTTTGGACCGGGTTTAGACCGGGTTTAGACCGGGTTTACACCATATTTAGACCAGTTTTAGACCGGGCTTAGACCAGTTTTAGACCGGGCTTAGACCGGGCTTAGACCGGGCTTAGACCGGGCTTAGACCGGGCTTAGACCGGGCTTAGACCGGGCTTAGACCAGGCTTAGACTAGGTTTACACCAGGCTTAGACTAGGTTTACACCAGGTTTGGACCAGGTTTGGACCAGGTATAGACCAGGTTTAGACCAGATATACAACAGGTTTAGACCAGGTTTACAACAGGTTTACACCAGGTTTACAACAGGTTTGGACCAGGTTTGGACCAGGTTTGGACCAGGTTTGGACCAGGTTTGGACCAGGTTTAGACCAGGTTTAGACCAGGTTTAGTCCAGATTTGGACCAGGTTTGGACCAGGTGTCTTTAAACGTTCAACTCTTGACACGTTCTAGGAGTTAAAATATTACAACAATATTCCAGAGTCACTAAAGTAAAAATATGGAGCCGAAATTATTAAACCAAAACCAGAGAAAGCTCAGCGGTGGCTCTCCGGGCTCACCTGCTCCCTCAAGCCGCTGCAGGCGCCTCTCACCGGGGTCAGATCTGAGCTCTGTGCGGGGTGGGTGGAGGTAGCATGTACCTTTAGCCGCTAACTCCGGGAAACAGCGGCAAATAGCGCGCTTTTCGGCTTTAAACCTGTCCAAACGACGCGGTGTCTCCAGGTCCGCGGGGCTGTTTTACTTTTACAGCAAAAGTGAAGAAATAAGAAGAAAAAGAGCGGATATTTGTGATAAAATAAGAAAATCAAAACCAAAATGTTAAAAAGTGAATGATCCCGCCCTTGCTCACATGCTGACCAATCAGAAACGGTCCGTCAGCTTCATGGACCAATCAGAGGTGAGCAGAGAACACGTGGTACGGAGCACTGTGAGGACAAACTGAACGAAATGCGCGAATGAAACTATGAGAATTGGAAAAAGGTTTAGTCCTGGTTTAGTCCTGGTTTAGTCCTGGTTCAGACCTGGTTTAGACCTGGTTTAGACCTGGTTTAGTCCTGGTTCAGACCTGGTTTAGACCTGGTTTAGACCTGGTTTAGTCCTGGTTCAGACCTGGTTTAGAACCTGGTTTAGTCCTGGTTTAGTCCTGGTTCAGACCTGGTTTAGAACCTGGTTTAGTCCTGGTTTAGTTCTCGTTTAGTCCTGGTTTAGTCCTGGTTTAGTCCTGGTTTAGACCTGGTTTAGTTCTCGTTTAGTCCTGGTTTAGTCCTGGTTCAGTCCTGGTTTAGTCCTGGTTTAGACCTGGTTCAGACCTGGTTCAGTGCTGGTTTAGACCTGGTTTAGTCCAGGTTTAGTCCTGGTTTAGTCCTGGTTCAGACCTGGTTCAGACATGGTT
>JAVJIX010000009.1:13682500-13717500 GCA_036785185.1 Paratrypauchen microcephalus | reverse complement strand
CTGAAGCAGAAGATCTGATCAGCACAAAAATAGAAATAGAGGAGATCAATTAGTGAGCGACACAGAGGCGTTTGAGGGTGGACGGGTAATTTAGTCCTGGTCTAGTCCTGGTCTAGTCCTGGTCTAGTCCTGGTCTAGTCCTGGTCTGGTTCCGGTCTGGTTCCAGTCTAACCCTGATCTTTCTTCAGGGTCTCTTCAGTCCAGTTCCATAAGTCGGACCGTCCGAGTCTGAACCGCCACAGCTCGAGCAGCGGCGCCCTCTTTAACCCCGCCCACTCTGTGATGTCACGCCTCAACGCTCCGATCCTGTCCACCTGCAGTACCCCGTCCAGCCACCGGAGGGCGCTGCTGCCCCACCCCCCGCCGCACAACACGGTGCCTCCTCAGAGCAACGAGAACGGCGAGAGCGGCCAACCGCTGAGGAGGAGCCGCACACTGCACCACCGCCCCCCGCAGGTACGGAGCTGTTACTTCGCCCCCCGCAGGTACACAGATGTTACTACGCCCCCCGCAGGTACACAGATGTTACTTCGCCCCCCGCAGGTACACAGATGTTACTACACCCCCTGCAAGTACACAGATGTTACTACGCTCCTCACAGGTACGGAGCTGTTACTTCGCCCCCCGCAGGTACACAGATGTTACTACACCCCCCTCAGGTACACAGATGTTACTTCGCCCCCCTCAGGTACACAGATGTTACTACGCCCCCCGCAGGTACACAGATGTTACTACGCCCCTCACAGGTACACAGATGTTACTACACCCCCCGCAGGTACACAGATGTTACTACGCTCCTCACAGGTACGGAGCTGTTACTACGCCTCCCGCAGGTACACAGATGTTACTACACCCCCCGCAGGTACACAGATGTTACTACGCCCCCCGCAGGTACACAGATGTTACTACACCCCCGCAGGTACACAGATGTTACTACACCCCCGCAGGTACACAGATGTTACTACGCCCCCCGTAGGTACACAGATGTTACTACGCCCCCGCAGGTACACAGATGTTACTACACCCCCCGCAGGTACACAGATGTTACTACGCCCCCGCAGGTACACAGATGTTACTACACCCCCCACAGGTACACAGATGTTACTACGCCCCCCCCCGCAGGTACACAGATGTTACTACACCCCCCGCAGGTACACAGATGTTACTACACCCCCGCAGGTACACAGATGTTACTACACCCCCACAGGTACACAGATGTTACTACGCCCCCCGCAGGTACACAGATGTTACTACGCCCCCCGCAGGTACACAGATGTTACTACGCCCCCGCAGGTACACAGATGTTACTACACCCCCCGCAGGTACACAGATGTTACTACACCCCCCGCAGGTACACAGATGTTACTACGCCCCCCGCAGGTACACAGATGTTACTACACCCCCGCAGGTACACAGATGTTACTACACCCCCCGCAGGTACACAGATGTTACTACACCCCCCGCAGGTACACAGATGTTACTACGCCCCCCTCAGGTACACAGATGTTACTACGCTCCTCACAGGTACGGAGCTGTTACTACGCCTCCCGCAGGTACACAGATGTTACTACACCCCCCCGCAGGTACACAGATGTTACTACGCCCCCCGCAGGTACACAGATGTACTTATGTCTGGAGATGCTCTGACGCTGAAACATTTGAACTCCGACCTGAACCAAGCGGAGTGTGGTAAAGACGCCGCTGGTCGTGGTTACAATGAAATTTGTGGTTAATAATCTGTTTCTGCCCCACAGGTCGAGTACCGCCGCCGTGCCTCCCACCCCACCTCCCCCTCCTACTACACCCTGCACCAGTGCCCCGCCCCCAACGCCATTAACGCCGCCACTAACGCCACCATGTTAGAGCTGCCGCACATGCACAACGACCGCGGCAACATGGCCCACTGCTACGACGAACAATACTGGAGAGAGCGCGGCGACCACAGCCGCTCCATCCCCGACAACCTGCTGATGGAGAGAGAGAGGGAGAGGATAGAGAGAATCGAGAGGGAGAGGATAGAGAGGGAGAGGATAGAGAGGGAGAGGATAGAGAGGGAGAGGGACCTGATGGAGAGGGAGATGGAACAGAAACGACTGGAGGAGCATCAGCGCATCATGGAGCGAGAGAGAGAACAACACCTACTGAAACAAAAAGAGATGGAGAGAGAGAGGGAAAGAGAGAGGGAAAGAGAGAGGGAAAGAGAGAGGGAGCAGCAGAGGGAGCAGCAGAGGGAGCAGCAGAAGCTGGAACAGGAACAAAGACGTTTGAAACAGGCGGAGGTGGAGAGAGAGCGGCAGATGAGGGAGGAGAGAGAGGAGAGGGAGAGGAGGGAGGAGAGAGAGCTCAAAGTTCGCGAGAGCCTGGAGTTTAATCGTCGGCGTTTCCGTGACAACAGCAGCTCGTTCAGTCAGAGCGGCGACGCTAACGACACGTGGCCCAAACCGAACACGCGCCTCCAGCACAGCGGGGGCGCCCGTGGCATCTACAGCACGCTGGACGGGCCAGGGGGGCGGGGCCTGTGTGGCGCCGTAGAGGGACCTTGGGGGCGCGGCCTGTGTGGCGCCGTAGAGGGACCTGGGGGGCGCGGCCTGTGTGGCGCCGTAGAGGGACCTGGGGGGCGCGGCCTGTGTGGCGCCGTAGAGGGACCTGGTGGATCACAACTGAACACGAGTCCGAGTGCTAAGCTAGGGGCAAAGAGTGCGCCAGTGGCAGTGGCAAAGGGCGTGGCGATGGTGTCGTCGTCACGGGCGTCACGCTCACAGCTCCTGAGGCACCGAGCGTCGCAGCTGGCCGACGAGCGCAGCGGCATGAGCACAGATGAGGAGACAGGGGACATGCTGCTGGGACGCTACTGGAGCCGCACCGAGAGGAAGGAGCACTTTCTGTTAGCGCGCGAGCTACGGCAGGCGCGCGGAGACCGCTCGTCCAGCCGGGAACGTGAAAGGGCAGGGCCAGAGGACCCCCGGGCGAGCACGGTGCTGGAGCTCAGCCACAGGAAGCTCAGCCGCCTCCGAAACAGGAAGCTGCTCGACGATTGGACGACGGTGGAGGAGCTGCTCACGCACGGAACGCGTTTGGACGTCACCGAGGATGCGCTGACCCGCCCCAGCTCCCTGCTCACGGTCACCACGGTCTGACCATGCCCCTTGCACACCCCTACAGCCACAGAGAGGACTACAAGACCCACAATGCACTGCACAGGACCCATGAGGCACTGCTGTCACTGCTCTTCTCTGGACCCGCTGAGTCACTAGCTGTGTCTCAATTCGCAGTGTGCACAGTTCGGAGTGTGGTTTTAAGGGTACTCCATGGACCGCATGGGCATCGGCGAAATGGGACAGGTCCTGCAACTACCAGATGCAGCTGCCAACTCCATTTTCTCCCCTAGAAGAAGTAACGTGCGGTGCATGCTGGGATATATGACTGCGTGAAGTGTGCTTGGATGCACAGTTGGTCCACGCCCCGATTTCCATGGAAACGACTGCGGTTTTCAGGGTGCATTTTAACTGCGCATAGGACAAAAACGAAATGGGACAGCAGTTGTCGCACCAGAAGTGACGTACGTGCCCTTAAAACCACACTCCGACTGTGCACTCTCCAAACGGTGCACACTGAAGACTGTGCACACTGAGAACTGAGACATGGCTACAGTCTGTACAGCACCTGCACCAAACCACAGGCTCACAGGTCCAGTCCACCCCCAAACCTTTGGACCAGCTCAGGCCTGGTTTAGACCTGGTTTAGACCTGGTTTAGACCTGGTTCAGAGTTGGAGGTTTTTTCAGGGACTTTAATAAATAAACTACAAATGGAAATGGAAAAAGTCACATGATCAGTGACATCATCAGAGCGGCTACAAACAGCAGGGCAATTTATGAACAAAAAATCTGTTTACAACCGTCACCACGGAGACGAGAAGGTAGGGGCCAGGCTTAGGCCACAGGAGTTAGGAGCTAGGAGGTAGGGAGCGGCCGGTGCAATAATACCTCACAGCTCCACTTTTTGCACACGTTTTGTACCAGAACTTTATGGACCGTCTGTACAGAACCTCCACGTCAAGAGTTTAACCCGAGGAAAAGAACTTTTTATCCTTTAGACCAGAAGAAAATACAGAGAGAGGAGAGAGGGAGAAGGAGGGAGAGACATGGGACCTTTGTGAAACCATGACTTAAACCAGGGGCGCTCAACCTTTTTTTAACCGAGATCTACTTTTGAGGTTGATGTTGTGCCGAGATCTACCAAGAGGGGGGTCTGTTAGACATGGCAAATATGGGCTTTTGGAGTGAGATTATTTTTAAAGTCGCATTGGGACGAAAAAATCGGATTTGGGTCACTTCAGGCTGCAGTGTGAACGTAGCCCAAGATATGTGCTCCTAAAACCGATACATATCCGATCTTCTGACATGCGACTTCAGTCTGAATGGCCAGGTCGCATTCATCCGACCTGGGCGTGTTTCCTCCAGCGAGAGTGGTACAAGTAGGCGCTCACAAATGTACACAAACCTTCTCGTCATGCGAAAATAGTATATGAACGTGTCAGTGAAGTGTCGAAGCACGTAGCGATCCCACCACTCTTGTCTGTGACTCCGCATCAACAAATTCATTTCTACGGACGTTGCTGCCACTGCCCCACAAAACGCCGTGGCCAAAAACCTCGTCCTTCTCCTTCTCCGTCTCCTCCTTAAAACAAATAAGCTGTACATGTTCTGGCTCTGGTACGACAGCAACTTTAGGCGACTTCTGTAAACACTGAGCACGCTCGCTGCACGTGACCTCGTCGTGTCCTCCGAGGCGCATGCGGGACACTTTTGGGGCATTTAAAGTTCACTGAAGATCACGCACAAGTCACATTTAATTGGAAATGTGAACAACCTCGCAAAAAAATCGGATTTCACAAAAAAAAAAAAAAATCGGAATTGAGCATTAAGCCCTGCAGTGTGAACGTATCCATAGACACACATTTCGTGATCGACTGGTTGGGCACCCCTGACTTAAACGAAAAGGGACTCTCCTCTCTCCTCCTCTCTTTCTCCTCCTCCTCTTCTCTTGTGTTGACTCTTTCTTCATGTGCTTTTCTCAGTTGTGATTCGTGATTTGTACAGATCTGAGTTCACTTCACTTTGGTTCAATAAAGTCACAAAACTGAATCCGAGTCATTTTCCCCTGACCCCGAGTCTGACCCCGAGTCTGACCCCTGAACCCGAGTCTGACCCCTGACCCTGAGTCAGACCCCTGACCCCGAGTCTGATCCCTGACCACGAGTCTGACCCCTGACCCCAAGTCTGACCCCTGACCCTGAGTCTGACCCCTGACCCCGAGTCTGACCCCTGACCCTGAGTCAGACCCCTGAACCCGAGTCTGATCCCTGACCACGAGTCTGACCCCAAGTCTGACCCCTGACCCTGAGTCTGACCCCGAGTCTGACCCCTGACTCTGAGTCTGATCCCTGACCCCGAGTCTGAACCCTGACCCTGAGTCTGACCCCGAGTCTGACCCCTGACCCTGAGTCTGACCCCTGACCCCGAGTCTGATCCATGACCCCGAGTCTGACCCCTGACCCTGAGTCTGACCCCTGACCCCGAGTCTGATCCCCGGCCCTATTTTTATTGATTTGATTGGGACAGAGTTCATGGAAACACACCGGATCGTGGAAACACACCGGATCGTGGAAACACACCGGATTATCCCTCATTTCCATCATCGTCCCAAAGGGCTGAGGTCACAGGCCAAACAATCAAACACTGCACAGATCACTTTCAGTACCTGCAGATATGTGTCAGTAGAAGATCAATAAAAAATCCCAATGCTCCTGGACATGAGGACATGTTTGGTTTGACCATGTCCAGTCTTTCATTTGAGCTTTAAAAGAGCTGTGTAGTATCCCTCAGTTGTCCAGGCAGAACCAAAGGCAAAAGGAGAAATTCAATTTGTCGACTGGACAAAAGTGTGTTTGGTCGAAAAAATTTCGCAGCTCATCCGAGTTGCTTCGTCAGTTCTCAACTCGGATGAGCTGCGAAACGTTTTCGACCAAATAAACTTTGTCCAGTTGACAAATTGAATTTCTCCTTTTACTACGTTACATATTGCACAACCCACCCCTCCAAAATGAGCCAATCTGAAGTCCGAGCAAACACTAAATTTCTCACAAAACTTCAGTGGAAACCTAAAGAAATTATTGAAGCTTTGCATAATGTTTAGGGATGTTTTTTTCCTATTTCCAAAGTTGAAGGAACATTTAAAAGGAACAAGATTTCAGCTCATACTTGAAGTGAAGAGGGAGGTTGTGACCTGGTTCACTAGACAAGCTCCAGAATTCTATCAATAAGGAATTTTTCTGTGTAAACATCGCTTGCAGAAGTGTGTTGACTTAGGTGGATGTTATTTAGAAAAATAATTTAGTTACTTTCAAAAATAAAGTAGTTTTTTTTTTAAATTTGTCTTAGAACTTTTTGAATAAACCTCGTATATGCCTGTAAATTTATGGTGTTGTCGTGGGTGGCAGCCTGTTTGAATATCTCCCAGTCTGTGGTGGAGAAGCAGGACCCTCTGGACACACCCGTACCTGCTTCTGAACTGGTTTGGTGGTTTTGACCAGTGGCCTGTATGCTGCATTAGCAGGACAGTGATGTGGTCAGAGGCCCAGGTGGGGGAGGGCTTTGTAGTCTCCCCTCTGGTTGTGTAAACATTATCCAAAATGTTGTTTTCCCTTGTAGGAAAGTGGATGTGTTCCTGTAATTTGGGAAACATGGACTTTGGGTCTGCGTGGTTGAAGTCGCCCTTCAGAAGGAGAAAAGCATCTGGATGGGCAGTTTGCCCAACTGTTTGGGACACAAATATATCACCTTTCTAACAAATGTTTTGTTTTGAGAAGAAAAACAAGCTTTATTTAATGTTTCAGGAAAGTTACCGGACCTACTTACGTGGGCTCCAGAAAACGAGCCGAACCGGGATCAGCTGAGACTGTCAGAGGTAAGCCGGGGTCAACACACGGAACTTTTAGAAGGAAACCCATATAGATTAACATTAAAAAATGCACTATCCCTTGTGCTGTGGGGCAAAAGACCAAGTGGTTAAACAATAATCTATGTGAGAAATAATCCTGGAGTAGAAATACGTTTGAGCAGCGTTCATGTTTAAGTTGTTCCTGATGTGACGAAAATTCTGATTATTGAAATTAGGGATGCACGATATATCGGCATTAACATCGGTATCGGCTGATATTGCCAAATTTTTTTTTTAACATATCGGTATCGGCCCGATGTGTAAAAGTGGGCTGATATTAATGACCGATATTTGTCAGTACAGTAATCCCTCGAATTAACGTTTTCTCACATTTCTCTCTCGTTTAAACACTCAAACTTTTATAGATTTTCAACAAAATGTATTAATAGTGAAGTGTGTGTGTGTGTGTGGGGGGGGGGGGGCGTCCCACCCGGGGCTGCGAGCACAAGACCCGTGCCCAAACCGTGCCTTCTCTAGACCAGGTCTAAACCTGGATTAAACCAGCGCGTGCGGCTCTTTGCCTGGTTTCGTGTGGCTCTTGCGTTGGGGGAGGCACGCAGTCCGAAAAGAGCAAAGGTTTAATCCTGGTTTAGACCTGGTCCAGTCCTGGTTTAGTCCAGGTTTGGTCCTGGTCCAGTCCAGGTTTAGACCTTGTTTAGACCTGTCTAAACCTGGTTTAGTCCGCATTTAGTCCTGGTCTAGTCCCGGTCTGATCCTGGTCTGGTCCTGGTTTAGTTCCAGTTTGGTCCCAGTCCCCCCCGTGTCCTTCATCTATAACATCAATCGGCAAAGGTCCCTTAGCCAATCAGGACGCAGAACACAATGTTACACTATAAAAAAAATTGAAATGGAAAAAAAAATAATAATCAGGAGTCAAAACACGTTTTGAAAATAAAAGAAGACATTAAAAAATTATTTTTCCATGATTTTCAGTCTCTATAAAATGTTATCTCAGAATTAAAAATAAATAAATATTGGTATCGGGTAGTATCGGTATCGGCCGATATCAGCACCATTAATATCGGTATCGGTAAAATGTTCACATTGGTGCATCCCTAATCCTCCCTGCCATCTCCAAAGTGTATGAAAGGAGCTTTTCTAAATCCTTTACAGTTCGGTTTTAGAAGGAAATATTCCACAGAAACGGCTTGTTCCTACTTTCATTCATTCATTCATTCATTCATTCATCTTCTGCCGCTTTTCCATTTTCTGGGTCGCGGGAGCAGCAGTCCAAGCAGATCTGCTGCCCAGAACACAATGCACCAGCCCCAATGAATCCTCCCGTGGGTGGTGGGTCCACAGGAGGACGGCCCACATCACAACAGGCCTTGATGTATCTTCTGCCATGGGGGCTACCAGCGTCCACAGACACTGGGGGCGAAGTGGGTTAAGTGTCTTGCCCAAGGACACAACGGCAGCACTCATCTGTGTGAGCTGGGATCACTCGCAGTCAACACGTCAAGAGCGGGATTCGAACCGCCAACCCCTGGATCACGAGACAAACGCTCTACTTGCTCCTATTTCCTAGAAGAAATTAAATCAAGTTTAGACCAAGGAGGGATAGTAGGAGCAGTCTTTCTGGGACTTACGAAAGGCTTTTGACACTGTAAGTCACCCACACGTAATTATAGCTGGTTCAGCAGGTACAGCTGCACCGGGGCCCGTGGCCACCAGGAGCCCGTAGCTACACTGCTTTTTTTTTTTTTTTTTTCAAATAAACCTCACTATTAATAATCCAACAATCAAATAAAAAGCTAAATAAATTATTTCTGTTTGTTTTTTGCTGTCATCTTATGCCAGGATCTTTGTTTCTACTGAGATACAGCAATGAATTCTGGGTAGGCTGTTTTTTGAATGAATGGCGGCTGCATATTTCGATCACCGTTCCGACCAAAACACGCAGCATGCCCACCTTCAAACACAAGAGCGGCTACAAGAAGCGGCAGGAGCGTAAAAAAAAAAGGGATATGCACCCTTCTCGTTGGATTCCGGGACGATGTTCTCAAGTCTCTACGCTCGTCCCGCTCTACTTGGGTCCGTGCGTTCTCGTGCAGTTTTTACCGAGTTGTGATGATGCTGGTTATTGTGGGACAAACTGGGCTCTTTGGACTGGCGATGAATGAAAGAAAGATGTTTGGTTTTGATGCACGGGATGTGTTGTGACAGTGTTACATCCACATTCAGAGAAGTGTGTAACTGCTCTCATGTTTCTGACATTATCTGTGACTGTGGTGAGAGCTGAGCGATCTTTTTCCAAACTCAGACTTATTAAGACCTGAGGAGCAGCATGGGGCAGGAGAGGCTCAGTGGGTCAGCTGTCCTGTCTACAGAAAACACAAGAGTCATAGAATTAAATATTGGGGACATTATTGACGATCTCGTAAGATGTCCTTCCGGTGGCCCAGTTCATGCGCACTGGTGGTCGTATGCATGAATCATTTTTTTCTATATTTCTGCACAGATAAATAAGTTAAATTAAGTTTTGTTTCAGCAGGTTAAGGTTTCAGCGCTTTGAATGTTCCCATAATTCCACGAAAGCTCATGTTGCTGCAGTAATATTTGATTACCCTGTAATAATACAATTATTTTGAATGTTTACCGATGTAATGGATCCAATGTAGAGGCGTATGTTTTTCTTTACAATATAATGTATATAAACTACCACTGTGCTTCTGCTCTTTATTTTCCAGTGCGGAAGAATACAGCCGAATCACGCACCACGTTGTGCAACAGGGGAACTCCCTTCCCGGTGCGTAACTGGGATTCCCCTGGCAGCGTGCTGCGTGATTCGGCCATGTTCTTCCGCACTGGAAAATAGTTCCCACCCAAAATGACCAAGGCAAGCTCTCCGTGTTGATTTGCACATTTATTTGCACTCGATATGAATGCGCACTACACAGAAAGTAATTGGGAAACGCATCGAGCAAATTAATTCCTTTTGGCCGAAATCTTTCTCTGGCGACGTTAGACTCCAGTCTAAGGCGGAGGAGCTGCAGATACCGCGGCGGTCAGTGGCGACAGACTCGGACAATGGCTGGGTGAGCAGGAAAACGCTTTCCACCACTTATTTTAGTCTCTGGACTGTGGGGAGATGCCCAAATTTGACCTGGGGGTGGCATATCCCTTTAAATCCCTGCTTTCTTTCATCTCAAAAACATTGCACGACTCCGCCCGTCCCTTTCTTTCTCTGCTGCCGAAACACTCATCCATGCATTCATCACCTCTCGAATCGACTACTGCAATAGCCTTTTCTATGGTCTACCCTCCAAAACTCTCAACAAACTCCAATACATTCAAAACTTTGCTGCCCGCCTCCTCACCCACACGCGCCACCGAGACCACATCACTCCTGTCCTCCAAAACCTCCACTGGCTCCCCATCCCTCAGCGTATCCAATTCAAAGTCCTCCTCATGACCTACAAAGCCCTCCATAACCTGGCCCCATCATACCTCTCTGACCTTCTGCACCGCCACACCCCATCCCGCTCCCTCCGTTCCTCCGACACCAACCTCCTGTCCCTCCCCTACAGGACCAAGCTCCGAACCTGGGGTGACAGAGCCTTCTCCATTGCTGCCCCCACCCTCTGGAACTCACTCCCACAACCTATCCGTGACTGCTCTGACCTCCCCACCTTTAAAAAATTGCTCAAGACTCACCTTTTTAAAACTGCTTTTAATGTTTCTTAATGTTTAATGTTTTTCTGATTGTTTATTGTTTTGTTACTTGTTTTATTACTGATTTTACCTCTTGTACAGCGTCTTTGAGTGTCTTGAAAAGCGCTTTATAAATAAAATGTATTATTATTATTATTATTATTAAAGACTGCAGCATGGGAGTTCCACAGGGCTCTATATTAGGGCCTATGCTTTTTAGTTTGTATATGAACGATCTCCCCTCGGTGTGTGATTCTAAGGTCATCATGTATGCGGCTGACAGTCCTGTTCACTCGTGGGAAAAATGCTGCAGAAGTGGCCATGAGATTAACAGGGGGAATTGAAGAATTGCCGATTGGTTGCAAAATTCTAGTCTCACTTTAAATGCAGAAAAGACAGTTGCAATGTTTTTTACAAACAGACGTAAAATTCAAAATTATCCAGATATTTATATAAATGGGAAGAAAATTAAAAATGTCAATTAATTTACTTATTTAGGTGTCCCTTTGGATTCAACATTGACTTTTAAAAATCATGTAAAAGCTTAGAAATTCTCTCAAATTTAATCTGGCAAATTTTAGGCACATACAGTACAAGGATCTCTGAATATCGAGGCGTCGCACGTGTATTTTAATTCCATGAATCTCTCGTTTTCTATATCCTCTTGAATCAATCTATAAAAGCGCTCAAACAGTATCACCACTGTCATATTCTCTCTAAATATGATTTTCTAAACTTCGATAATCAAATAATGTACGTGAACATCTGCCTGATTTTTAAAATGATTCATGGTATTGCTGCCCCTCCTCTGAGAGGGTTCGTCACACTGAGCTCTGAACCTAAACGAGGACTAAACCAGGACTAAACCAGGTCTAAACCAGGTCTAAACCAGGACTAAACCAGGACTAAACCAGGTCTAAACCAGGTCTAAACCAGGTCTAAACCAGGTCTAAACCAGGACTAAACCAGGACTAAACCAGGACTAAACCAGGTCTAAACCAGGTCTAAACCAGGACTAAACCAGGACTAAACCAGGACTAAACCAGGTCTAAACCAGGTCTAAACCAGGACTAAACCAGGACTAAACCAGGACTAAACCAGGTCTAAACCAGGACTAAACTAGGACTAAACCAGGATTAAACCAGGACTAAACCAGGTCTAAACCAGGTCTAAACCAGGACTAAACCAGGACTAAACCAGGTCTAAACCAGGTCTAAGCCAGGACTAAACCAGGATTAAACCAGGATTAAACCAGGACTAAATCACGTCTAAACCAGGTCTAAACCAGGTCTAAACCAGGACACATTTTGGACATGTGTAAATACGTATTTATTTATTCTGTTGCACTGCTTTCAGATTTTTGTCTTACTGTAGATAGTTTGTGTTTTGTCTTTATATTGTATTGTGTCTTTTACTCGGCCAGAGAGAAACAACATTTCGATTCACTGTTGAACACATATGGCAGAATTGACAATAAAGCTGACTTTGAACTTTGATCTTTGAGGAGTCTGCCAAGGTGAGCTATAAAAACAGAGGAGCTTTAAAAACACAGAGGAGTGCAGGTGATGCGCCTGTTGCCGTGGCGATGGTTCAGTTTTAAATCCCTCAGAGGCTCCAAGGCTGGGACTCGCTCATGGACCTGGACAACTCCAGTCTGAACCTTTTCTCTGTCTCTCTGGTGGTCCTGGTCCTGGTTGTGCTCATCCTCCTTCTCCTCTGCTGGACCCTCAAACGCACCAGGAACAGGTACTGGTTTAGACCTGGTCTAGTCCCGGTCTAGTCCTGGTCTAGTCCTAATTTAGACCTGGTTTAGTCCTGGTCTAGTCCTGGTTTAGACCTGATTTAGACCTGATTTAGTATTGATATACATTGGTCTCTCGCTCTATCGCGGTTCACTTTTCGCGGCCTCGCTGTTTCACAGATTTTTATTTTTTTATTTCAATTTATTTATTTATTTTTCTAGTGTATGAACATTGTGTTGTGCGTCCTGATTGTCTTCTCCTCCGTGTCTCCTGAACAGTACAGAATGTGTTCAGTTTGACACATTTATATAGATGTTATAGAGGGGGGACCCGGGGGGGCTCCGGGAGTCGCGCTGGATGCACGAGGAGCCCAGACATGGATCTGTAGGAAGTCCAGACCGGGACTAAGACATGAGGACCAGACCGGGACTAGACCGGGACTAGACCAGGACTAGACCGGGACTAAACCAGGTGTAAACCAGGACTAAACCAGGTCTAAACCAGGATTTAACCACCGCATGTGGCTCTTTGCCTTGTTTTGTGACCACGATGAGCGGGTGCACGTGTTTTTTTTTTTTTTTTATTTGACAGGGACAGTACATTAAACATTGCCACCAACAGGTCACCGATGTCTATGCACATAAGGCTTATAGCCATTAGCTAATTTGCAGCCTCCGTCCCTGTTAGGCTTTTAAGGTGTAGGGGTAGAACAGTTAATAAAAAGCAGTTAATAAAAAGGGGGTTAATAAAAACGGTTAATAAAAAGGGGGAGAACAGTTAATAAAAAGCATACAAACACACACATAAACGATTGTCCACTGTACACAAGGGGAGCTCAGTGTTCACACTGAAGAAGAAGTGAACTTTAATTGATCTCACACTGGAGAAAATCTTCTCTGCATTTTAACCCATCCTATATATATATATTATATATCAGGAGCAGTGGGCAGCACACACATTAGGGCGCCCGGGGACCATCTCCATGATCTTCTTGCTTCGGTTTGGTCAGGACCTAAGCTGGAGGTACCTATGGTGCATGTTTTGGGTTGGTGAGGGAAATCGGAGTGCCCGGAGGAGACCCACCCAGACACAGGGAGAACACACAGAAAGGCTCGGGCGACCCGGGGATCAAACCCGGAACCTTCTTGCTGTGAAGCAAGAGCGCTAACCACTCAGCTACTGTGCCGCCACTGTTGATTCCCTTTGAGCCAGCTTTTCAATTTTGTGGAGAAAAGTCTAATGTCCGAATGTGACTTCAGCTCCAGTGGCAGAGAGTTCCACAGGTGTGATGCTTTTACTGAGAAAGCCGACTGACCCAGAGTCGTCCGACATCTTTTGACTTTCCAGTTCCCACTCACTCCAGCTCTTGACCTTACTCCTTCATTTGTATACTTTTGCACTAAATTGCACATTTCTTTAGGAGCAAGGCCACGCGCACCCCCCCCCCCCCCCCCCGCTTCACTATTAATACAGTCAGAACCAGAGCTGACGAAGCCTCTCAGATGAGCGGCAAAACGTTTTCGACCAAACAAAACTGACAAATTGAATTTCTCCTTTTATCATATTAATACATTTTGTTGAAAATCTACAAAAGTTTGAGTGTTTAAACAAGAGAGAAATGTGAGAAAACGTTAATGTTGCACACTTGATGTGAAATAACGATGTCCTCCACAGTGTGCTGAGTTATTAAGGGTTCGCGTTAAATTCCATCGCACAGAACTTTACAAAAAACATGCTACTGCACTTGCTGCATACTCCAGTCTCTCATCAGTTTCGTTTTCGTCACATCACTCAACAGTCAACACATAGGGCTACTTCAGATGGAAATCTGGTAAATAGTGCCACCTTCTGGTAAACAAATGCAATAGCTATAATCTAAATGAACAGACTCAGGTCATAACAGGTCAACAAAAAGACAGAAGATGAGAATAGGGCAATAACAAAAATACAAAAATGGGGGGTACACTATACTGACACTAGACTGGTACATTACACTCTCCCCTGCTAAATTAAATGGCGTCCCGACATTTCCCACTTCAGTTCATACTGTTTCCAACAGTCAGATAGCTTACAGGTTAGAGTCCCATGACTAAGACACATATCTCATTACAGACATCACATAGCATTTATCTCAAGTTCAATATCATGTGTCCAATAGAGGAGGTCGTTGTGCACTACGACCACCATCCATTTCTCTCCGCCGTGTCCACGGGTAGTCTGTCTCAGTTGGGAAAAGGATGACCTTTGACCTGCAGCATATCTGATCGTAGAATCTCACACTTCACAAACACAAAATACTCAAACTCTCATCCCCACTCACAGTGTCAGTATTTATACTTATTTGCTACTTTTCCCTCAGCAGGACCAATTCTTCTTCAATAAGGCCATAGTGTGATTCTAAGTGAACTATCTCATCTCTTCTTTAACCATTCTTTATACATTAATCTTTCACTTTACATTTTATATAACTACACTCATCATAGAACTAGAGTGTCTGATCACAACTTAAATGCAAATACTTCTAACCCTTTCACATGAACTTAACTAAGTGTAGGTTGTCCTAGTGTATCATAGGTCAGTGTTCTAGGTGCATATCTAATTCTGGAAGGATATTGTCTTGCTGGCGGGGAGGATGGTGGCGACACCTCTTCCTCAGGATCAGTCTCGGCTTCTTCTGGCTCCGCCACTTCTTGTTCCTCATCCTCAACCGATGGCTCTGCCATACCCTCTTCTTCTACCAGTGCTGGTTCTTCTCTTGGTGGCTGTGGGTGGAACCCCATAGCCTCAGTTCTCAAGTTGCTCTGTTGTTCCGCGGGCTCCTCTTGAGGCCAGCCAGTGATGCCTCTCCAGTCGTCCTCTTCATAATCAGATGAAGGCTCTGGTTCTGCCTGGTGCGTGATCTTTGTTCTTGTCTTATCTCTGTGTCCTTTCTCCACTCTTCTCTTTTCAGCTTTCTGTGTCTCGACTGGCAAAAAGTCACAAGGAAGTAGCAAGTTGCGATGAAGTACTCGAGTGCGACCCTGGCCATCCTCTGGTTTCACTTCATACACTGGACTTTCTGGATGTTTTCTCTTTACAACGACATGAACTTTCTCTTCCCAGAATGATCTCAGTTTTCCAGGCCCACCTCTTTCTGTGAGATTTCGGATCAGGACTCTATCGCCAGGATGTAGCTCTGCTCCTTGAATCTTTCTGTCATAGAGTTCTTTTCCTCTTTTCCCACTAGCCTGAGCTGCCTGGTTGGCCAACCGGTATGCTTCCTTCATGCGGTGTTTCCACTTCTTCGCATACTCTTCATGGGATACACTACCATCACTGTGTGGGATGCCGAACATACTGTCAATCGGCAGTCTCGGGTTACGGCCAAAGAGCAAGAAATACGGGGCATATCCAGTGGACTCATTTCGGGTGACATTGTATGCATGAACTACTTTGTCCAGAGAACTTTTCCAGTCTGCTTTGGCTTCGTCATCCAGGTTACGGAGCATGGCCAGCAGGGTGCGATTAAAGCGTTCTACTTGACCGTTCCCCTGGGGGTGATAGGGAGTTGTGCGCGAGCCTTGGATTCCACAGTGCTTTTGGAGTTCAGCAAATAATTTGTTTTCAAATTCCCTCCCTTGATCATGATGCAATTTAGTGGGAAAGCCGAATTTGAGTACAAAGTCTCCAAAGATTTTCTCAGCAGCTGTTCGAGCACTGTTATTTCTGCAGGCATACGCCTGAGCAAAGCGTGTAAAATGGTCCATTACCACTAGAATGTAATCATATCCTCCTTTGCACTTCTCAAGATGGAGAAAGTCAATTGAGACTAACTCAAAGGGGTATGTGGTCACGATACTAGTGAGTGGTGCTCTTACTGCTTTCTGGGGTCTTTTACGCTTCACACAACTGCACACGTGCTTAATGTGGTGCTCTACGTCTCTCTGCATGTGAGGCCAGAAAAAGCGTTCACGAACTAGATGGAGCGTCCGCTCAACACCTAAGTGACCCATCTCTTCATGCAACTGGTTCAGGATCAGTGGCCGGAACTTTGGTGGCATCACTAGTTGTGTTCGTGTTGATGTCTGATGCTGGAGCACACCATCAGCATCACACAACAGTCTAGCTTTTTCTCTAGCAAACACAGACAACTGACTGTGTGCGTTTCTGATCCTTGGCCACTGCTGCTGGAGGACACACCGCTTCACCTGCTGCAGTAGGGAATCCTCGTCTTGTGCCGCCCTCAGTTCGTCAGGGGAGATCTGCTGGACTGCATCCTTCTGCACTTCACTGCTCACTTCTGCGATTGCTGTCGTGATGGCCAGGGGACACAGGAGCGGTTCTGCCTCCTCCTGGTGGACCGACAACCCTTTGGAGACACTGGATAAGATTTCAGGCTGGATCTGCTGGGAACAGGTAAGCATGTACTTCTCTATGTCAAGGGGCATCCTAGATAGCCCGTCTGCATCAGAGTTGGACTTCCCTGGCCTGTACTTAATAGTAAATCTGAAGTCCGCTAGTTCAGCCACCCATCTCAGCAGTGTCGCATTCAATTTAGCAGTGGTAAGCACATACGTTAGAGGATTATTGTCTGTATATACTATGAAATTTGGAGCATAATACAAATAATCTCTAAATCGCTCACAGATTGCCCATTTCATGGCTAAAAACTCTAGCTTACCAGAGTGCAGATGGTAATTCTTCTCTGGAGCAGAGAGTGTGCGGGAGCCATAAGCGATGACTCTCAGCTTTCCTTCCTGTCTTTGATAGAGCACTGCCCCGAGTCCTTCTTGTGAGGCATCACAATGTAGGACAAACGGCTCTTCAAATTTGGGGTAGCCCAGTTGTCATGACTAAATTATGGTGTTTTCAATTCTTCATTTAGTCAAGCTTTAAATTTCATTTGTGGTATATATATCGCGCCATCTAGTGGTTATACAGGTGTTATTGCATTGTAAGTTTAGTTCAGCGTCACCCCTCCTAGTCAGTGGTATGTTCCGATTTCATCCGGGAATGCTGTGATGTGCGTGCGCTTAGCCTCGGAGTAGATATGCCCGTAAGTTGTTTATTTTCTGTTTGAATATCTGTACTTTTCTGTCTGACTGTTATGACAGATGTTGTCGACACTGTTAACTGAGAAATGCCTTTGAGTAGAACGTTGTATTATATGTTTCTATCAGCTATCAACATTAGCTATCAGTCGTGTTATGCTAGCGTACTAGTAACGTGCACAGATGAAACGCCTTTGTGATTGTTTTATTTTGTCTTTCTTTTAGTTTTACGGATATGATGGATATGAGTGGAAGAGTTCACCAGTAAAACATCTTGACTGCAACAACTGTGCTCTGTCAATCATTCCGTTCGCTATCTGTCTATGCATTGTTAACTTGGGACACATCGCTAGGACAGAAAAGTAAAAGGGCATCCACTCGGCGGGAGAAGCAACTGCATAGCAGCGTCGCAGATTGAAAAGCCAACATGTCGCAGGAAGACGGGAACAGACTGCAAACATTAGAGGCGAAGTCTGAAGCCTCATCAGTAAAATCCATTGCATCAACAGCCAGCAGTGCAGCAACCAAAGCAAGGGCGAGAGCAGAAGCATATAAGGTGAAAATTGCATATGCCGAGAAAGAGGCAGCTATGTTACGTGAGAAAGCTCGTATTGAGGAGCAGCAACAAAAAACACTGGCTGAAGCAACGCGTCGCAAAGCAGAGGTAGAAGCCGACCTTCATGTTTTGCAGCTAGAGAAGGAAGCAACAGCGGCATCCAGAGAAGCAGAGGTCTACGAAGCAGCAGCTGACATGGAGAATGAACAGCGTCTCGATTTTGGAGAAGAAGGGAGAGCTCAGCGCACAAGGGAGTATGTGCAGAACATCCCAGTGCAATACGCTCAGCAGCCTTTTCCTCTATCACAGACACTTCCTCCTCCTCCAACTGCCACTCAGTACACTCCTCAAGCTCAGCCTCATGCCAGCAACGGTCTTCAGCAAACTCCAGTCAGCTATACGAGCCACCAGAACAACCACACACCACAGTACGCCTCTAACCCTCCTTCACATGTGCACACAGATGCACCGCCTCACTTTCCCGACTTCGCCACCTATTTGATAAGAAAGGAGATGGTGAGTTCAGGACTGACCCAATTTGATGACCGCCCAGAGAATTATTGGCCATGGAAAAGCTCATTTCAAAGCACAACGCACGGCCTAAGCCTGACGTACAGGGAAGAGCTCGACCTACTCGTCAAATGGCTTGGGCCAGAGTCTTCCACGCATGCCAAACGAATCAGGTCAGTCCATGTAACATATCCAGAAAAAGCAGTGCAGCTAGTATGGGAGCGCCTAGAGGAATGCTATGGGAGTCCTGAAGTCATTGAGCATGCTTTGCTGAAGAGGCTTGAAGAGTTTCCCCGCATCACAAACAAAGACCCTCGACTACTCAGAGATCTGGGAGACCTGCTACAGGAGCTAGAGTCTGCAAAGTTGAATGGCCTCACGCCTGGGCTTGCATACCTCGACACTGCACGGGGTGTTAACCCTATAGTTGAAAAACTCCCATACGGCCTTCAGGAAAAATGGATGACACAAGGCTCCAGATATAAAGAACAGTTAAAAGTAGCCTTCCCACCATTTAGCTTTTTTGTAGAGTTTATATGTGGACAAGCAAAAACTAGAAATGATCCAAGTTTTGTTTTCTCCTCATCCAGCTGTGCCAGCACCATGAAATCAGACAGAACCACTAAGTCAATCAAGCCATCCGTCTTCGCCAAGAAGACTGAAGTGTCGTCCACTGCCTCAGCTTCCACATCCAGCCAGCCTGAGAGAAAGTCAGATGAGCCGGACAAACACTGCCCTATCCATGACAAACCTCACCCCCTCTCTAAGTGTCGAACCTTTCAAGCAAACACCTGGATGACCGGAAAGCCTATCTCAAAGAAAGATCCATCTGTTACAGATGTTGTGCTTCTACCAAACATATTGCTAAGGACTGCAAGTTATCTGTGAAATGCAAAGAATGTGACAGCGAGAAGCATGTGACTGCTTTACACCCTGGGCCTGCCCCTTGGTCCACTCAAGACACCAACAGTGAGCCAGAGCAAGCAGATGATCCTCCGAGCGTGAGCTCTAAATGCACAGAGATATGTACTAACTCTCTCCAGCCTAGGTCATGCTCAAAGATATGCCTGGTAAAAGTCTACCCCTCCAACCAGCGTGAACGAATGCAACGTGTCTATGCAGTACTAGACGAACAAAGCAATCGGTCGCTGGCTAAGTCACAGTTCTTCGATCTGTTCAGCATTGAAGGTAACCCCTCTCTATACACTCTCAAGACGTGTTCAGGCACAGTTGAGACGGCGGGGAGGAAGGCGAACAACTTTGTAGTGGAGGCGCTTGATGGAAAAACTACAGTACCACTCCCTGTTCTTCTGGAATGTAATGCCATTCCCGATGACAAAGTAGAAATTCCAACACCAGATATAATTCAACATTTCCCCCACCTTGCTCCGGTGGCTGGCAAGATTCCACCCCCAGATCCCAATGCTAAGATCCTTTTACTCCTGGGCAGAGATGTCTTGTGTGTGCATAAGGTACGTGAACAGCACAATGGCCCTCACAACACTCCATATGCACAGCGCTTAGACTTGGGCTGGGTCGTCGTTGGAGAAATCTGCCTCGACAGAGCACACCAACCAAGCGAGGTCAAAGTCTACAAGACAAACATACTCCATAATGGCAGGGCTTCATTCTTCATGCCTTGCACACGGAATGTTCAAGTCAAGGAGCGGATGACGTCTTGCCCCCTCCAGTATGTGCCTGATGTGCCACACCATTCTAGGCCTTCAAGCAGCCTCAGTTCAGTTCCAAGTCACCTCGGAGACGTCTTCTCGAGACACGCTGATGACGAAAAAATTGCACTCTCAATTGAAGACAACGTCTTCATAGACATGATGAACAAAGAAGTGTTCCTTGATGAAGACAACCACTGGGTGGCGCCACTGCCGTTTCGTTCACCTCGACATCAGCTTCCGAACAACAGGGAACAAGCAATGCAGAGGCTGTCTTCGCTGCAACGCACCTTCTCAAAGAAACCAGGTATGAAGGAACATTTCTTTGACTTCATGCAAAAGGTCATCGAAACCCGCCAAGCGGAACTCGCTCCACCTGTACAGCCAGGTGCAGAGTGCTGGTATTTGCCAATATTTGGTGTCTACCACCCTCAAAAGCCTGACAAAATCAGAGTGGTATTTGATTCAAGCGCGCAGTATCATAACACCTCTCTCAATGATGTCCTGCTACAAGGGCCAGACCTCAACAACACCTTAATAGGTGTGCTGATGCGTTTCCGCAAAGAGAAAATAGCCATTACGGCAGACATCGAGCAAATGTTTTACAGCTTCAAGGTGAAACAAGACCACCGCAATTATCTTCGCTTCTTGTGGCACGAAGAAAACTGCCCCGGAGAAGAAATCACTGAGTACAGAATGACTGTGCACGTCTTTGGCAACAGTCCATCACCCGCCGTCGCCATATACGGCCTACGGCGCACAGCAGAACTGGGTGAAGCAGAATACGGCACCGATGCCAAAGAGTTTGTACTTCGCAATTTCTATGTTGACGATGGGATAACTTCAGTTCCCAATGAAGAGAAAGCGATCAACCTGCTGAAAAGGACGCAAAAGATGTTGGCAGCCGCAAACCTGAAACTCCATAAAGTGGCCTCCAACAGCGCTACAGTCATGGAAGCCTTTCCATCAGAAGAACGAGCAAAAGAGTTCAAAGACTTAGATCTGAGCACAGACCCTCTGCCTCTCCAGCGCAGTCTGGGCGTGAGCTGGAATCTGAAAATGGACTGCTTCACATTCAGAGTGTCAAGGGAGGTGAAACCATTCACACGAAGAGGAACACTCTCAACGGTCAACAGCCTGTACGATCCCTTGGGGTTTGTCTCCCCAGTCACCATGCAGGGCAAGGCTCTTGTGAGAGAACTCTCATGCGTGCAACAGGACTGGGATGAGCCTCTCCCAGCAGACAAAAAGGTTCAGTGGGAAACGTGGACTAAGTCTCTTGTAGACCTCGAACATCTGCACATTCCAAGACCATATGTCTCAGTGTCATTCTCTCAAGCTGTTAGCAGAGAGCTGTGTGTCTTCTCCGATGCGTCCGTCCTGGCCATAGCTGCTGTGGCATATGTGCGGGTCAAAGATTCAGAAGGACAACATCATGTGGGGTTTGTGATGAGCAAATCCAAGCTAGCTCCATTTCCTGCTCACACTGTCCCACGCTTGGAGTTATGTGCCGCAGTGCTTGCAGTTGAGCTCACGGAGCTCATAAAAGAAGAAATAGATGCTGACCTGCATGTCCAGTTCTACACAGACAGCCGTGTGGTACTCGGCTACATCCACAATACGACAAGGAGGTTTCACATGTATGTGGCCAACAGAGTTGCGCGCATTCGCAAATCCACCTCCCCAGATCAGTGGCATTATGTACGAACTGACCAAAACCCAGCTGACCATGCCACTCGACCTATGCCACCATCTCAGCTGCACCTCACCAACTGGTTTTCCGGGCCTACCTTTCTTCAACAGCCAGATGTCGTGGAAGGCGACGCAGAGTGCTTCCAACTCATAAACCCGGATCTGGATGTCGAGATCAGGCCTCAGGTAACCACACTTTCGACAAAGGTCACACCTCAGTCTCTTGGCACACACAGGTTTCAACGCTTTTCAAGCTGGAACTCACTCGTGAGAGCTGTCACAGTGCTGATTCACATTGCAAGGTCATTCTCTCAGGCTACGTGTACAGATACCTGTAGCAAATGGCACCGTTGCACAAAACCTCGCACCTCAGAACTTTCACAAGCAAAGTGTGCAATCATTAAAGCTGCACAGCAGGACGCTTATTTGGAGGAGTTTAAGAGCCTGACACGAGACGGCAAGGTGTCGCACCACAGCTCACTCAAGAAACTCGACCCCTTCATCGACAGCGAGGGACTGTTGAGAGTAGGTGGCCGAGTACGCATGTCAGATCTGCCTGACCAAGAGAAACACCCTTTGATCATGCCACCCAAACATCACTTAGCAAAACTGATTGTGGGACATTACCATGCCCAAGTGGCTCATCAAGGACGCCATCTCACCGCAGGGGCAATACGCACAGCGGGCCTGTGGATTGTTGGAGGCAAAAGGCTCATCTCTAGTGTCATACATAAATGTGTCATGTGCAGAAGACTGAGGGGCAAGCTGGAAAACCAGAAAATGTCAGACCTGCCGGCGGATAGAGTGTCTGTGGATCCCCCCATTCACACACACAGGTCTTGACATCTTTGGCCCATGGAGTGTAGTAACACGTCGGACGAGAGGCGGCAGTGCTGAGAATAAAAGATGGGCTGTGCTCTTCAGCTGCTTGTCTTCCAGAGCTGTTCACCTGGAGGTGATCGAGTCAATGTCGACTTCAAGCTTTATCAATGCCCTTCGGCGCTTCCTGGCCATCAGAGGGCCAGTTCAACATCTTCGATCTGACAGAGGCACGAATTTTATCGGCGCCTGCAGGGAGCTGCAAATAAACACAGAAGATCCAGAGATCAGAAACTTCCTACATGATCGAGGCTGCACCTGGTCATTCAATGCACCACACTCATCCCACATGGGGGGAGTGTGGGAGAGAATGATTGGAGTCGCAAGGCGCATCCTCGATGGACTCCTGTTGACCAACAGTTCTACGAGACTCACCCATGAAGTGCTTACCACATTAATGGCTGAAGTGATGGCAATCATGAACTCCCGACCATTAACCCCCATCTCCACAGATGCAGAAATGCCTCATGTTCTCTCACCTGCAATGTTACTGACTCAGAAAGCAAGCGTCACACCTGCTCCTCCAGGAGACTTCAAAATCGACCATCTGCACAAAAGTCAGTGGCGGCAGGTTCAGAGTCTGGCAGACGCTTTCTGGAAAAAGTGGAAGCAGGAATACCTGCAGACTCTCCAGCCTAGAAAGAAATGGACTGAAACAAGAGCCAACCTCCAAGAAGGGGATGTTGTACTGCTTAAAGACTGTCAGGTGAAACGCAGTGAGTGGCCAGTCGGACTTATTACAAAAGCCATTGCAAGCAGTGATGACAGAGTTCGTAAAGTCATGGTAAAGACCTCCAAACATGGGATTGTGAAAGAGTATCTTAGGCCCATTAGTGAAGTTGTTATACTTTTCCCCAAAGAAAATAACTGATAGGCATTACTGCCGACTGTAATGAAACAAATAGTGGTATAATAGAAATTACACCAGGCGGGGAGTGTCATGACTAAATTATGGTGTTTTCAATTCTTCATTTAGTCAAGCTTTAAATTTCATTTGTGGTATATATATCGCGCCATCTAGTGGTTATACAGGTGTTATTGCATTGTAAGTTTAGTTCAGCGTCACCCCTCCTAGTCAGTGGTATGTTCCGATTTCATCCGGGAATGCTGTGATGTGCGTGCGCTTAGCCTCGGAGTAGATATGCCCGTAAGTTGTTTATTTTCTGTTTGAATATCTGTACTTTTCTGTCTGACTGTTATGACAGATGTTGTCGACACTGTTAACTGAGAAATGCCTTTGAGTAGAACGTTGTATTATATGTTTCTATCAGCTATCAACATTAGCTATCAGTCGTGTTATGCTAGCGTACTAGTAACGTGCACAGATGAAACGCCTTTGTGATTGTTTTATTTTGTCTTTCTTTTAGTTTTACGGATATGATGGATATGAGTGGAAGAGTTCACCAGTAAAACATCTTGACTGCAACAACTGTGCTCTGTCAATCATTCCGTTCGCTATCTGTCTATGCATTGTTAACTTGGGACACATCGCTAGGACAGAAAACCAGTACTGGGGGGCTAGACAGGTGATCAATCAGCTGACAAAGCACTGCACTATGTTCATCTGTCCACTTGATTCGGTGATATGAAGGCACCTGGTTTCGCTTTTTCTTCCTTGCCACTGGTCTTGGCTTCTTGTCATCGACAAAGGTGTCCTGGCTTGTCGCTTCCGAGCACAAAGGGGCATAAAGAGGCTTGGCAATGCGAGAAAAATTAGGGATATACGCTCTGTAGTATGAGATGAAGCCAAGTAGTTTCCTCAAATCACCCACGGTAGCTGGTTTTCTTTCCTTCATATCTTGCACTGGGGCTACTTCTGCCGGATCCATGGTGTAGCCTTCTTTTGTCACGATCTTTCCTAGGAATCTCACCTTGTTCTTGAAGAGCTCACACTTCTTGGCTGTCAGTTTCACCCCATGTTGCTGATAACGTTGAAGCACTTTGCGCACATCGTTCAAGTGATTTTCAAAGGTTTGACTATGAACAAGATTGTCGTCTAAATAGGGCTCACATATTTCATCTCGGAGGCCGACCAGGCACTCTTCCATGCTACGCTGGAATTCAGAGGGGGCAGCAGACAAGCCAAATGGGATTCTTACCCACTCGTAAAGTCCCCAGGGTGTTATAAAGGCAGTGAGGGGCCTACTACTCTCTTCCATGAAGCCCTGGTGGTAGGCTTTGCCTTGGTCTAACACTGAAAACCAGGCACTCCCATGTAAACTGTCAAGCATGTCTTGAATGCACGGAATAGGATGGCGATCAGGTAGTGACTTTTGGTTGAGTTCCCTATAATCACAACATAGACGGAGAGTCCCATCTTTCTTCCGCACGCAGACAATGGGTGAGGAGTAGTGTGATCTTGATTTCTTAATCCAGCCCCTGTTTAGAAGATCTTCTAAGTACTGCTTGACGTCTCTGTGTAGTGGTTTGGGAACAGACACATAAGTGCGTCTTACCGGTGTTTGGTCAGTGAGTCTGATTTTGAGTTGCAGTGAAGGGATGCAACCCACATCATCTCCATCTCTCGCGAATGCTCGACACTCTTCCCTCAACATCTGCTTCACTTTTTGTTGCTGAACGAAGGGGAGGTGAGTCAGGTCAATTGGGGGATCATACCTGTCTTTATCATCGAGCTCCTGTTCAGCCTGTTGAAGTTCCTCACTGCTGACCTCTGGTGTCAACACTGGAGAGGGCGGTGGGGCAACAACTGGCTTGGCTTCTGCTGGATACACAGCCTTGACTAACTGGACTTGCCCCAGCACTGTGCGTGGGCTTAGTGTGATGTCATGACATGTGTCATTGGCAACCGGCAAGGCAAAGCGAGAGTACGTGCCTTTACTCAGTGTTATCATGTTCTCGGTCATACTAAGACCATCTGGCCAGGGGACATGTTCATCGGGCATAAAAAGTGCTTCTTGTCTGGCTATCAGAGGCCCTGTCCTCACTGAGCACTTCACACTTTTTACTTGGCCAGCTGGTATCACCTCTTTCTGCCTTCCCATTCTCACCACACCATCACTGCACTCAGGGTCACTAGCTCTTATTATTTTCACAAACATTTCAGTCTTTTTACAGTTAAGAGAGAAAGCTGTGCTGACGGCCTGTGTTATTACCTCCTGTGGGTGGTCCACCCCACTCTTCAACAACCACTCGATGACGTTGTAGCCAATGATAGGCTCCTCGGCTGCACCCTCCTCACTGGTCACCAGCATAGGCACCTGAAGCATGAACTGCGGGGCTTGGGCTGGTTCCAGCTGGAACTTCACTTCCACCCATCCCTGGAACGGGATGGCTGTCTGGTTGACTGCTTTTCCCACCAGAGTGCCGGGGCCAAGCAGCTCTTCAGTGTCGCGGACTCTCACCTTTGGGATGTACTTCTTCCTCCAGGCTTCACTGATGAGGCATACCTGTGATCCCGTGTCCCACAAGGCTTGAGTCTTGACGCCATTGAGGTAGCAGTTTACCATGCACTTCTTTCCAATGAGACGCAGCAGCTGAGATTGATGTCGAGGGGAGATGTGGCTGACATACACAGACCCAGCCAGGCGCTCACCTGGTCCTTCGGCTGCTAGCAGTCTCTCCTCTAGCTGGTGAATGCTGTCTCTCAGGATAGCCTGGGTGTCCTGTGAGTCATTCAGCTGTTCTTGAATGGCCGGGGGCACACCTCCTAAGCTTTGGCCAGAAATGTTCACAGTGTCACTGTTACCTTTGCGGCTCCGCTGACCCCTGCAGCCTCGAGAGAGATGTCCAGTCTGGCCGCATTTGAAGCAGTGGTCACATTGCTCCTCATTGCCTCTCTCCTGACATCCTCTGCATGCCCGTCTGGGTTGGAACTGATTAGGTGGACGTGGTGACTGGTGAATATTTTTCCTCAGCTCAGCTACTTCCTCTCGCAGTTGCTTAACAGCATCCATCAGTTCATTCTCTATTTTATTTTTTTCAGCTGTCACTTTCTGACTTTTGACATTGGCCTTGGCTGAGGCGCTCTGTCCAGACTGCTCACTTGTGCCTGCTTGCACTTGATCCAGGGATGACTCTGCTTGCAGCTCATTCACTCTGGCGGGTTTGACTGGGAGACTCTTCTTCATTTTCTGCTCTCTTTCCATGTCAATAGCAGCAGCATCATTCATTTTCTCTATTAGAATCTCATCAGTCACCTTCTGGTCATCCAAGTAATATTTCAGTTGCAGCTTAATATTATCACTCAATAGCCCTGTGCTAAGTGACCTGAGAAATTTCTTCTGAATTAGGTCGGGACTGTACTGCACATCAGAGCTAGGATCAGAAGCAGCTGCCATCAGTCTTTCTTTAAGCTCAATTGCACGAAATAGAAAGTTATGTGGTGATTCTTTTGCATCTTGAGTTATATTAACAAGTCTGTGAAACAGATCTGTCGTGCTATTTTCTTTGAAGTGAGCTTTCAGAATTGTCTTTAGATGTGCCAGTGTCAAATTACTTTTGCTTTCCAGCATATCTCTTAGACTCAGGCCTGGGGAAGCAGCTTTAACTACAGCTTCAACAATTTCTGCATCCGAATGGCCTTTACGTTTTCCTAAATCAATTTGATGTATGAGACTGGTGTATGACAATTTATCCTTCTGCCCCAATTCACCTATTTGGCCACTAATTCGAAATTCACGTCGGATGACCATTTCGGGAGCTTGGGGAAGCGGAGATTGAGGGGAGGTGGGCGAGCTGGGTGGCTTGTTCACTTTATCTCTTAGCTGACACATTTCTTCCTCGAGCATTTTCGTCGATTCTTGGAAGCTTGTTTGCATTTCAGCATATCTTTTCTGTAACCGCTGAAGTTCGCCGTCACTCGCGCCATTTTCCCCATCCCCTTTATGTCCATGCCTCAGCCGCTTAGCTGTAGTAATTAACTCCCCAACGAAGAAACGTACCGCATCTTCATCTTCACTTTCTATCGTTTTATCCACACATTCATTTACTGCACGGATCAACGCGTGTCTCTTTGTGGCATTGGTCGAAACTTTAGCTTGGTTACAGACCTCTTTTAGCTGATCCAAGGTTAGCTGGCATAGTAGCTCTGTTAGCTGGTCTTGTAGCTGCTCAACATCCATCGTGTGTATTCCAAACTTCGTTTCTTCCGAGGCCCCACGTTGGGCGCCAAATTTTGTTGCACACTTGATGTGAAATAACGATGTCCTCCACAGTGTGCTGAGTTATTAAGGGTTCGCGTTTAATTCCATCGCACAGAACTTTACAAAAAACATGCTACTGCACTTGCTGCATACTCCAGTCTCTCATCAGTTTCGTTTTCGTCACATCACTCAACACATAGGGCTACTTCAGATGGAAATCTGGTAAATAGTGCCACCTTCTGGTAAACAAATGCAATAGCTATAATCCAAATGAACAGACTCAGGTCATAACAGGTCAACAAAAAGACAGAAGATGAGAATAGGGCAATAACAAAAATACAAAAATGGGGGGTACACTATACTGACACTAGACTGGTACATTACATTAATACCAGTCTGACAAAAGCGTATAATGTGTGTGGTGAAGCGTTTACAGCCTGAAAACATGTATAATAATTGTAAAATATAAAGTTGTCCTACTTCGCGGATTTCATTTATTACGGGTTATTTCTGGAACGTAACCCCCGCGATAAACGAGGGATTACTGTAGTCCTGGTTTATTCTTCTAATTTAGTCCTGGTTTTGTTTCAGGGAGGTGACTGAGTTGAGGATCTGCTCTGGACCTTCTCAAGTCCTGATCATCAGGACCCACCAGGACCTGGCTCAAGAGATCCTAGACCGAGTCCTCGACCGGATTACGCCCTTGGACCAGACCAGACCAGATCCAGACCGATCCCAACCAGAACCGAGCCAGGCTGACCCAAACCAGGCGGGGCCCTCGGGGACCGATCCGGACTCGACTAGGTCAGATCTTCACCAGATCCAGACCGATCCCAACCAGAACCAAGCCAGGCTGACCCAAACCAGGCGGTGCCCTCTGGGACCGATCCGGACTCGACTAGGTCAGATCTTCACCAGGATCCTTCCCCGGGTCCGGACCAAACCAGGACATGACACTGACCCACAGTCTGGTTCAAATCTCGGGACAGAACTTCAGGAGGTCCACACAGATCAGAACCTGGATCGTCCACACTGATCAGAACCTGGACATCACTGAACGGTCTCAATGGTCAAAAATATCCGGCCAAAACCTTTGGGTCACTGAGCCGCTGGAGAAGAGTTCAAAACACACAGCTCCACCTGAATCTTTTCCTCTGAGTTTCTGCAGACGGATTTACCAAATGTGGGGGAAGATTTTGAATTGCATCTTTTATTTTGGGCATGACATTTTAGAAATTTGTAATGTGAAATGTGAAATGTGTTTGTTTTTCATTTTAATTCTAAATGAAATTATTTTCATCTGGGATGGAGTTGCAAAATCTGAATTTGCCTTTTAGTTCCTCACCATCAGCCCAGTAGAACGTTTCTATCATGAACAGATTCATTTTGAACTCTGGAGTTCATCATTGTGTTTTTAGGAGGTAAAAGAACGTCTGAAGAATCCCTCAGTCGTCCAGGTAGAATCTAACCTGGGAAATCCCAGGCTGCTTTCATTCGTTCCGATCTGAAAAACAGCCTGGCAACGAGGCTAAGCGAGCTCTCCTGATTCTGCGAGCCAATCAGAGAGCGGGAAGGGGTGGAAAGACGGTGACGCGTACTACGTGACAAACGGAAACTTGTAGTTTGAACTGACAACTGACATGATTGGCTATGGGCTACGTATACGCCAAATGATAGACATTCGTGATGCCCAATAAACGGCCGTTGGCGATCGTAAACCACACCTCCACTACGAGATATTCAGTAGGTGCTCCCAGACCATATATCACGTTTTATTATGTTTTTAATGTTCTTTTATTGTTGCAAGTGTAGCACTTTGAGATTTGAGGTCAAATGTAAAGTGCATTATAAATAAAATTTATTATTATTATTATTATTATTATTATTATTATTATTATTATTATTATTATTATTATTATTATTATCACTGTGATGTGGTCTGGTGTAAACCAAGGTAGAATCCATGACAAAAGGAGAAATTCAGTTTGTCAACTGGACAAAATTTATTTGGTCCAATACGTTTTGCAGCTCATCCAAGCTGCTTCTTCAGTTCTGGCTAGCTTGGATGAGCTGCGAAACGTATTGGACCAAATAAACTTTGTCCAGTTGACAAACTGAATTTCTCCTTTTGCCGAGGTAAAAGAACGCTTCACCTCATCAGGAGCAGACGATTTGATCCTGTATAAAAGTCCGTTAGAGTGTTCCAAATCAAACATTTGGATCAAACCGTTGTTCAGAAAAACTCTTCCTCTTTATTCTGATGGTCCTTTTATTCCACAAGGTGGCGCTGTGTAAAAATCTTCCAGTAGGTAAAAACCTGTTTGTGAAAGTTTGAGAGCTTCACTGGATATTTTGAGTTTTAAGAATCACATTTCATTAAAAATCGCTCCCTCGTTTAGGTTCATGAGTCACTGAGTCAAAAGAAAAACTGCAGAAGAAGAAACGCTTTTACCCCATTTAGTTTAAGGGTTCTACCTTCGAACTCCAGCGCTTTAACCACCTTCGTTCATTTTCTTGACTATTTCAGGGAGACGTAAAGAGACACGGATAAATAATTTGAGATAATCGAAGAATAATCTAGAACCTGATCAAACCCATTGTAAAAATGAATCAGTAAACACAATAAAGCCTGGGTTCTCAATATTACATTATTAACGTGCAAAATGCCAAATGAAAAAGGCTTTAGGAACATTGAACAGTAAAAGCTGTTTTAAAAGAACAAACCCTCTTTAAAAAAGCTCTTCCCGTTTCTTCTGCTTCCTGGACTCTCTTGGCCATAACTTAGCTCGAGCTTCCATGTCCTTTGAAAAGTCCTCCCTGAACTGGATGTGCAGCTCCTCCAGACTCTCCTCCAAACTTCAGACTTTCCTCCAAACTTCAGACTTTCCTCCAAACTTCAGACTCTTCTCCAAACTTCAGACTTTCCTCCAAACTTCAGACTTTCCTCCAAACTTCAGACTTTCCTCCAAACTTCAGACTCTTCTCCAAACTTCAGACTTTCCTCCAAACTTCAGACTCTCCTCCAGACTCTGCTCCAAACTTCAGACTCTGCTCCAAACTTCAGAGTTTCCTCCAAACTTCAGACTCTCCTCCAGACTCTCCTCCAAACTTCAGACTTTCCTCCAAACTTCAGACTCTCCTCCAAACTTCAGACTTTCCTCCAAACTTCAGACTTTCCTCCAAACTTCAGACTTTCCTCCAAACCTCAGACTTTCTTCCAGACTCTCCTCCAAACTTCAGACTCTCCTCCAAACTTCAGACTTTCCTCCAAACTTCAGACTTTCCTCCAAACTTCAGACTTTCCTCCAAACTTCAGACTCTCCTCCAGACTCTGCTCCAAACTTCAGACTCTGCTCCAAACTTCAGAGTTTCCTCCAAACTTCAGACTCTCCTCCAGACTCTCCTCCAAACTTCAGACTTTCCTCCAAACTTCAGACTCTCCTCCAAACTTCAGACTTTCCTCCAAACTTCAGACTTTCCTCCAAACTTCAGACTTTCCTCCAAACTTCAGACTTTCCTCCAAACTTCAGACTTTCTTCCAGACTCTCCTCCAAACTTCAGACTCTCCAGACTCTCCTCCAAACTTCAGACTTTCCTCCAAACTTCAGACTTTCCTCCAAACTTCAGACTCTCCTCCAGACTCTGCTCCAAACTTCAGACTCTGCTCCAAACTTCAGACTTTCCTCCAAACTTCAGACTCTGCTCCAAACTTCAGACTTTCCTCCAAACTTCAGACTTTCCTCCAAACTTCAGACTTTCTTCCAGACTCTCCTCCAAACTTCAGACTTTC
Organism: Paratrypauchen microcephalus; assembly: GCA_036785185.1. Lineage (NCBI taxonomy): Eukaryota > Metazoa > Chordata > Actinopteri > Gobiiformes > Gobiidae > Paratrypauchen > Paratrypauchen microcephalus. The sequence continues at coordinate 13,685,874 of JAVJIX010000009.1, read as the reverse complement.
CTCCAAACTTCAGACTTTCCTCCAAACTTCAGAATTTCTTCCAGACTCTCCTCCAAACTTCAGACTCTCCTCCAAACTTCAGACTTTCCTCCAAACTTCGGACTTTCCTCCAAACTTCAGACTTTCCTCCAAACTTCAGACTTTCTTCCAGACTCTCCTCCAAACTTCAGACTCTCCTCCAAACTTCAGACTTTCCTCCAAACTTCAGACTTTCCTCCAAACTTCAGACTTTCCTCCAAACTTCAGACTCTCCTCCAGACTCTGCTCCAAACTTCAGACTCTGCTCCAAACTTCAGACTTTCCTCCAAACTTCAGACTCTTCTCCAAACTTCAGACTCTCCTCCAAACTTCAGACTTTCCTCCAAACTTCAGACTTTCCTCCAAACTTCAGACTTTCCTCCAAACTTCAGACTCTCCTCCAGACTCTGCTCCAAACTTCAGAGTTTCCTCCAAACTTCAGACTCTCCTCCAAACTTCAGACTCTCCTCCAAACTTCAGACTTTCCTCCAAACTTCAGACTCTCCTCCAAACTTCAGACTTTCCTCCAAACTTCAGACTTTCCTCCAAACTTCAGACTTTCCTCCAAACTTCAGACTCTGCTCCAAACTTCAGACTTTCCTCCAAACTTCAGACTTTCCTCCAAACTTCAGACTTTCCTCCAAACTTCAGACTTTCCTCCAAACTTCAGACTCTCCTCCAGACTCTGCTCCAAACTTCAGACTCTGCTCCAAACTTCAGAGTTTCCTCCAAACTTCAGACTCTCCTCCAGACTCTCCTCCAAACTTCAGACTTTCCTCCAAACTTCAGACTCTCCTCCAAACTTCAGACTTTCCTCCAAACTTCAGACTTTCCTCCAAACTTCAGACTTTCCTCCAAACTTCAGACTTTCTTCCAGACTCTCCTCCAAACTTCAGACTCTCCAGACTCTCCTCCAAACTTCAGACTTTCCTCCAAACTTCAGACTTTCCTCCAAACTTCAGACTCTCCTCCAGACTCTGCTCCAAACTTCAGACTCTGCTCCAAACTTCAGACTTTCCTCCAAACTTCAGACTCTGCTCCAAACTTCAGACTTTCCTCCAAACTTCAGACTTTCTTCCAGACTCTCCTCCAAACTTCAGACTTTCCTCCAAACTTCAGACTTTCCACCAAACTTCAGAATTTCTTCCAGACTCTCCTCCAAACTTCAGACTCTCCAGACTCTCCTCCAAACTTCAGACTTTCCTCCAAACTTCGGACTTTCCTCCAAACGTCAGACTTTCCTCCAAACTTCAGACTTTCCTCCAGACTTCAGACTTTCCAGACTCTCCTCCAAACTTCTTTGCTGATGGTGTTTGGAGGTGTGCATCGTGGATTGGATGATGATCGGCCTGCTGCAGACGTTCCACAGAGTGTCCTGGTGTTTCTCCACTGCAAACGGGATCTCCAGCACCACCGCTCTCATGTTTTCATGATCTTTTTCCGTAGACCAGTGATCCTAAGATCTCACCTTCGTTTGTGCCACGCCTGTGCCGCGCCTTCTTTCCTTTTACACTTCCAATGTCCTCCTTGTTTTTGTTGAGATCTTTAGTCATTCGCTCGAGTTTACGCTCAAAGGCTCTCAGGCCCATCTGTCGGATCTGGAGCTCAGAGACTGAACTGTGTCGGACAAAGTTCTGATCGTGATTTCACCTGGACTCTCACATCTGTCCTTAGAGTTTGGGGTTATGGTTTTATTCAGATGAGGACCGGCAGTTGGACCGTGGTCCTGGTAGATTTTGGAAAAGGTTTCTCCCACAGGCTCCGGATCTGTTTCCCGCGGGTTTCTCTCGTTATTGTAGAGGCTCGTTTAGCATCAGGCATCATAAATTGTTCTTTGGCGATCCAGATGCAGTTACGACTTCTAAAAAACTCACCAGGCAACAGTTCCTGTAAATAGAAGTTTTCGGTATCAGCGTTCACTTTGGACACAAAATAAAAGTTTTGAATCGGCCACTCACGTCGCTTTTCCCAAAGTCAGTTTTAAAAGTTTATTTACACTTTTATAAACAATTCACTTCCTGAACGAAACTCAAACACTTCTGGGTAATGTAGTCTGTGACATCACAGGGGGTGGGGCCTGCTGTTAGCATTAGCATTAGCATTAGCACTGGCCAACCATCGCCATAGCAACAAGTATTTTAAAAACTGGTCCAAACTTAGGTCCATAACTTGGTCCTGATCCGGTCCTGATCCGGTCCAGACCCAGTCCTGATCCGGTCCTGCTGGAGGTCCCGGCCCGTGGTCAGAGCACAGTGAGATCGTAGCAGGACTTAGACCGGGTTCTGATCCTTTGGTTGGACAAGACTCAGTCTTGGTCTCAGTCCTGGTCTGGTCCTGTTCTGGTTCTGGTCTGGTTGAGGTCCTGGTCCTGGTCCTGGCCTGGTCTCAATCCTGGTCTTGGTCCTGGTCTGGTTTAGGTCTTGGTCCTGGTCTCAGTCCTGGTCTGGTCTCAGTGCTGGTCTGGTCCCGGTCCCGGTCTAGTCCCGGTCCTGGTCTCAGAGCACGGCGAGGTTGTGGCAGGACTTGGACCGGGCCCTGACTTGGACTCTCTGGTTGGACAGGACCCTCTGGAGGAGGCGCCGGGCCTTCTGGGTAAGGCTCTCTTTGCGGCGGTGGGCGTGGCCCGGCGTTAGCATTAGCGTTAGCACGTTAGCCGCGGTGTGGCGGTGCAGCCGGATCTGTCTGACCACACCCTCGAAGAGCTCGGCCACGCCGTGGGCCAACGCCGCCGACGTTTCCACGTATTTACAGTCGAAGACCACGGCGCATGCCAATGCCTCTGCGGAGTACACAAGAAAAGTACTTCAATACACAAGCAAAGTACTTCAATACACAAGAAAAGTACTTCAATATACACAAAGTACTACAATACACACACCAGCGCCTCTGCGGAGTACACAAGAAAAGTACTTCAATACACATAAAGTACTACAATACACACAAAGTACTACAATACACACCCCAATGCCTCTGTGGAGTACACAAGAAAAGTACTTCAATACACATAAAGTACTTCAATATACACAAAGTACTACAATACACATGCCAGTGCCTCTGCGGAGTACAAGTACACAGGAAAAGTACTTTTGAAATCTCTGGGAGAGTATTTCTTTTGTGGAGAAAAGTGTCTTGCCCAAAGGCACAAAGACTTAGACTTAGTCACACTCAGGAGCTCAAACAGCACAATTTATCACAACAACAAAAAAAATGGAAATAAACTTCTAAATAAAAAACACCAAGAGATGAAAATAAACAAAAATGAAAGAAATGTAAATGTAAAACACAAATGTCGATAAATACAGAAAATCACAGGAAACTGCAACAAAACAGACTTAGAAGTGTTGTAGGGAGTATTA
>JAVJIX010000009.1:13655000-13677500 GCA_036785185.1 Paratrypauchen microcephalus | reverse complement strand
AAACCAGGACTAAACCAGGACTAAACCAGATCTAAACCTGAACTAAACCAGATCTAAACCAGGACTAAACCAGTAAACCAAATCTGCCTGGTCTTGACCCACCTCAAGTCCTTCACCTCCCCCCTCCTGGACCCCCTGCAGTTCGCCTACAGAACTAATGGGTCTGTGGATGATGCCATTAACCTGGCCCTCCACTTCATCCTCCAGCATCTGGACTCCCCAGGAACCTACGCCAGGATCCTGTTTGTGGACTTCAGCTCTGCTTTCAACACCATCCTCTCTGCTCTGCTCCAGGACAAGCTCGCTCAGCTAAACGTGCCTGGCTCCACCTGCAGGTGGATCACTGACTTCCTGACGGATCGGAGGCAGTGCGTGAGGCTGGGAAAGAAGGTCTCAGACTCCTGGACCATCAGCTCTTCTCCCTGTACACAAACTGCTGCACCTCCGGCCACGACTCCGTCAAACTGGTTAAGTTTGCGGATGACACCACCCTCATCGGGCTTATCTCTGACGGTGATGAGTCTGCCTACAGGAGGGAGGTGGACCGGCTGGTGTCCTGGTGCAGCAGCAACAACCTGGATCTCAACCCCCAGAAGACAGTGGAGATGATCGTGGACTTCAGGAAAGTCACAGCTGAAAGACTCCCCCATCACCACAGTGGACTCCTGCCGGTTCCTGGGCACCTGCATCAAACAGGACCTCAGGTGGGAGCCAACCATCAACTTCCTCATCAAGAAGGCCCAGCAGAGGTTGTACTTCCTGCGGCAGCTAAGGAGAGCCAAGCTGCCAGTCCAGATGATGGTGCAGTTCTACACGGCCATCATTGAGTCCATCCTCACCTCTTCCATCACTGTGTGGTGCTGGAGCCACTGTCAGGGACAAACAGAGACTCTGCCGAGAAGGTGATTGGCTACAGCCTTCCATCTGTCCGGGACCTGTACGTCTCCAGGACTCGGGGGCGAGCAGGCCGGAGAGCAGCTGACACTTCTCACCCTGGACATGGACTATTTGAGCCACTTCCCTCTGGCAGGAGGCTACGGTCCATCGGGACCAGAACCTCCCGTCACAAGAACAGTTTCTTTCCCTCTGCTGTTGGACTCATGAACAATTCATAACATCTGCACAAAGCTGGACACTTTATATCACCAGTCACTTTAATTAAGTCATGTTTCCACTGCTGTTCTGATGCTGCTCATCTGAACCTTTTTGTTATTTGGATTGTTTATTATTTTTTATTATATTATAGCTATATTTTAGTTATTATTATTTAGTGTCTATACTCTAGTTATTACTATTATTACTGGGGCCAAGCAGCGAAGCTGCGAGGCACCATAGTGTTTCTACTGATTATTATTAGGGGGGCCAAGCACCGAAGGTGCTTAGGCACCCTATAGGAATTGCTTTGCGTTGCCTAGGCAAGTTGCCTAGTAACCCTTTGATCTTTCCTTTGATGATCAAAGGGGAAGTTCAATTTGTCAACTGGACAAAGTTTGTTTGGTTGAAAACGTTTCGCCGCTCATCCGAGAGGCTTCGTCAGCTCTGGCCCTCATGCTGGTTAGACCCTGTTTATATCTAGCTGCAAGGGAGGAGCTAACTACCCTGAACAAAGCTCTGAACCTATCCCCGCTACTCTCTTTTGTTTTACGAATTCCTCTGGCATCTTGTATTAGCATATCTATCAGCCCTAGGCGGCGCTCACTACACTGATGTGTAGTACACTGATGTTCTGATCTCCTGATTCTTCTTATTCTTTATTCCTTTCACCATGGGGAGTCTATGGCAGCCCCTAGAACCGTCTGGTAAAAAGTTGTGAAATTTGGCATGCACATTCCAGCCAGTCTCCTCATTACCCACAGCAATTTATAGGCCCCCACCCCCAACCCTCTAGGGCCACAAGCAGGTCAAAGTTGCCCTCTAGGGCCACAAGCAGGTCAAAGTTGCAGGTTTGATTGGCTGTCACGACAAAACGATAAGAGATATAAAAAAAATCCAGGCATATTTCTGATGAGGCCAAAGTCCAAAGATACTATGTACCAAATTTGAGCAAAATTGGTCCAAAATTAAGGGAGGAGAAGCATTTTGAGTGTTTTTCATAAAATTCAAAATGGCGGAAAATGACGTCATATGGTGACGTCATATGGTGCGTTAGATTCGGCTTGGCCCAAGGAGTCCAGGGATGCCAAGTTTTTAAACATTGGACATATGGTCCAAAAGTTACACGCAGAAATGTACCTGAAAAATCCTTCCGTACGCCCAATTCGCAAAAACTTGAAATCCCTAGAATCCTTGTGCCAAGACAAATCCAACGCATCCTATGACGTCATGTCCGCCGGAATAGAATGTCCGCCATCTTGGAATTTATGAAAAACACTCAAAATGTTTCTCCTCCCTCATTTCTCCTTGTAACTTTTGCACCGTAAGTCCGATTTTCAAAAACTTGGTATCCCTGAGATTCTTGGGCGAAGACTGATCCAACGCACATCATCAAATTGACGTGCGTTGACGTGCGTTTCAGCTCTCTCAGTGAAACTTGGTGCGCAATGTACCATCCATACAGAATTAGCCATACCAAATTTGGTGCACATTGGCCACTAGGGGGCGCTACAACATACAAAAATGTGTTTTGGGCGAAGACTGATCCAACACACGTCATCAAATTAGGCTGGGTCACTGCTTGGCCCCACATTGCTGCTTGCAGCTATATTTTAGTGTTTTATGTTTGCACCTTATCACCGAGACAAGTTCCTAGTTTTGTGAATTCTGTTCACTTGACAATGGCAATAAAAGTCTTTCTGATTCTGATTCTAAACCAGGTCTAAACTAACCTGGGAAATCCCAGGCTGCTTTCGTTCGTTCCGATCTGAAAGACAGCCTGGCAACTACGGAAAGCGAGCTCTCCCGATTCTGGGAGCCAATCAGAGAGCGGGGAGGGATGGAAAGACGGTGACACGTACTACGTGACAAACGGAAACTTGTAGTTTGAACTGACAACTGACATGATTGGCTCTGGGCTACGTATACGCCAAATGATAGACATTCGTGACGCCAAATAAACGGCCGTTGGCGATCGTAAACCACACCTCCACTACGAGATATTTCGACGGTGGCTTCCAGACCATATATCACTTGTGATATGGTCTGGTGTAAACCAGGCAAGGTCTAAGCCAGGAGTAAACCAGGACTAAAACAGGACTAAACCAGGTCTAAACCAGGACTAAACCCGGACTAAACCAGGTCTAAACCAGGACTAAATCAGGTCTAAACCAGGACTAAACCAGGAGTAAACCAGATCTAAACCAGGACTAAATCAGGACTAAACCAGGACTAAACCCGGACTAAACCAGGACTAGACCAGTACTAAACCAGAACTAAACCAGGAGTAAACCAGATCTAAACCAGGTCTGAACCAGGTCTAAACCAATCTAAACCAGATCTAAACCAGGACTAACTCACAGACACAGACCTTGGTTCTCCTCCTGGTCTTGTTCTGAGGTTCCGGCAAAGACCGAGGCCAGACTGGACTTTCCCACACCGTGGTCCCCGATGAGAACCACGCTGAACCCATCCTGGTCCTTGTCCAGATCTTGGTCCTGGTTTAGATCCTGGTCCTGGTCTAGATCCCGGTCTAGATCCAGGTCTAACCCCTGGAGCCAGCGGGACGTGTACTTGAGAGAGTCCCCGGGCTGGTACGAGGTGGACTGAACCAGGACTCTGTGGGGTCTCTGGGGTCTGGAGGGTCCACTTTGGGCCGAGTCCTGGTCCAAGTCCTGGTCTGGATCTGGGTCTTTCATGGTCTTGGTTTGGTCCTGGTTCAAGACCGTAGTCCGGACCGGAGAATTTCCCCGATGCCGCCAGTCCTCCCTCTGCTGAGTCATGACCTGCAAGACCCAGAGAGACCTGGTTTAGACCTGGTTTAGTCCTGGTTTAGTCCTGGTTTAGATCCAGAATGTAAATATTAAATTTCTGTCCCTGTGACAGAATCCAGAGAGTATATGTACAAATACTGCAAACACTTAAGTACTAGGTACCAGAATACTACTACTACTGCTACTACTACTACTACTACTGCTACTGCAACTACTACTATATTGAACTATAAACTAATCTAATGAGAGAAATTCAAATGACTCACTTACCTGAACATGGACCAGAGACACCGTACAAGTGTAGTAGTAGCAGTAGTAGAAGTAGTAGTAGTAGTAGTAGCAGTAGTTGTAACAGTCGCAGTAGTAGTAGTAACAGTAGTAGTAGCAGTAGTAGCAGTAGTAGCAGCAGTAGCAGTTGTAGTAGTAGTAGTAGTACTGCAGTAGTCCGGCTGATCTCCAGTTTTTGCTCTGATTCCGCTCCTGAATTTTTAAAGACGCTGTTTCCACTGGTTTAAAGTTTCACCCAGAGTCTGGGACTAAACCAAGTCTAAACCAGGACTAAACCAGATCTACACCAGGACTAAACCAGGACTAAACCAGGACTAAACCAGATCTACACCAGGACTAAACCAGGACTAAACCAGGACTAAACCAGGACTAAACCAGATCTAAACCAGGACTAAACCAGGACTAAACCAGGACTAAACCAGATCTAAACCAGGACTAAACCAGATCTAAACCAGGACTAAACCAGGTCTAAACCACGTCTAAACCACGTCTAAACCAGGACTAAAACAGGTCTAATCCAGGACTAAACCAGGTCTAAACATGGACTAAACCAGATCTAAACCAGATCTAAACCAGGTCTAAACCAGATCTAAACCAGATCTAAACCAGGACTAAACCAGGTCTAACCCAGGACTAAACCAGGTCTAATCCAGGACTAAACCAGATCTAAACCAGATCTAAACCAGGACTAAACCAGGTCTAACCCAGGACTAAACCAGATCTAAACCAGGACTAAACCAGATCTAAACCAGATCTAAACCAGGACTAAACCAGGTCTAACCCAGGACTAAACCAGATCTAAACCAGGTCTAAACCAGATCTAAACCAGGACTAAACCAGGTCTAACCCAGGACTAAACCAGGACTAAACCAGGACTAAACCAGATCTACACCAGGACTAAACCAGGACTAAACCAGGACTAAACCAGATCTAAACCAGGACTAAACCAGGACTAAACCAGGACTAAACCAGGACTAAACCAGATCTAAACCAGGACTAAACCAGGACTAAACCAGGACTAAACCAGATCTAAACCAGGACTAAACCAGATCTAAACCAGGACTAAACCAGGTCTAAACCACGTCTAAACCACGTCTAAACCAGGACTAAAACAGGTCTAATCCAGGACTAAACCAGGTCTAAACATGGACTAAACCAGATCTAAACCAGATCTAAACCAGGTCTAAACCAGATCTAAACCAGATCTAAACCAGGACTAAACCAGGTCTAACCCAGGACTAAACCAGGTCTAATCCAGGACTAAACCAGGTCTAAACCAGATCTAAACCAGGACTAAACCAGATCTAAACCAGATCTAAACCAGGACTAAACCAGGTCTAACCCAGGACTAAACCAGATCTAAACCAGGTCTAAACCAGATCTAAACCAGGACTAAACCAGGTCTAACCCAGGACTAAACCAGGTCTAAACCAGGACTAAACCGGGTCTAAACCAGATCTAAACCAGGACTAAACCAGATCTAAACCAGATCTAAACCAGGACTAAACCAGGTCTAACCCAGCACTAAACCAGATCTAAACCAGGTCTAAACCAGATCTAAACCAGGACTAAACCAGGTGTAACCCAGGACTAAACCAGGTCTAAACCAGGACTAAACCAGGTCTAAACCAGATCTAAACCAGGACTAAACCAGGTCTAACCCAGGACTAAACCAGGTCTAATCCAGGACTAAACCAGGTCTAATCCAGGACTAAACCAGGTCTAAACCAGGTCTAAACCAGGACTAAACCAGATCTAAACCAGGACTAAAACAGGATCTGTCTCCCTCTGCTGGACACTCGGTGCAGGTTCAGGTTTGGCCTCAGGCTGAACACAGACGCACGAGACCGACTCAGAGTCTCAGGGTAAAGTGCGGAGGACTTTGGATGATTCTCTCATTTTGACTGAATTTAACCACAGTTTAGTGTCATAAACAACAGGTAAACAGTTTATTTGTACAACACACTTGGTACACAGAGTCATTCAGAGTCCTTTACTGAATAACAAACATTAAAATCACAAAACAAACCAAGTCAATAATCATCAAATTAAAAAGAGAAAGAGACATTCGATGAGAGAGAAGAAAAGTGCAGAATGAAAACCTGACGCAGCTGATCAGGTTTAGCAGAACTAAACCAGGACTACAGCACGAGGTTCCTGAGCTCCTCACAGATGTTCTCGTGGAGGTTCCTGAGCTCCTCACAGATGTTCTCGTGGTTCTCACATGTCTCAGATGAACGTCGGGTCTAGGTTCTGGACAGAGCCGCTTTATCGTCTCTGACCCACAGGGGGCAGTGCAGAGACCTGAGATCAGGACTCATGTGCTCAGACTTCCTGCTTCGAGTCTGGACCCGAGCTGCAGCGTTCTAGACCTGGTTTAGTCCTGGTTTAGACCTGGTTTAGTCCTGGTTTAGACCTGGTTTAGTCCTGGTTTAGACCTGGTTTAGTCCTGGTTTAGACCTGGTTTAGACCTGGTTTAGTCCTGGTTTAGACCTGGTTTAGACCTGGTTTAGACCTGGTTTAGACCTTGTTTAGACCTGGTTTAGACCTGGTTTAGACCTGGTTTAGTCCTTGTTTAGACCTGGTTTAGACCTGGTTTAGTCCTTGTTTAGACCTGGTTTAGACCTGGTTTAGTTCTTGTTTAGACCTGGTTTAGACCTGGTTTAGTCCTTGTTTAGACCTGGTTTAGACCTGGTTTAGACCTGGTTTAGACCTGGTTTAGACCTGGTTTAGTCCTTGTTTAGACCTGGTTTAGACCTGGTTTAGTCCTTGTTTAGACCTGGTTTAGACCTGGTTTAGTCCTGGTTTAGACCTGGTTTAGACCTGGTTTAGACCTGGTTTAGACCTGGTTTAGACCTTGTTTAGACCTGGTTTAGACCTGGTTTAGTCCTTGTTTAGACCTGGTTTAGACCTGGTTTAGTTCTTGTTTAGACCTGGTTTAGACCTGGTTTAGTCCTTGTTTAGACCTGGTTTAGACCTGGTTTAGACCTGGTTTAGACCTGGTTTAGTCCTTGTTTAGACCTGGTTTAGACCTGGTTTAGTCCTTGTTTAGACCTGGTTTAGACCTGGTTTAGTCCTGGTTTAGACCTGGTTTAGACCTGGTTTAGTCCTTGTTTAGACCTGGTTTAGACCTGGTTTAGACCTGGTTTAGACCTGGTTTAGACCTGGTTTAGTCCTTGTTTAGACCTGGTTTAGACCTGGTTTAGACCTGGTTTAGTCCTTGTTTAGACCTGGTTTAGACCTGGTTTAGTCCTGGTTTAGACCTGGTTTAGACCTGGTTTAGACCTGGTTTAGTCCTTGTTTAGACCTGGTTTAGACCTGGTTTAGTCCTTGTTTAGACCTGGTTTAGACCTGGTTTAGACCTGGTTTAGTCCTTGTTTAGACCTGGTTTAGACCTGGTTTAGTCCTTGTTTAGTCCTTGTTTAGACCTGGTTTGGACCTGGTTTAGTCCTTGTTTAGACCTGGTTTAGACCTGGTTTAGTCCTTGTTTAGATCTGGTTTAGACCTGGTTTAGTCCTTGTTTAGACCTGGTTTAGACCTGGTTTATTCCTTGTTTAGACCTGGTTTAGACCTGTCCTGAATATCGGAACAACAGTCTGCTTTTGTTTGGACTAAAATGGGACAGACCAGGAACTCAACCAGGACTTAATGTGGTCTAACTAAAAACAGGACTAGAACGGCTCGAATCTACGCTCCAGGGGAGGGACCTTCTTGTCGCTATGGAGACGTTCTTTACCTTAGAATGTCCCGCAGTATGGCATTAGAGTGACCTGTCTTGTCGTTCACTCACAGGTGCTTTTGTCACCATGGAGACAGACAGGCTAACTTTTTAATGCCACACTGCGGAATACTCCAGGAACCACATGACGACAGAAAAGTTACACAGTGCAGCTTTTTGAATTTATTTATTTAAAACTGCGACATTCCTCCAGGTGCTGAAGTGTCCGAGGTTCATGAACGCAGCGCTGCAGGTGTGTAAATATTGGGTTAAAAGTTTAAGACAGCAGCACCCGGAGACTAAACCAGGACTGAACCAGGACTAAACCAGGACTAAACCAGGACTGAACCAGGACTGAAACAGGACTAAACCAGGACTGAACCAGGACTGAACCAGGACTAAACCAGGACTGAACCAGGACTAAACCAGGACTAAACCAGGACTGAACCAGGACTGAAACAGGACTAAACCAGGACTGAACCAGGACTGAACCAGGACTGAACCAGGACTAAACCAGGACTGAACCAGGACTGAACCAGGACTAAACCAGGACTGAACCAGGACTGAACCAGGACTGAACCAGGACTAAACCAGGACTAAACCAGGACTAAACCAGGACTAAACCAGGACTAAACCAGGTATAAATAAGGACTGAACCAGGACCGGAGACGTGCCTGTACCGGGGGGCTGCAGAGGGGATCACAGAGCATCACGGTGTCGGTATCAGGTGAGTTTGAAGGATTCTTTAAATAATTTCAGTTCAAACATCAGTTTAAGGGCACACTCACACCAGGACTTTAGAACCTCCAGTGCTCCTCCACTAAACAGGTGCTTGGGGGAGTACAGCTGCCACAACAGCTGTACCCTCGCCTACCAGCGTGTATCACAGGGCAGGTTAAACTTCTTAAAACATCTACAGCCCAGACCTACAGTCCAGAGCAGGTCTACAGCCCAGAGCAGGTCTACAGCCCAGACCTACAGCCCAGAGCAGGTCTACAGCCCAGAGCAGGTGTAGAGCCCAGAGCAGGTCTACAGCCCAGAGCAGGTCTACAGCCCAGAGCAGGTCTACAGTCCAGAGCAGGTGTACAGCCCAGAGCAGGTCTACAGCACAGAGCAGGTCTACAGCACAGCGCAGGTCTACAACCCAGAGCAGGTGTACAGCCCAGAGCAGGTGTACAGCCCAGAGCAGGTCTACCGCACAGAGCAGGTCTACAGCCCAGAGCAGGTCTACCGCACAGAGCAGGTCTACAGCCCAGAGCAGGTCTACAGCCCAGAGCAGGTCTACAGCCCAGAGCAGGTGTACAGCCCAGAGCAGGTCTACCGCACAGAGCAGGTCTACAGCCCAGAGCAGGTCTACAACCCAGAGCAGGTGTACAGCACAGAGCAGGTCTACAGTCCAGAGCAGGTGTACAGCCCAGAGCAGGTCTACAGCCCAGAGCAGGTCTACAACCCAGAGCAGGTCTACAGTCCAGAGCAGGTGTACAGCCCAGAGCAGGTCTACAGCCCAGACCTACAGCCCAGAGCAGGTGTACAGCCCAGAGCAGGTCTACAGCCCAGACCTACAGCCCAGAGCAGGTGTACAGCACAGAGCAGGTCTACAACCCAGAGCAGGTGTACAGCCCAGAGCAGGTCTACAGCCCAGACGTACAGCCCAGAGCAGGTCTACAGCCCAGAGCAGGTGTACAGCCCAGAGCAGGTCTACAGCCCAGAGCAGGTGTACAGTCCAGAGCAGGTCTACCGCACAGAGCAGGTGTACAACCAAGAGCAGGTCTACAGCCCAGAGCAGGTCTACAACCCAGAGCAGGTCTACAGCCCAGACCTACAGCCCAGAGCAGGTCTACAGCCCAGAGCAGGTGTACAGCCCAGAGCAGGTCTACAGCCCAGAGCAGGTGTACAGCCCAGAGCAGGTCTACAACCCAGAGCAGGTCTACAGCCCAGACCTACAGCCCAGAGCAGGTCTACAGCCCAGAGCAGGTGTACAGCCCAGAGCAGGTCTACCGCACAGAGCAGGTCTACAGCCCAGAGCAGGTCTACAACCCAGAGCAGGTGTACAGCCCAGAGCAGGTCTACAGCCCAGAGCAGGTGTACAGTCCAGAGCAGGTCTACCGCACAGAGCAGGTGTACAACCAAGAGCAGGTCTACAGCCCAGAGCAGGTCTACAACCCAGAGCAGGTCTACAGCCCAGACCTACAGCCCAGAGCAGGTCTACAGCCCAGAGCAGGTGTACAGCCCAGAGCAGGTCTACCGCACAGAGCAGGTCTACAGCCCAGAGCAGGTCTACAACCCAGAGCAGGTCTACAGCCCAGACCTACAGCCCAGAGCAGGTCTACAGCCCAGAGCAGGTGTACAGCCCAGAGCAGGTCTACCGCACAGAGCAGGTGTACAACCCAGAGCAGGTCTACAGCCCAGAGCAGGTCTACAACCCAGAGCAGGTCTACAGCCCAGACGTACATCCCAGAGCAGGTCTACAGCCCAGAGCAGGTGTACAGCCCAGAGCAGGTCTACAGCCCAGACGTACAGTCCAGAGCAGGTCTACAACCCAGAGCAGGTGTACAACATTATGTGGTTGACGTTTGCCTAATAAAAGTGCACAAACGCTTGCATATTTGTCACGACGTGCGTTTGGTGAATGTTCAGAGGTAAATACCACTGCAGAACCAGGAGGAGAACCTCCAGTGGGGCAAAAAGGATTTAGTCAAATACTATTTAGTTTAGTCAAGATCTCCCACTTTAGAAGACGAGACAGGCCTGTGTCCTCCTGCTTAAGCCAGAACATGTCCAGGCCTGTCTGAAGTTTGCTCGAGAGCATCTGGATGATCCTGAAGAGTATTGGGAGAATGTCATATGGTCAGATGAAACCAAAATAGAACCTCAACTTGTCGTGTTTGGAGGACAAAGAACGCTGAGTTGCATCCAAAGAACACCATTCCTACTGAGAAGCATGGGGGTGGAAACATCATGCTCCGGGGCTGGGACCAGGACGACTGATCCGCGAAAAGGACAGAATGAACGGGGCCATGTATCGTGAGATTCTGAGTAAAAACCTCCTTCCACCAGCGAGGGAGTTGAAGATGAAACGTGGCTGGGTCTTACAGCAATGACAATGATCCCAAACACCAAGGAGTGGCTTTGTAAGAAGCATTTCAAGGTCCTGGAGTGGCTAAGCCGGTCTCCAGATCTCAACCCCATAGAACATCTTTGGAGGGAGTTGAAAGTCCAAGACATCTCCACTCTAGAGGAGATCTGCCTGGAGGAATGGGCCAAAATACCAGCTCGAACAGCTCGAATCTACGGTCCAGGGGAGGGACCTTCTTGTCGCTATGGAGACGTTCTTTACCTTAGAATGTCCCGCAGTATGGCATTAGAGTGACCTGTCTTGTCGTTCACTCACAGGTGCTTTTGTCACCATGGAGACAGACAGGCTAACTTTTTAATGCCACACTGCGGAATACTCCAGGAACCACATGACGACAGAAAAGTTACACAGTGCAGCTTTTTGAATTTATTTATTTAAAACTGCGACATTCCTCCGGGTGCTGAAGTGTCCGAGGTTCATGAACGCAGCACTGCAGGTGTGTAAATATTGGGTTAAAAGTTTAAGACAGCAGCACCCGGAGACTAAACCAGGACTGAACCAGGACTAAACCAGGACTGAACCAGGACTGAACCAGGACTAAACCAGGACTAAACCAGGACTGAACCAGGACTGAACCAGGACTGAACCAGGACTGAAACAGTACTAAACCAGTACTAAATACCAGCAACCTTGTGAAGACTTACAGAAAACTGAAGGAGCAGCTTGGATGAGCTGCGAAACGGATTCGACCAAATAAACTTTTGTCCAGTTGACAAACTGAATTTCTCCTTTTGCCTTTGGTTCTACTTGGACGACTGAGGGATTCTACAAACTTACAGAAAACGTTTGGATTGTCACTGCCAACAAAGGGTTTATAACAAAGTACTGAGATGAACTTTTGTTATTGACCAAATACTTATTTTCCACCATAATTTGCAATTTTAAAAAAATGTGATTTTCTGGATTTTTCTTTACTCATTTTGTCTCTCATAGTTGAGGTGAACATATGATGAAAATTATGGGCCTCCCTCGTCTTTTTAAGTGGGAAAACTTGCCCAATTGGTGGCTGACTAAATACTTTTTCTCCCCACTGTAACTCCAGTTAGGAACTTCAAAAAACAGGTCATCATTAATCATTAAGTCCAAGTACCGCTCCACCATGACTGAAGATTCTTCAAGATCCCATGACATGGTACTTCTTGATGCTTTTATATGGCTCCTTAATGGTTCCCTAATACTGTAAATGAATCCTTCTTCAAAATCAACACTCAGTGCATGAGAAACAGAGATAAGCTGAGAAAGAGTCATAAATATCTCTCAAACTCTTTATTCTGGGCGTTGTTGCTTGAATGCAAATGAGGAGAAAACAGATGGCCAATAGTAGAGGGTGGGGGCATGGCCAAACTCTCCGCTCAGAGCCCACAGCTGATCCATTTCCTTGTTTTTGCACGGGGGAGAGATTTGAAGCGTTCCATTGAAAAATAAACACATTTCCACAGAAAATAAAATTAAACCACTGCTGTTCAAAGGTCCAGAGGCTCAGATAAAGGACTTCCGAGCCTAGAAACACTCGGACGTGCCTCCAGGCAAATAAAAAAATGCATTTCGCATTGCCTAGCGCATTCGCAGTCCAAACTCTCTGGGCGTGATTTACAGAGACGCTGAGTACAGACAGACGGGGGTGGAACTGCATTTGCATTTCTTTTTTCGATCTGACGTCAATAAGGTGCCTTGTTCAAACTCGCTCTTTTGAGCTCCGATTTTTTGTAACGCAGAAAAGGATCGCAAATGCTCAGTTTAGACATTTCACAACTTTTAACCATGGGGGGGGGGGGCCTAAACAGGGTAGGGGAGCTCACATTAACGTTCAAAAACCTCAGAAAGTGAAAATTTCATGCCATGGGACCTTTCAGAAGTGTGCCTGTGGCTGAGGCTACTACTACTACTACTATTACTACTACTACTACTACTACTACTACTACTACTACTACTACTACTACTACTACTACTACTACTACTACTACTACTACTACTACTACTGCAGCTCCCCTGGTTTTCTTCTTCAGGCTCCGTACTGATGATCATGTGTGTCAATATTTATTCTCGTTCACCTTTAACTCCATCAACATGGTGAAAACTACAATAAACACAGAGAGAATGGCTCATCTTTACAGACAAAACCTTTAAATAAATACAGAATATAAAACTGAATATTTACCGTGTTCGCCTGGACATCACCAGCAGGAGTTCAGTCGCATTTCTTTAAAGGAATATTAACGTTTTTTGTTTTTTTTTTACAACCTGAACCTTATTTCTGTAATAAAACAAGTTGTTTTACTCACCCATAACACTTTGGTGTCATTTGGAACAGTTTCGTACATGTTGTGGTGTAGCGATATCCGTTAACGTGAGTTCTCGGGGCACATGTTTGCGGTCTCCAAATAACACAAACTGTAGCACTTTTCAAATCATAGAAGCTCAATGTCTTAGTCTACACTTTTGTTTGAGTCAAGTAGTAGTTTGGAGTAGATGAGGAGGACAGTCGCATGTGCTCAGTCACAGCTGATTTCGCTCTCAGCTCTCGGGACCCAAACATGAAAGGCAAAGCTGTAAGACGTTTGGACCATCGTGTTTGCAGTACCCACTTCAGTCAGGAGCATTTTTTACCAGCAAAGGAAAAGAAAGAAGGCCAGCGGATTCAGCACACGATTCTGAGAAGTAATGTGAAACCGATGGCTGTTCTCTGCTGCTCCTAAAACCGTCTCGGCTTCATTCTTTCCGTATCCATTCTGTCTCCTCATCCGTATACTCCTCTTCAGTCCTCAGTCCTCCATAAGTCCTCTTCAGCCTCAAAGTCCCAATCTTCTGCCATGTGTCGCTCGCAACAGAAAAGTTCTGAGCGTCTTCTTATCTGCAAATCAGCTGTGACTGAGCACATGTGCACTGTCCTCCTCATCTACTCCAAACTATGGATAAATCTCAGATTAGAGGCACTTTTGACTCAAACGAAAGTGTAGACTAAGACATTGAGCTTCTGTAATTTGAAAAGTGATCAAGTTTGTGTTATTTGGTGCTATGGGTGAGTAAAACAACTTGTTTTATTACAAAAATAAGATTCAGATTGTTAATATTCCTTTAAGTTTGACGTCTTTTCTTTACACTTTTTCTGCGTTTATCGTCTTTTTCTCTTTTTCGCCGCTACTATAGACTCTATTCCCGTTTACCGGAAGACGTTTGGAAACATGCGGATGGCGACTTCCGGTGGAGTTCCCGACACTGGGCCTGTGATAAAACAATAAAACTGTGGATTCAGCAGCAGCGTCTTCACAACCTGCCGATGTTTTCCACGGAGGACGAGCCTCTAATCGAGTCTTCAATGTCCTCACAGGCGGCAGGTCGGAACCGTTGATCTGCCGAACATAACGGAACTCTACAGTGACGTCTTTTCATGTTTGTTTTTATTAAATTATACAAATTATAAAACACGAATGAATAGGCAATTTATAAAAGGACAAAAGAAAGAACACAATGACATCCAGATGAAGAAAACAGGGACATTTTCTCAGTTTTCCCAGATTTTGTCAGAGTTACAGTCGCCAACAGAGCCAAAGGAAGTCGCCATCCGCATGTTTCCAAACGTCTTCCGGTTTTGTGACGAAGCATTTATTTATTTATCGGATCCCCATCAGAAGAATAGTCTTTACTATTGGACCCTGGGAAGAATAGTCTTTACCGGGGTAAAGACTATTCTTCCTGTTCTATAATACACTACATCAGGGGTGCTCAACCTTTCTTTAACCGGGATCTACTTTTGAGGTTGATGTTGTGCCGAGATCTACCAAGAGGGCATGGCAAATATGGGCTTTTTGGAGTGAGATTATTTTTAAAGTCGCATTGGGGCGAAAAAATCAGATTTGGGTCACTTCAGGCTGCAGCGTGAACGTAGCCCAAGATATGTGCTCCTAAAACCGATACATATCCGATCTTCTGACATGCGACTTCAGTCTGAACGGCCAGGTCGCGTTCATCCGACCTGGCCGTGTTTCCTCCAGCGAGAGTGGTACAAGTCGGCGCTCACAAATGTACACAAACGTTTTTCTCGTCATGTGAAAATAGTAAATGAACTCCGTGTCAGTGAAGTGGCGAAGCACAGAACAATCCCACCACTCTTGTCTGCGACTCTGCACCAACACGTTAATTTCTACAGACGTTGCTGCCACTGCCCCACAAAACGCCGTGGCCAAAAACCTCGTCCTTCTCCTTCTCCGTCTTCTCCTTAAAACAAATAAGCTGTACATGTTCTGGCTCCGGTACGACAGCAACTTTAGGCGACTTCCGTAAACACTGAGCACGCTCGCTGCACGTGACCTCGTCGTGTCCTCCAAAGCGCATGCGGGACACTTTTGGGGCATTTAAAGTTCACACTGGAGATCACATACAAGTCGTATTTAATTGGAAATGCGAACGACCTCGCAAAAAAATCGGATTTCACAAAAAAATCGGAATTGAGCATTAAGCCCTGACGTCTGAACGTATCCATACGCGATCAACTGACACTGCCTGCGATCGACTGGTAGATCGCGATCGACTGGTTGGGCACCCCTGCTCTACATCATAACATTGACAACAATATATCCAATACATTACAATGAATAAATAGTGACTAAATAGTTTTTATTATTTATTTAGATTCGTTGTGCAGGTTGTAGCTCCAGAGCTCATTTCCACCTATCGCCCCTGGTGCATTAATCTTGTTCAATCTCCAGAATATTTCCTTAACAATTTTTTCAAACTTGGTTCATTCTTGTGAAGAGTTAAGGTTTGGGGGAGCGTGTTTCAACGTTCTTTTTCAGGCATTAAGGGATAATGAGGCTTTTTTTTTTAATGTTAATCTGTATGGGTTTCCTTCTAAAAGTTCCGTGTGTTGACCCCGGCTTACCTCTGACACTCTCAGCTGATCCCGGTTCGGCTCGTTTTTTGGAGCCCACGTAAGCAGGTCCGGTAACTTCCCTGGAACATGAAATAAAACTTGTTTTTCTTCTCAAAACAAAACATTTGTCCGAAAGGTGATATATTTGCGTCCCAAAGTCCATGAGAAAGTGGAGTCCATTTGAACGCCCAATATTTGGCCTCTTTCACTTGTCAGCACCTGCATGGAGAGATTAAGACTGTACAAAGATTTCAAAAGCACTTTTAGAGAACAGAGCCTATTTCTCACTCTCGGTTTACTTCCAGGTCAAAATAAAAGGTCACATGACTTATAAAGATGAATATTTTTACAAATAAAATCTATCAAACGAATAACAGTGGTGTTCTGACACATCTGAATACTTGAACAAATAAAATGATCAGAATTTTAGGAATTATTACCATGAAAATAAATATACTGACATTATCATCAGCTACAAGTACTAGTACTACTACTACTACTGCAAATACTACTGCTACTACTACTACTCCAAGATGGTGGTACGGAGACACGCAGCAGCTGCTCTCCGTCCCAATGTTATAGTGTTTTCATGTGTTTTTTTCGTGTGTTTTCATGTGTTTTGTCTTTGTCATGTGAGCCTCCTCAAAGGCGCACACACAGCCGGGGGTTTCTGCTCAACATTAGCAGAAACAACGCTACAAACAACTCATACGTCGAAGGGCTACGGGACACGCTCAGACAACGGTCTACGTCCAGAACAGGCTAATGGCTAACCAGCACAAGCCGGCGCCCACCATCGTACTGGCTAATGTACGCTCGCTGGATAATAAACTGGACCATGTACGTTTATTTCAGGCTACGCTAAAGTCAGCGAGAGAGAGTTGTGTCTTTGTATTTGTGGAAACATGGCTCAATGACAGCATCCCCAATGGCGCCATACATCTCGACCAGCTAGCATGCTACTGGATGGACAGATTGCTCCGTGAAGGAGGTAAGACTCGCGGCGGAGGACTCTGTGTTTATATAAACAATGCCTGGTGTTGGGACGCTGTCGGGGTCTGTAAACACTGTTAGAGACGATGATCATCAAGCGCAGACACTGTCCCCGGACAGCGTGAGGAGATCCCTCAGCAGGATCAACGCACGCAAAGCTCCGGGACCGGACAACATCCTTGGTCGTGTGCTGAGAGACTGTGCTGCAGAACTCTCAGAGGTCTTTACAGACATCTTCAACACATCTCTGAGCCAGGCTGTCGTCCCCACATGCCTCAAGACCTCCACCATCATCCCCATGCCAAAAAAGTCATCTCCATCCAGCCTTAACCACTATCGTCCGCTCACTCTCATGCTCATGAAGTACTTCGAATAGCTCGCCATTCAACACATCAAGACATCTCTCTCCTCCACCCTGGACCCATTTCAATTTGCATACCGGTCTAACCGCTCGACCGATGATGCAATCTCCACAGCCCTCCAGTCACCCCCTCACACACCTGGACACCAGAGACTCATACTGTATGTTAGAATACTGTTCACTGACTTCAGTTCAGCTTCAACACAATCGTCCCCCAGCAACTCAGACTCAAACTAGACAAGCTGGAGATCAACACCTCCATGTGCAACTGGTGCGGGATTTCCTGACAGGAAGACCACAGGCAGTAGGGGTCGGCAGCAACACCTCCAGCACCATCACACTGAACACGGGGGCTCCCCAAGGATGTGTGCTGAGCCCCCTCCTCTTCACTCTGCTGACCCACGACTGCACACCGTCACACAGCTCCAACCTCTTCATCAAGTCTGACCCATGACTGCACACCGTCACACAGCTCCAACCTCTTCATCAAGTTTGCGGACGATACGACTGTGTCGGGTCACATCAGCGACGACGATGAGACTCACTATAGGAGCGAGGTGAGCCGCCTGGTCAAGTGGTGCAGGAACAACAACCTCTCCCTGAACGTGGAGAAGACAAAGGAGATTGTGGTAGACTTCAGGAGAGCACACACCCAGCACGCCCCCCTCACCATCACCGTTGCTGTTGTGGAGAGAGTAAGGAGCACCAAGTTCCTGGGTGTGCATATCTCTGAGGACCTCTCCTGGTCAAAGAACACTGCATCACTGGCCAGTAAAGCCCAACAGCGACTCTACTTCCTCCACAAGCTGAAGAGAGCCAGAGCCCCAGCTCCATCATGAGCACCTTCTACAGAGGCACCATAGGTCACATCCTCACCAGCTGCATCACTGTGTGGTATGGCACCTGCACCGTGTCCTGCCGGAAAAAGCAACACCGAGTAGTGAGAGCAGCTGAGAGAATCGTGGGTGTCTCTCTCCCCTCCCTGCAGGACATCTACCGCACCCCCCTCACCCGCAAAGCCCTCTGGGTGATCCCACCCACCCATCCAACTGCCTCTTCAGTCTGCTGCCATCAGGAAGGAGACTGAGGAGCCTCAGGGCCAAGACCAGCAGACTGAAAGACAGCTTCATCCACCAAGCTGTCAGGATGCTCAACTCTCTCCCAATCACACTGCTGCTTAAATCACACTGACACTGCTGCTTAAATGACATTGACACCGCTGCTTAAATGACACTGACACTGCTGCTTAAATGACACTGACACCGCTGCTTAAATGACACTGACACTGCTGCTTAAATGACACATTTGAGCTTTATTCTGCTCCACATTGTGTGTTTTACTTATTTGTATTATACACAAGGCTTTTGCACTTTTGCTACAGGTATATGTGATGTTTTAGTCCTAGTGTTTATTGTCTTGTTTATCACATGTTTTATGTTCACTGTGGGCCTAGGGGGCGCTGCAATTTCAAAACCTGTGTGTGCGACCAGGGATGCCAGTAGTGCGTAGAGCGTTTGTCCACTGATCCAAGGTTGGCGGTTCAAATCCCGCTCTTGACATAAGAAACATCAGTGGTTGAGCGGTCTGATCCAATGACCCACAGGTTGGCAGGTATGATTCCAGCTCCCACAGATGAATGCTGCTGTTGTGTCCTTGGGCAGGACACTTAACCCACCTCGCCCTCTGTGTCTGCGTACACTGGTGTGTGAATGGGTGATTGGTTCCTTGTTGTAAAGTGCTTTGGGTGCCTTGAAGGTGGAAAAGCGCTATATAAAGATGTGACCATTTACATATGGTTTTTGACAATAAAAGATGACTTTGAACTTTGAACTGCTGCTACTGACACTGGAGGACGGGTCAAATGCAGAGGACACATTTGTTTGTTGTTTGTTTGTTTGTTTACAGATGGATTGGGGCGGGGCTAACGTCGTGATACTGACAGGAAGTGCGCTGCTGCTACTTCCTGTCCTCCTCTTCGTCACCTGCTTCATGTTCTGGCCCGGACTCATCATCAAGACCTACAACTGGTAAGGCCTAATTCAGACCTGGTTCAGACCAGGTTCAGACCTGGTTCAGACCTGGTCTAGTCCTGGTTCAGACCTGGTTCAGACCTGGTCTAGTCCTGGTTCAGTTCTGGTTTGTGCCTCAGGTTCTGGAGGAGGAGGTTGGGTTTGTCTGTGAGGTTCTGTGACGTTGGTTCCTTCAGATTCTGTTATTCCACTCGTGGGACTCCAGGGGGCGCTCCGTCTCTGCTGCTGCTGCACGGCTTCTCTGTAAACAAAGACATGTGGCTCCCCGTGGTCAAGGTGAGACCCAAGACCCTAGACCAGGTTTAGACCGGGTTTAGATCGGGTTTAGACCAGGTTTAGACCACACAACAACATCTGCAGATTCACTAGAGACATTTGACCTGCTCAGTCTAACATTACAGAGATACAGGAGGATGGGAGGGCATCTGACACACTGGGAGGGCATCTGACACACTGGGAGGGCATCTGACTGATCTCTGTCTGGTCCAGTTCTTACCGGAGGAGCGTCACGTGGTGTGTTTGGATTTACCGGGACACGACGGAACGAGCCGCTTCCAAAATGAAGATTACAGCATCAACGGACAGGTGTCCAGGATCCACCAGGTCAGTCCTGGGTTAGTCCTGGGTTAGTCCTGGTTTAGACCTGGTTTAGTCCTGGTTTAGTCCTGGTTTAGACCTGGTTCAGACCTGGTTTAATCCTGGTTTAGCAAATACAGTGGAACATTTCCCAAAATGGCCACTGTGTCAGATGTAACTCTTTTTTTCTTTAAAATGAAACCAGCCGCACGATCAGCCCACAATGAGTGAATGTCACGTTTAAAACACAGACAAAATAAATGTTGATATTAAAAATAAAAGATATTTAAACTCGCAGAACAGAAGTGACAGAAAAAGATTGTTCCTCAGAAATGATTTGACTGTTCAGTGCAGTGGCCACTTGAGGGCGCACTGCAGCTGCTCTACGTATTTTAGACTTAGACAAACTTTACTGATCTGAAAGGGAAATGATTTGGAGACATCTGTGAGCTACTCTCCTCTCCAGCACCCTGGAACAGACCTTACCGGGGAGGCTGAGGAGTGTGATTCCCCGATAGTTGGGACACACCCTCTGATCCCCCTTCTTAAACAGAGGGACCACCACTTCGGTCTGCCAGTCCAGAGGTACTGTCCCCGACCACCACGCGATGTTGCAGGGATGTGTCAGCCAAGACAGCTTGCCAACCATCTCAGTGACTTCAGCCAGGGTGATGAACGAGTCCGCCTCAGAGTCCCCATCCTCTGCTTCCTCCTCAGAAGACGTGACGGCGGGATTGAGGAGATCCTCAAAGTATTCCTTCCACCATCCGATAACATCCCCATTTGAGGTCAACAGCTCCCCACCCGCACTGTAAACAGTGTTGGTGAAGCACTGCTTCCCCCTCCTGAGGCGCTGGTTTGCCAGAATTTCTTTGAGTTCATCCGATAGTCCTCCACGGCCTCTCTGAACTCCTCCCAACCACGAGTTTTTGCATCTGCGACCGCCCGGACTGCAGCACGCTTGGCCCACCAGTATCCGTCAGCTGCCTCAGGAGTCCCACGAGCCAACAAGGCCCGATAGGACTCCTTCTTCTGCTGGACAGCATCCCTTACTTCTGGTTTCCACCACCGGATTAGGGGATTGTCGCCGCGACAGGAACCACAGACCTTACGACCACAGCTACGGGCGGCTGCATCGACAATAAAGGCCGAGAACAAAGCCCACTCGGACTCCATGTCCCCAGCCTCCCCCAGAATCCGGGAGAAGCTCTCCTGGAGGTGTGAGTTGAAGGTGCCCCTTACAGAGGGCTCTGCCAGACGTTCCCATCAGACCTTCACTATATATGGGCCTGCCAGGTCTTTCCCCCTTCCTCCCCCGCCAGCGGACCCAACTCACAACCAGTTGGTGATCAGTTGACAGCTCTGCCCCCCTCTTCACCCGAGTGTCTAAGACACCCGGCCGGAGGTCAGATGACACGACAACAAAGTCGATCATCGACCTACGTCCTAGGGTGTCCTGGTGCCACGTGCACTGATGGACACCCTTGTGCTCGAACATGGTGTTCATTATGGACAAACTGTGGCTAGCACAGAAGTCCAATAACAGAACACCGCTCAGGTTCAGATCAGGGAGGCCGTTCCTCCCAATCACCCCTCTCCAGGTGTCACTGTCAGAATCAGAATCAGAAAGACTTTTATTGCCATTGTCAAGTGAACACAATTCACAAACCAGGAACTTGTCTCGGTGATAAGGTGTGAACATAAAACACTCAATAATAATAATAATAAGTAGAATATCGTTGCCCACATGGGCGTTGAAGTCCCCCAGGAGAACAACGGAGTCCCTGGTTGGTGCTCTGTCCAGTACCCCTCCCAGGCCAAGAAGGCCGGGTACTCTGCACTGCTGTTCGGCCCGGAGGCCAGCACAACAGTGAGAGACCTGTCCCTGACCCGAAGGTGCAGGGACGCGACCCTCTCGTTAGGGATGCACTGATCCACATTTTTTCACTTTCGATCCATTCCCGACACCTGAATTTTGATATTTGCCGATACCGATACTATTCCGATACCAAAACTGTTTGTTCCAATATAATCATCATTATTGTTCAACTACAAATAAACTCATCTCTACAGTCAGCCGATGAAACTTGAGGTAAGTATCGGTCTTTGTCCCGTAGAATTCCATGCACTTTTTCAAGCGGGATCTTCCTGTGGTTTAACATCTCGAATGGACGCTGCGATTGTAGCTAGGTTGTGTGAGCCTGTGCACTTTTTTTACCTGGAGCACTGGAGTCCGTGTGAATTGCGGTCAATCCAGAGCACAGTAAGGCTTATCAGTGACATCGGGCAGAACGATGTCCAAATATCTGTAGTAAAGCTCAGATCTGAAACTCTTTTTAGCTTCTCAGCTAACTTGGTTGACACTCGGTTGTAGAGTTCGGGTAGCCGTAGCGCTAGCGCGGTCTCTGATAAATCGCTTCCACCTCTCGGTACAACGGCTTTGTAAACATCGCATGTTGCTGTCTTGCTTTGAGGTGTTTCTAGTTAGAAGTATTTCCACATGTTGTGATGAAAAGTTGGTTCGCCTGCTCGCTCGCGCTGCTAGTTCGCCTGTAGCTGGCTGCAAACTGTGGAATGGATTTCCAGAACGGAGGTGTGTCTCATCATTACTCTGTGTCTCATTGAGATCCGCCTTAGTTCAGTAAATCCATTCCACATTTTG
>JAVJIX010000009.1:13527500-13650000 GCA_036785185.1 Paratrypauchen microcephalus | reverse complement strand
ATTAGCGTTAGCAGCGTGTCTCGGTTGCTGGGTGACGGGAGCGGCTCCGTGGGCTGGACCTGTCCCATTTCGGCAAAGGCCTTGCGGTACACAGAGGCTAGTTTGAGGTTGTGCAGCCTCGAATTGGGACACGGCTTGTGCTTCCACCGCTCTCACGCCACTGCAAAACAGTCCCCCTCCCGCGGCGTGATGTTCCGCCGCTCTGTGTTCCTGACGTTTTGTATGCACACACTCACCGGTACTGGGGTATATGAAAAATTCATATCATATTGTATCATAAAAAATAAAAAAAACACCGGTATTCGGTATGAACCGGTATACCGCCCAGCCCTACTCTCACTCACAGAGCTGCAGAGTTCCGCCCTCTTCGAAGTTCGCTCTGATTCAAAAAGTAAATTTTCTGGTCTTCAGGTCTGATCTGCAGTGGCTTTAAAGTTTCTGTATTACTCTAAATGAACTCTTTAAGCTTTAAGCCATGTTCTACGGTTCCTCCTCAAAAACACACCTGGAGTCTGGAGATAGATTAATCGGTTAAATTAGAATTAACGTTTTTTTTACAATCTGAGCCTTATTTCGGTAATAAAACAAGTTGTTTTACTCACCCATAGCACTTTGGTGTCATTTGGAGCATTTTCGGAGATGTTTTAGTTTAGCGATATCCGTTAACGTGAGTGCTTGGGGCACGACGTTGCAGTCACCAAAATAACACAAACTTTATCACTTTTCAAATCATAGAAGCTCAATGTCTTAGTCTACACTTTCATTTGAGTCAAAAGTGCCTCTAATCTGAGAACTTTTCTGTTGCGAGCAACACATGGCAGAAGATTGGGACTTTGAGGCTGAAGAGGACTTATGGAGGACTGAGGACTGAAGAGGAGTATACGGATGAGGAGACAGAATGGATATGGAAAGAATGAAGCGGAGACAGTTTTAGGAGCAGCAGAGAACAGCCATCGGTTTCACATTACTTCTCAGAATCGTGTGCTGAATCTGCTGGCCTTCTTTCTTTTCCTTTGCTGGTAAAAAATGGTCCTGACTGAAGTGGGTACTGCAAACACGATGGTCCAAACGTCTTACAGCTTTGCCTTTCATGTTTGGGTCCCGAGAGCTGAGAGCGAAATCAGCTGTGACTCCGAACATGCGACTGTCCTCCTCATCTACTCCAAACTATGGATAAATCTCAGATTAGAGGCACTTTTGACTCAAACGAAAGTGTAGACTAAGACATTGAGCTTCTGTGATTTGAAAAGTGATAAAGTATGTGTTATTTGGAAACCGCAAACATGTGCCCCGAGAACTCACGTTACGGATATCGCTAAACTAAAACATCTCTGAAAATGCTCCAAATGACACCAAAGTGCTATGGGTGAGTAAAACAACTTGTTTTATTACCAAAATAAGGCTCAGATTGTAAAAAAAAAACACATTAATTCTCCTTTAATATTGCGTTACTATTGCACATAGTAGAAGTAGTAGTAGCAGGACACCCTAGTCGATGATCGACTTTGTTGTTGTCGCGAGTCTTGGACACTCGGGTGAAGAGAGGGGCAGAGGGAGGTGTTCCGGGCATGTCCCACCGGGAGGAGGCCCCGGGGAAGACCCAGGACACGCTGGAGGGACTAGGTCTCCCGGCTGGCCTGGGAACGCCTTGGGGTCCCCCCGGAGGAGCTGGAGGAAGTGTCCGGGGTGAAGGAAGTCTGGGAGTCCCTACTTAAACTGTAGCCCCGGCGACCC
This sequence comes from Paratrypauchen microcephalus, assembly GCA_036785185.1. Classification (NCBI taxonomy): domain Eukaryota; kingdom Metazoa; phylum Chordata; class Actinopteri; order Gobiiformes; family Gobiidae; genus Paratrypauchen; species Paratrypauchen microcephalus. The sequence continues at coordinate 13,648,266 of JAVJIX010000009.1, read as the reverse complement.
GGCCCCGGATAAGAGGAAGAACATGGATGGATGGATAAAGACACTAATCTATCTCCATACTGGAGTTGTGTTCTTTTCACTCACACGTTTGTGTAACTCTTCATTATTAGTGTGTCTACATCTTGCCAACAATAGTTTTGGGTAGTTAACTTGGGATTGTATTACTTTAAGAATTTTTAGATCATCTTAATTGAAAATGTGATATTTTCCTTTTCCACTTTTATTATAATTCTTGGTAAATTACTGGAATAAAACTGAACTAAAACGTCTTCCCAATTTGTAAAATGTACCGAAATCGCTGATCATCTGTGTGACAAAATCCATGAAGACGAACCTGATCCAAAACAAGCTAATGCTAAAATCGCGCTCACAAAATCTCTTTTCAGAAAATATAGTGAAAAGTGTTTCGTACACCGTGGTCTGGACGCGCTTGTTCCCACAGAAGAACAACGGCAGAAAAACACAGAAAATCATCGAGCCGTTGGTAATCATTGTTGGTACGATAATCAATTATCGTACCAACATGGACTGTTCGCCTGGTGTCCATTCTCATCATGAAACCGAACACCAAACGGTCCACATTTGGAAAAGAAGAATCAGATCCGATAAATGAAGCACCTTGTGGCATGGATCCGACCCTCAGGACACTCATGAGTGGGGCAAAGAACCAAGACACCAGAGACAGAGGTCATCAGTATTCAACTAGAAATAATCCAAGTCTTCATAGCGGCAGTGATGAAGATGAAGATAATCGATAATGCGAGGTGCGATGTGACGAAAAAACCAAAGGGGGGTATTTTATAAGATCTGAAGCGATATCAGTGGAGCGGCATTAATCGCTCTGAGCTCCTCATCCCCAACAGATTTTCAAATACTTTAGCAGAAACCAGGAGAAATCCCCCAAATCACAAATATGTGCGAACAAATTCCAGAACGTAAAACCGTTTTATAAACGACACTACATTAGGGCTGTCAGTTAATGGCATTTTGACGTCACTAAGCATCACGTGACCGTGCTGGACCAATAGAGTAGCTGATTCTTGTAAACAAACCGGTGTCATGGCAGCCTCCGTGGTTACCGTTAACGTTACGGATACAGAGGAATTCTCCCGAAAAATCCTTCTGAAGTAGGTCAAAAGGATTCTAAACAGTGCTTTATTCACAGCACGAAGAACAATGATACAAATAAACGGTGGCTGAGTGGCTAGCGCTCATGCTTCACAGCAAGAAGGTTCCGGGTTCGATCCCCAGGCCTTTCTGTGTGGAGTTTGCATGTTCTCCCCGTGTCTGGGTGGGTTTCCTCCGGGCACTCCAGTTTCCCCCACCAACCCAAAACATGCTCCAGGTAAAATCCTCCTGAGGTCCTGACCAAACTGAAGCAGTAAGATCATGGAGATGGTCCCCGGGCGCAGTAATGTGCTGCCCACTGCTCCTGAATAAAGGATGGGTTAAATGCAGAGGACAAAATTCCCTTCGGGGACAAATTAAATAAAAAAATAAATAAAAGGACATAACCGTAAGACCAGGACAATTCATATTCATTCGTTCATTTATTGAGTCCTAACTATACACTCTGCCTGTTATACATTTTTTGGCCACTTGATGGCGCAGTGCAGCAAATGAAGCACCTTGAAGCATCGGCTCAAGAATCGAGCAAATGGATGAAACGCTTCAGTGCTTCACGAGGCTTCATCTCGCCCTTCAGTGAGGCAGCAGCACAATATTTAAAATAAATTAAAGTTCATAGATATATTTACAATGTATTAATATGAAAGTTATAATTGTCCATGAGAGAACTGATCTGGAGCGTGCAGATTATAAAAAGGCAGAGTTCAACGCACAACAGCGACAGTTCCTACGACCCGAGAGTCCAGAGACGAGAAGTGTCCATGAGCGGCAGGTCAAAGAGCGAGTGCGTGAAGGTGCAAGAACCTCCCATCAGCCCGGACAGAGAGGAGGTGTCAGGGTTCTCCCAACCCGGACAGAGAGGAGGTGTCGGGGTTCTCCCAACCCGGACAGAGAGGAGGTGTCGGGGTTCTCCGGCCCGGACAGAGAGGAGGTGTCGAGGTTCTCAGGGCCCGGACAGAGAGGAGGTGTCGGGGTTCTCAGGGCCCGGACAGACAGGAGGTGTCGGGGTTCTCCGGCCCGGACAGAGAGGAGGTGTCGGGGTTCTCCGGCCCGGACAGAGAGGAGGTGTCGAGGTTCTCCGGCCCGGACAGACAGGAGGTGTCGGGGTTCTCCGGCCCGGACAGAGAGGAGGTGTCGGGGTTCTCCGGCCCGGACAGAGAGGAGGTGTCGGGGTTCTCCCTGTCCGGACAGAGAGGAGGTGTCGGGGTTTCTGGCAGGATACTCTAGAGGTGACTTTGGTGTGGTTTCAGTGGGCTTCTGGTGGTCTCAGGTCGCCATCAAAGAACCGGCCTGTGCAGAGAACAGGACCGTGTAGTGTAAGAAATCCATGTGCACACAATTCATAATCCAAATATCATTAAATGATATATAAATATATGAATACTTCTCCATATAGAAATTCAAATATTGTACAATATACGTGAAATATAATGTGAAATTATTAAATATCTTAATAAAACAGAATAAAGTGCATTGTGCTGTAGGACCAACTAAGACACAATGTTTTAGTTAAAATCGGCACAAAGTGCATAATAAATTATTTGACAACATTGGACAATAAAATTAATCACTTCAACTTGATTACGTTTGAATTGGACCGTAACATTGTAAAGAAAAATGCTAAAGTTTGTATAAAAGGCAATGCTAACGGCCCCATAGAAAACAGTGGGAGCGGCTATGCTAAGCTAACCCATACAAACAAATAGGAGATGCTAATGCTAAAGCCTGAAGCTCAACAATTCCGCAGATTCGGTGTGACGCAGCGGCTTGAATCGCTCAGGCGGTGCTGTTCGGCACCTGTGGGGAACATTTAACACAAGAAGTTTGGCAAAATGTCACAGCGAAATAAGAAACGAAGTTTAAAAACTTCTGCGGCAAACACGAAAACACCGGTCAAGTGAACAAACGCACGCAAGGGGACGTAAAATCAAAGAGCAGTAGCGGGACAAGAGAGTTAATGTTAGTATCCTCCTGAGACCCGAAAGAAAAAATGTATCTAAATTATTATTATTATTATTATTATTATTATTATTATTATTATTATTATTATTATTATTATTATTATTATTATTATTATTATTATTATTATTATTATTATTATTATTATTATTATTTTCTATTTGGAGGTAAATGAACACGTTAGCATTTACAATTTTATTTTTATTCATAATGTCGTAACATGACTGTAATAGTGTTAAATCCATGTAAAGTTAACGACCTAAAACATTTTTTTATGACCAACATCGCGGACAAGCTTCTACAGTCTTCTCAAAAAGTTTTTAGACACTCATTTAATTTCTTATTTATTTATTTATTATTTTTATTTTCATGTATTGTTTATTTATTTATGTATTATTATTATTATTATTATTATTATTATTATTATTATTATTATTATTATTATTATTTATTAATTTATATATATTTTAATTTTTTTATTTTAATTTTTTATCATAGTGCAGCCACAAACTAGACTCTAACTCAAAACTTAAAACATAGACAAATTGAACTTCTCCTTTTATCATAGACTGGTTAACTCAATGTCCACTATAAAGGACACAAATGAACACGCTCCACACAGTTTGCGTAATACCAAAGAGCAGTAGCGGGACAAGAAAGTTAATAACAGTATAACGCTTCACACGGTTCGGTCACCCGCGGTACATCCGGGTGGTCAGGTGTCCGAGGCTCGTGAACGCAGCGCTGCACTTTACGCTCAGACTTCAAAGGAAAAAAAGTTGTGTAATTATTGGGTAAAAGTTAAAGACAAAACACCCAGGACTGAACCAGGACTGAACCAGGTCTAAACCGGGTCTAAACCAGGACTGAACCAGGACTGAACCGGGTCTAAACCAGGACTAAACCAGGACTGAACCAGGACTGAACCAGGACCGGAGACGTGCCTGTACCGGGAGGCTGCAGAGGGGACCGCGGAGGATCACGGAGTCGGTGACAGGTGAGTTCGGAGGATTCTTTAAATAAATCTTAGTTCAAACATCAGTCTAAAGCCCCACTGTACCCGGAACCTGGTTCAGAGGATTAAAGAAGCACTCAGGAGGTTGGTTGTGGAATGGTTTTAGGTGATTATAAAACATTCATAAATAATAAACGCGAAGAACGTGACCTCAGCGTCAGGTGGAACTGGTGCAAAGGTAAACAGGAAGTGAAACGAGTTCCGTTTGATCTAAAATAATAAACGGAAATTGCACAAAATTCTGCTGTCTGTCTCCATGGAGATGTCATGTTTTTTCCTGGAATGTTCCGCAGTATACTCCTACTACTGCTAGTACTACTACTACTACTCTTACTACTACTGCTACTACTACTACTACTACTACTACTACTACTACAAAAAACATGTACAGGTCGCACACAAAGGATTTGAAATTGCAGCGCCCCCTAGGCCCACAGTGAACATAAAACATGTGATAAACAAGACAATAAACACATGACTAAAACATCACATATACCCGTAGCAAAAGTACAACTACTACTATTACTACTACTACTACTACTACTACTACTACTGCTACTACCATGACTAAACCATCACATATACCTGTAGCAAAAGTACAAAACGCTTGTGTATAATACAAATAAATAAAACACAAAATGTGGAGCAGAATAAAGCTCAAATGTGTCATTTAAGCAGCAGTGTCAGTGTCATTTAAGCAGCAGTGTCAGTGTCATTTAAGCAGCAGTGTCAGTGTGATTTAAGCAGCAGTGTGATTGGGAGAGAGTTGAGCATCCTGACAGCTTGGTGGATGAAGCTGTCTTTCAGTCTGCTGGTCTTGGCCCTGAGGCTCCTCAGTCTCCTTCCTGATGGCAGCAGACTGAAGAGGCAGTTGGATGGGTGGGTGGGATCACCCAGAGGGCTTTGCGGGTGAGGCGGGTGCAGTAGATGTCCTGCAGGGAGGGGAGAGAGACACCCACGATTCTCTCAGCTGCTCTCACTACTCGGTGTAGCTTTTTCCGGCAGGACACGGTGCAGGTGCCATACCACACAGTGATGCAGCTGGTGAGGATGTGACCTATGGTGCCTCTGTAGAAGGTGCTCATGATGGAGCTGGGGCTCTGGCTCTCTTCAGCTTGTGGAGGAAGTAGAGTCGCTGTTGGGCTTTACTGGCCAGTGATGCAGTGTTCTTTGACCAGGAGAGGTCCTCAGAGATATGCACACCCAGGAACTTGGTGCTGCTTACTCTCTCCACAGCAGCCCCGGTGATGGTGAGGGGGGCGTGCTGTGTGTGCGCTCTCCTGAAGTCTACCACAATCTCCTTTGTCTTCTCCACGTTCAGGGAGAGGTTGTTGTTCCTGCACCACTTGACCAGGCGGCTCACCTCGCTCCTATAGTGAGTCTCATCGTTGTCGCTGATGTGACCAACACAGTCGAATCGTCCGCAAACTTGATGAAGATTTTGGAGCTGTGTGACGGTGTGCAGTCGTGGGTCACACTTGATGAAGAGGTTGGAGCTGTGTGACGGTGTGCAGTCGTGGGTCACACTTGATGAAGAGGTTGGAGCTGTGTGACGGTGTGCAGTCGTGGGTCAGCAGAGTGAAGAGGAGGGGGCTCAGCACACATCCTTGGGGAGCCCTCGTGTTCAGTGTGATGGTGCTGGAGGTGTTGCTGCCGACCCGTACTGCCTGTGGTCTTCCTGTCAGGAAATCCAGCACCAGTTGCACATGGAGGTGTTGATCTCCAGCTTGTCTAGTTTGAGTCTGAGTTGCTGGGGGACGATTGTGTTGAAGCTGAACTGAAGTCAGTGAACAGTATTCTAACATATGAGTCTCTGGTGTCCAGGTGTGTGAGGGGGTGACTGGAGGGCTGTGGAGATTGCATCATCGGTCGAGCGGTTAGACCGGTATGCAAATTGAAATGGGTCCAGGGTGGAGGGGAGAGATGTCTTGATGTGTTGCATGACGAGCCGTTCGAAGCGCTCCATGAGGATGGGGGTAAGCGGACGGTAGTCGTTAAGGCTGGATGGAGACGACTTCTTCGGCACAGGGATGATGGTGGAGGTCTTGAGGCATGTGGGGACGACAACCTGGCTCAGAGATGTGTTGAAAATGTCTGTAAAGACCTTTGGGAGTTCCACAGCACATCAGAATCTCCTGCCACAGTCTTCACATGTCTCTGCTGAAACGTGGAGTCTGTGTACAGCTACTACTGAGACTGGAGGACGGGTCAAATGCAGAGGACACATTTGTTTGTTTGTTTACAGATGGATTGGGGCGGGGCTAACGTCGTGATACTGACAGGAAGTGCGCTGCTGCTACTTCCTGTCCTCCTCTTCGTCAACTGCTTCATGTTTTGGCCCGGACTCATCATCAAGACCTACAACTGGTAAGGCCTAGTTCAGACCAGGTTCAGACCTGGTTCAGACCTGGTCTAGTCCTGGTTCAGACCTGGTTCAGACTTGGTCTAGTCCTGGTTCAGTTCTGGTTTGTGCCTCAGGTTCTGGAGGAGGAGGTTGGGTTTGTCTGTGAGGTTCTGTGACGTTGGTTCCTTCAGATTCTGTTATTCCACTCGTGGGACTCCAGGGGGCGCTCCGTCTCTGCTGCTGCTGCACGGCTTCTCTGCAAACAAAGACATGTGGCTCCCCGTGGTCAAGGTGAGACCCAAGACCCTAGACCGGGTTTAGACCGGGTTTAGACCAGGTTTAGACCAGGTTTAGACCGGGTTTAGACCGGGTTTAGACCAGGTTTAGACCAGGTTTAGACCACACAACAACATCTGCAGATTCACTAGAGACATTTGACCTGCTCAGTCTAACATTACAGAGATACAGGAGGATGGGAGGGCATCTGACACACTGGGAGGGCATCTGACACACTGGGAGGGCATCTGACTGATCTCTGTCTGGTCCAGTTCTTACAGGAGGAGCGTCACGTGGTGTGTTTGGATTTACCGGGACACGACGGAACGAGCCGCTTCCAAAATGAAGATTACAGCATCAACGGACAGGTGTCCAGGATCCACCAGGTCAGTCCTGGTTTAGTCCTGGTTTAGTCCTGGTTTAGTCCTGGTTTAGTCCTGGTTTAGTCCTTGTTCAGACCTGGTTTAGTCCTGGTTCAGTCCTGGTTTCCCCATCCTCTGCTTCCTCCTCAGAAGACGTGACGGTGGATTGAGGAGATCCTCAAAGTATTCCTTCCACCGTCCGATAACATTCCCAGTCGAGGTCAACAGCTCCCCACCCGCACTGTAAACAGTGTTGGTGAAGTACTGCTTTCCCCTCCTGAGGCGCGGGACGGTTTGCCAGAATTTCTTTGAGGCCGTCCGATAGTCCTCCTCCATGGCCTCTCTGAACTCCTCCCAACCACGAGTTTTTGTCTCTGCGACCGCCCGGGCCGCAGCACGCTTGGCCCACCAGTATCCGTCAGCTGCCTCAGGAGTTCCATGAGCCAACAAGGCCCGATAGGACTCCTTCTTCTGACGGCATCCCTTACTTCTGGTTTCCATCACCGGTTTCAGGGATTGTCGCCACGACAGGCACCACAGACCTTACGACCACAGCTACGGGCGGCCACATCGACAATAGAGGCCGAGAACAAAGCCCACTTGGACTCCATGTCCCCAGTCTCCCCTGGAATCCGGGAAAGCTCTCCCAGAGGTGTGAGTTGCCCCTGACAGAGGGCTTTGCCAGACATTCCCAACAGACCTTCACGATACGCTTGGGCCTGCCAGGTCTTTCCAGTTTCCTCCCCCGCCAGCAGACCTAACCCACAACCAGGTGGTGATCAGTTGGCAGCTCTGCCCCTCTCTTCACCCGGCCGGAGGTCAGATGACACGACAACAAAGTCGATCATTGACCTCCGTCCTAAGGTGTCCTGGTGCCACGTACACTGGTGGACACCCTTGTGCTCAAACATGGTGTTCGTTATGGACAAACTGTGGCTAGCACAGAAGTCCAATAACAGAACACCGCTCGGGTTCAGATCAGGGAGGCCGTTCCTCCCAATCACCCCTCTCCAGGTGTCACTGTTGTTGCCCACGTGGGCGTTGAAGTCCCCCAGTAGAACAACGGAGTCCCCGGTCGGTGCACTGTCCAGTACCCCTCCCAGGCACTCCAAGAAGGCCGGGTACTCTGCACTGCTGTACGGCCCGTAGGCCAACACAACAGTGAGAGACCTGTCCCCGACACACGGCGGCTGAGATGTGGGGTAATGAGGAGGCCCACACCGGCCCGCTGCCGCTCCCCACGGCAACGCCAGAGAAATGGAGAATTCAGCCCACCTCAAGGAGTTGGGTTCCAGAGCCCAAGCTTTGCGTGGAGGTGAGGCCGACTATATCTAGTCAGTAACGCTCAACCTCCTACACAAGCTCAGGCTCCTTCTCCCCTAGCGAGGTGACATTCGATGTCTCCAGAGCTAGTGTCCATATCTGGAGATCCGGTTGTCAAGGCCCCTGCCTTCGACTTCCACCCAGATCTACCTGCACCGACCCCTTATGGATCCTCCTCACGAGAGGACGGCCCCATGTCGCTCCTTCAGGCTGTGCCCGGCCGGGCCCCGTGGGGGAAGGCCCGGCCACCAGACGCTCGCTGTAGAGAACCCACCCCAGGCCTGGCTCCAGGGTCGGGCCCCGGTAACGTCAATCTGGGCGACGTAACTGCTCTTGCTGTGTTTAAAAGACTTCTGAACTGCTCTTAGTCCAGGACCTGTTTGCCTTGGGTGACCCTAAAGGGGCACGAAGCTCCCGACAACACAAACTCCCGGATCATTCGGGCACTCAAACCCCTCCACCACGTTAAGGTGGCGGTTCAAGGAGGAGTCCTGGCTCAGTCCTGGTTTGGACCTGGTTTAGTCCTGGTTTAGTTCTGGCTCAGTCCTGGTTTAGTTCTGGCTCAGTCCTAGTTTGGTCCTGGTTCTGTCCTCTCTGTAGTTCGTCCACAGTCTGGGTCTGACCCGGTTCCATCTGGTTGGGACGTCGATGGGAGGAAACTTGGCGGGAGTTTATGCTGCTCGATTCCCCGAAGACCTCTGCTCCGTCACCTTGGTCTGCCCCGCGGGTGAGTCCTGGTTAGACAAGGTTTAGTCCTGGTTTAGAATGGGTTTAAAACAGATTTAGTCCTGGTTCAATCCTGTTTTTTTTTTCCCCTGTTTCAGGTCTGGAGCCGCCTGTTGACACAGACTTTGTGAAGTGCCTTAAAGAGATGGAAGTCCAGAGGAACCAGAACCAGGACCAGAGGGAGGAGTCCATCGCCCTGATCCCGACCTCGGAGCCTCAGATGCAGCAGATGCTCAAACTGTGCTGCTACAAACCCCCCAACCTCCCCACACAGGTACACACACACACCAAATCTGAGGGACCTCAGGGAGAGTAGGTGCCTGATTGGTCCGTTCTTAATGTTTAGATCTTGATTTGGGACAAAATGTTGAAGTCCAAACTCAAGGCAGCACAAACATGCGAGTCTGGGGTACCACCTTCTCCACGACACACATCACAGGGTCACGAGGAATGGCTTTGGCAAAGGTCATGAGTGATCACATGTTTGTGTTTCAGATGATGAAGGGGCTGCTCCAAAACAGACTCCCACACAACGCCTTCTACAGACAGCGTGAGTCTCACCCCCTCACCAGTGTGTTCTAACGTGTTCTAACGTGTTCTAACGTGTTCTAACGTGTTCTAACGTGTTCTAACGTGTTCTAACGTGTTCTAGGTCGTTTTCACACCTGCCTTGTTTGGTTCGTTTAAAGGTCCCATGACATGGTACTTCTTGATGCTTTTATATGGCTCCTTAATGGTTCCCTAATACTGTAAATGAATCCTTCTTCAAAATCAACACTGCAGTGCATGAGAAAGACACATGTACACAGTCAGAGTCAGAATATCTCTCTCTGAACGACTCATTCTGGGCCTTGTTTCTTGAATGCAAATGAGAAGGACAGAGATAGGTTAGAGGAGCGGATGGGGGGGGGGCAAATGTGCCGCTGGTTCCTTGTTTTAGCGGTGCGCTGTGGCTGGCCCCACTTCCGCGTTTTAAGCGCGGAGGAAGAAAGGAGAGGCGTTTCAATGAAAAAAAAACACATTTTCACAGAAAATTAAACCACTGCTGTTTCAGAGGTCCACAGGCTCAGATAAAGGACTTCCCAGCCTAGAAACACTCGCACGTGCCTCCAGGCAAATAAAAAAAACGCATTTCGCATTGCGTAGCTCCTTCGCAGTCCAAACTCACTGGGCGTGATTTACAGAGACGGTGGGTAGACATCCAGACCGGGGGTGGAGCTGCATTTTTCGATGTGACGTCACATAGTTGCCTTGTTCAGAATCGCCCGTTTGGGCTGTGTTTTTTTCTAACGCAGAAAAGGACCGCAAATGCTCAGTTTAGACATTTCGCAACTTTTAGCCATGGGGGGGGGGGGCTAAACAGGGTAGGGGAGCTCACATTAACGTTCAAAAACCTCAGAAAGTGAAAATTTCATGCCATGGGACCTTTAAAACAAACCAGAGTTCATTTGCTCCTTTGATTCGGACCTTTTGTTCTGGTGTGAATAAAAACCAAAAATCTCGACCCGGAGCAAACAAGCGAACCGAGACCACCTAAAAAGCTCGGTCTCGGCACAGTTCCATTCGAACTCTGGTGCGGTTCGTTTGAGGTGAGAATGCAGACCGGACTCAATCCGACACAAGTTGGCTTTTTGTACTTTTGTACTACTGTCGAACATTATGGGCAGTAGTCGAGTTGTAAAATGAAACCAGGGGGGATGGTGAAATTTTTCACCAACGGGGGGGGGGGGGGGGGCATTAAGCTAAGCCCTCCCCCATCACTGACATCACTGTGGTGTTTCAGGGCAGGGCAGAATTAGAAGGTACTTTGTTAAAATGCTAATGCTTTTATAACAAAAAGTCCATATAATCATTCAATAATTCAATAATACACAGGATATATGTTATCACACACACACACACACACACACACACACCTTAGTCCTGGTTTAGTCTTGGTTTAGTCCTGGTTTAGTCCTGGTTTAGTCCCAGCTTAGTCCTGGCTTAGTCCTGGCTTAGTCTTGGTTTGGACCTGGTTTAGTTTTGGTTTAGTCCCGGTTTAGTCCTGGTTTAGTCCTGGTTTAGATCTGGTTTAGTCGTGGCTTAGTCCTGGTTTGGACCTGGTTTAGACCTGGTTTAGTCTTGGTTTAGTCCTGGTTTAATCCTGGTTTAGACCTGGTTTAGTCCTGGTTTAGACCTGGTTTAGTCTTGGTTTAGTCCTGGTTTGGACCTGGTTTAGTCTTGGTTTAGTCCTGGTTTAGTCCTGGTTTAGTCTTGGTTTAGTCCTGGTTTAGTGTCGAAATAGATGCAGAAATAATCTGATAATATGACTCACCCATAAGAATGCGGTCAGATCCATTCTAACAGTTTGCCGTGTTGTCTTTAATAATCTGGAGCTCCGGAAAAAAGGACATAATCCCGAACATATCCCGTGTCCCGAGGCGAGAGTTCCTTCTTACGTAGCATTAACGTAGCAAGTTAAGGATTCTTCTTCTCTTGGAAATGCCGCGTAAATATCAGGCTCACAGCTGATCGGCGAACAGGCGCAAACACAACAGCGGCAATCGTCATGATTGGCGGGAGCGCGATCGGTGCGTAATTATGCTGCAACATGATTGGAAGCTGGAGCGCACTGGCCATTTTGACTTAAAAACAGATTTTTCCAACGAGGGTATCCTATGCCTTGGGTTAATGATGCCTATGAGCGGGCTCTGCACAAATCTCGGACGGATTTACTAAAAAAGGGCACCAAGAAACAAAAAACTTTTTCTGTAACCTGCATCACCCAATATTCTACCCACACTCCTGCAATCAAATCGATCTTCCTAAAACATTGGCACATTTTGAAATCAGACCCGGAAATCTCATCCATTTTCAAATATCCACCTCTCTTCGTAAATAAAAGGGGTAAAAATCTTAGAGATTATCTGGTACGTGCTAATTTCACAAACAAATCAAAATCATCCTCCTAATCTCTGTTACATCCTTTACCCAATGGCAACTACTGCTGTGGCAGCTGTGCTCAGTGCAACAACACGACCAAAACTGACCACTTTGTACACCCCCACACTGGGAAGAAATATCCAATCAAAAGTGTCATCACATGTGCATCCACACATGTTGTCTACATGATCAGATGTCCATGTGGCCTGGCTTATATTGGCAAGACCACAAGGAAACTCAAACAAAGAATTAGTGAGCATAAGAGCTCCATCAGAAGGAATGACAGAGACTATCCTGTAGCGGTACATTTTAATGATCATAGACATGACATTTGTTCACTCCGGTTCTGTGGCATTGAGCATGTCCCCCCTCCGCTCAGAGGAGGGGACCACGACCGCCTTCTCAAACAAAGGGAGGCATATTGGATCCATACCCTCCAAACTTTAGCTCCAAAAGGACTCAATAATGACTTTAATTTGAGCATTTTTTTGTAAATATTGTATTGTAAATAATCATTATGTTCTTGCTTCTGTTGGGTTGTATGTGGGCTGTATTATAAGATTCACTGTGTATATGTAGATATGTATACAGCACGCCAATCTCATTCTATAGTTGGGTGCAGATCTACTATATCTATATATATTCAAATATTCTCCAGCTTTATTTTTCAGTTATTGTTTCATGACTATTATTATTATTAGTTACATTACACTATTTTGATTGATTGCCTTTGGATTTTGAATTATGTTGTTTTGGGTGCACTGTTCATTCACGACCTGTCACCCTAGGGTGCTTGCCACACCCTATTTAAGATGGCCACCTTTAGCTCTTACTCCATTTTGCCTGATGAAGGCCTAGGGCCGAAACGTTGCATGTCTTAATAAACTTTTTCATTTTGCAAGTAAGACGGAGTGCGGGATTGTTTTCTCCGTGTGACTTAAAAACGGCGAAAGTCGCCAAAAGTTTAGGGATTTTCATGCCTGATTGATAAAATGCCATAAGGGATGGAAGAAGGGATGCCCGTTTTAGAAGAGGGATGATTTTGACTATTTTGGGGGGGGATGCCATCCCCCCCATCCCCCCTCAACTCGAGTACTGATTATGGGAAACCGAGGCTGATGGAACAAAACTAAACGAAACAAAACGAAACTTACGAGGCTTACTTACATTTTGTGTGAAGAGCAAGAGTCAGAACTTGATGTGCACATGAGCGCTGTCCTCCGTAGTTGTCTCGCCCTGTGTCTTCGTCGTTTGTAAATTGATTGTAAAATAGTGTAAACCTCACGATGCTGCTCAAACATTTGTGCGAACTGTAAAAACTGAGCAAACCATATCGCTATGACGACACTGAAAACAGTAACACCATGATTCTCCTCCTTCTGTGTTTGGACACGGTTCATTTCTGTCCAGTGGCTGAGCGACCTCAGCACACGTGGTTTTGTTTATAGATGTTGGTTCACTTGGGAAAAAACTGCAGTGTGAAAGTGAACCGCACCAAAATTAAAAAAAAACAAAAAAACATTTGATCCGGACAAAGCTAGTGAACTATCGGACTTTCCTGGTGTGAAAACGACCCTAATGTGTTCTAACGTGTTCCCTTGTGTTCTCTTGTGTTCTAACGTGTTCTTTCATCTCAGTGTTCCAGTGCATCAGCGCTGAGGACTCCAGACATTCTCTACAGAAGAACCTGCACCTCATCTCAGTCCCAGTGCTCGTGGTCTGGGGCCAGCAAGACCAGGTCTGGACCAGGACTAGACCAGGACTAGAGCAGGACTGAACCAGGACTAAACCAGGACTAAACCAGGACTAAACCAGGACTAAACCAGGATCGGGTCTGGACAAGGCCTCACACTACATGAGAATTTGCCCAATTTTGGCTGCGATTTGCTTCTCCCCGTGACCCGACTTTGTGTCTTCATGTGCTCCTCGTGTGTGACAAAGAGCCCAGTCCACAAATAAAGACCCCAGTCCACAAATAAAGACCCCAGTCCACAAATAAAGACTCCAGTCCACAAATAAAGACCCCAGTCCACAAATAAAGACTCCAGTCCACAAATAAAGACTCCAGTCCACAAATGAAGACCCTAGTCCACAAATAGTCTACAAATGAAGACCCTAGTCCACAAATAAAGACCCCAGTCCACAAATAGTCTACAAATGAAGACCCCAGTCCACAAATAAAGACTCCAGTCCACAAATGAAGACCCCAGTCCACAAATAAAGACCCCAGTCCACAAATAAAGACTCCAGTCCACAAATAAAGACCCCAGTCCACAAATGAAGACCCCAGTCCACAAATAAAGACCCCAGTCCACAAATGAAGACCCCAGTCCACAAATAGTCTACAAATAAAGACCCCAGTCCACAAATAGTCTACAAATGAAGACCCCAGTCCACAAATAAAGACTCCAGTCCACAAATGAAGACCCCAGTCCACAAATGAAGACCCCAGTCCACAAATAAAGACCCCAGTCCACAAATGAAGACCCCAGTCCACAAATAAAGACCCCAGTCCACAAATAAAGACCCCAGTCCACAAATAAAGACTCCAGTCCACAAATAAAGACCCCAGTCCTCAAATAAAGACTCCAGTCCACAAATGAAGACCCCAGTCCACAAATAAAGACCCCAGTCCACAAACCCGTGCTGTGAATCCAGTTTTGTGCGTTCTTTAAAAGTAAAAGTCCAGAGTAGTTCCTCTCGTGTGTCTGTTACGTCCATAGCGAAGGGTCGAGGTGAAGCTGCAGATCGGTGACAGTGACTCGACTTCCTGTGGACTTTATCTCCACCTCCTGAGCTTTAAAACCATGAATCTGAAGCACCACATTTCACAAACAATATCGACACAGTTTTGACTGTGCAGAGCTCTGATCGTTGAACACTTCAGAGTCTCAGAGCGACTCGTTTTACTGTCGACAGGAAACGGCTGACACGATCGCGCTCACAGCTTTACCGTGAGGTCCGCAGACGTGTCCCACTGCAGACTGTGAGATCGGAGATTTAAAATCTCATCAGATTCTCCTCGTGTCTGTGGTGTGCGCTTTTTGTCACAAGGCTGAAAAATCCTGTAGTGTGTGGCCTCCTTTAGACCAGGACTAAGACTTTACCAAGACTAAACCAGGTATGAACCAGAATTAAAACAGGACTAAACCAGGACCAGGACTCAACCAGGGGCTAAACTAGAACTAGTACTGGACCAGGGCTGAACCAGAACCAGGTCTGGGCCAGAACTAGGACTAGATCAGGACTGGACTCGGTCTAAACCCGGACTCACCCCGGTCTCTCCTCTGTCAGGTCCTCCATGTCTCTGGCGCCTCAGTGATCACAGCTGCTCTGCCTCACAGCCAGGTGGCGCTGGTGGAGAACTGTGGTCACTCTGTGGCTCTAGAGCGCCCCCGTAAGCTCGCCACGCTCCTCTGCAACTTCCTGTCTGCGCAGGAAGTGGCCAACAGCAACGACGCCCACAAGAAGAACTCTTGAGGATCATGTCCGTCCGTCACAAACGCACAAGCACCAGTTCACCGTTTTATTCACCGGGTTCATTATCATCTGTCACTCATGGAGCTGCAGAGTCCCGCCCTCTTCGAAGTTCGCTCTGATTCCAGAAGTAAATTTTCTGGTCTTCATGTCTGATCTGCAGTGGCTTTAAAGCTTCTTTATCAGGCAAAATGAACTCTGTATGCTTCAAAGGACAAGTAACGTTTTTACAATCTGGACTTTATTTCAGCGATAAAACAACCTCATTTACTCACCCAAATGACGTCATTTGGCGTCATTTGGAGTATTTCCAGAGGTTTTGGAGTTGGGCGATATCCGTTTAACGTGAGTGCTCGGAGTATGATGTTTCAGTCACCAATTAACACAAACTTTATGACTTTTCAAATGACAAAAGTTCAATGTGTTAGTCTAGACCAGGGGTCGGCAACCTTTACCACTCAAAGAGCCGTTTGGAGCCGTTTCACACAGTAAAGAAAACACTGGGAGCCACAAAACCCTTTTGAAATTTAAAATGAAATAACACTGCTTACAACGGCTTTTTTACCTTTGTGCCACAGAATTACATTTTGAAAATGAATGAACTAAAATAAAATACATTTTAATTAAATACACTGGTCCCTCATATCGTGGTTCACTTTTCGTGGCCTCGCTGTTTCGCAGATTTTTATTCACATTTTTTTTATAGTGTATCAACGCGCATTTCTGCGTCCTGATTGGCTAAGGGACTGTAGACCTTTGCTGATTCGTCAGTCATTCTCCTCCGTGTCTCCTGTACAGAATGTGTTCAGTTTGTCAGATTTATATAAATGTTGGATCGCAGTGTGACTCTGAAGTGCTGTATGTTTGTTTCTCCCTGACAAAACCCGCCACAGCGAAGCGGCGCCAGAACGAAGAGGCTCGGTCATAGGAACTGTGAAATACACACCAAATACACTTTGGTTTGTTCTATAATACTATGCTTTTTGTTGAAAATCTACAAACGTTTGAGTGTTTAAACAAGAGAGAAATGTGAGAAAACGTTAATTCCAGTGTGAGAAAAGTGTAGAATGTGTGTGGTGGGGCGTTTACAGCCTTAAAACATGTAGAAGAATTGTAAAATATAAAGCTGACGACTTCACAGATTTCGCTTATCGTGGGTTATTTTTAGAACGTAACCCCCGTGATAAACGAGGGACCGCTGTACTGAGCCGCATCAGAGGGATCAAAGAGCCGCATGTGGCTCCGGAGCCGCGGGTTGCCGACCCCTGGTCTACACTTTGGTTTGAGTCAAAAGTGGAACCAGAGATCCAGTCATGGTTCAGATTGGATGACGTCATCATCGAGGACGCGCACATGCAGATTGTACAAACGTTTCTTGTCCTTTAAGCTATTTTCTAACTTTCCTCCTCAAAAACACAACTGGAGTCGTGTTTGTTTTAGGGATGCACCGATGTGAAAATTTTAGCTGATACCGATATTTATTTCTTTTTAATTCTGAGATAACATTTTATACAGACTGAAAATCATGCTGAATGAATTTTTGAATGTCTTTTTTTTTTTCAATTTCAATTTTTTTTATAGTGTGTTTTTACATTGTGTTCTGCGTCCTGATTGGCTAAGGGACCTTTGCCGATTGATGTTATAGACGGGGGGACCGGGACCAGACCGGGACCAGACCAGGATCAGACCGGGACTAGACCAGGACTAAACCAGGTCTAAACCAGGACTAAACCAGGTCTAAACCAGAACTAAACCAGGACTAAACTAGGTCTAAACCAGGTCTAAACCAGGTCTAAACTAGGTCTAAACTAGGTCTAAACCAGGTCTAAATCAGGACTAAACCAGGTCTAAACCAGCTCTAAACCAGAACTAAACCAGGACTAAACCAGGACTAAACTAGGTCTAAACCAGGTCTACACCAAGACTAAACCAGGACTAAACCAGGACTAACCCCCCCCCCTTCAACATTAATACATTTTGTTGAAAATCTACTAAAGTTTGAGTGTTTAAACAAGAGAGAAATCGGTCGTTAATATCGGCACACTTTTACACATCTACCTGATACCCGAAATTTTGGCAATATCGGCCGATACCGATGTTAATGCCGATATATCGTGCATCCCTAGTTTGTTTCATTCTCATGTTTGAGGAACTCTTTATTATTCATCTGTAACATCTCCAGAGCTCCAAACGCTCTGCTCCACCTCGTGATGTCATCAGGTGTGTTTGTGATGAGGAAACGACATTAGACCAGATCAGAAAACAGTGTAACATGAGCCCTTTAAACATGTGTCATAAATATAATATTCCATTATATTCTACCTCCACGGGCTCTTTCACAACACAAACATTTTAATGGTTTTAAATCATGATTTAACTTAATTATAACGGTCCGAACCAACTCAGGCCCCACCCGGGATCTAACCTGGACTTACTTTGGACTAAACCAAGAAGTCCTGGTTAAGTCCACATTAGGACCAGACCCTGGGCTCCTTTGTCATAAACAGAAGAGCAGGTTTTTGCACTGAATGTACGTCTTTATTTAGTCATTCCTGTGGTTTGGAGTCTTTTCTCCTTCTCCGTGTTCATCACTGTGTGAAAGATACTGAATATTTATTATAGAATAGAAAATACAATGTCAAATGGATCAATATAATACAATTAATCCATGAATAAAGTTCAACTAAACTGCTTTATTTGTTTATGATGACCCGTCTCTGCATTAAACTTTGGTCTTTGTCAGAACATGTATTTAAATATGTAAATATAATACTTAGACGTGTAACTACAGCCAAAACTATTTCACTAAATCAGATTCTACTTTTTTGAAACAAGAGGCAAAGATTTTATAACCTCATTATGGAGCATATTTACAGAAGCCGACAGAGGCCAAGTTCGTAATGATTAATTTCCACCTTAATAACGAGAAAATTCACTCGAGATCTCAAGAAAACGACACAATTAATTCATGATGTCGAGAAAACGTTCTACGACCTCAGCTGGATCACTGTATCTCCGTCGGTAAAGACGAAGCCGGGCCAGACTTCTGCGGAGGCGCCGCGGACTAATGTTGAAATTATCCTGAATTAAAAGACGTAATGTAATCTCCCCCTGTGTCAACCCCTGATCAATATACAGTGCTACCTCACCTTATGAAATTCATTCGTTCCAGAAGTGGTTTCGTAACGTGAATTTTTCCTAAGTTGAGTAGCTATTTCAATGGAAAAAGCCTGATTCGTTCCAAGGCCCAGATCCAATTTTTTTTTTACAGTGTAACTTTTTTTATAGTGTAACACTGTGTTCTGCGTCCTGATTGGCTAAAAGACTGTAGACCCAGGACTAAACCAGGACTAAACAAGGTCTATACCTGGACTGGACCAGGACTAAACCTGGACTAAACCAGGACTAGACCAGGTGGATTAAAGCGCCGCGTGCGGGTCTATTTCCTGGTTTCTCACGAGTCACGGCTGAGGCGAGCAGCGAGGAGGGGACCGCACGCAGTCTGAGCGCATGAACGAACGCAGGTAAGAGCCACCGTGGTTTAATCCTGGTTTAGACCTGGTTTAGACCTGGTTTAATCCTGGTTTAGAGGAGGCACGGTTTGAGCACGGGTCTCGTCCTCTCAGCCCCGCGCCGGGTCATGTTGCGCGATCACCAGTGGTGTAGTGGGAATTTTTTAAGTGGGTGTACGCGATTTGTGACGTCATGGATGTGAATTACACCGTGAACCAATGAATTTATATTTGTTATTTTTTTTATATCTCACGTCGGGAGAAGTGGGTGGACGGCGTACCCCCGCGTACCACGCCCACTACACCCCTGGCGATCACACATGTGTCCGCCCTCCCCCTTCCCCCCACACTTCACTATTAATACATTTTGTTGAAAATCTATGAAAGTTTGAGTGTTTAAACGAGAGAGAAATGTGAGAAAAGTTTAAATCCAGTCTGAGAAAAGCGTGTAACGTGTGTGGCTGAGCGCGCATTATTTGAATTTTTGAGATTTCGCATTTCGTAACTTGAATTTTCTTTCGTATCTAGAGACCAAAATTTTACGTGAAGGCGTTTCGTAACTTGGAATTTTCCTTTGTTGGGTCTTTCGTAAGGTGAGGTACCACTGTATTGCCTTATCAGCTGATCGATTATTATTCCAGACATTCTAATGACCAAAAACGTGTCTGTTCAGAATGAGAAATAGCCACGAAGTCAGACTGTCACAACGTGGCCGCAGACGTTTCAGTGGTTTTCTCAAGATCACAAATTAATTATCTCGTTATCTCTGGATAACAAGGAAGAAAAAATATTGCTTATGAATATGGCCTCTGTCGACTTCCGTACATATTATATTATTATTGAGCGTTGGATATATTATTTTGTTTCATTTACAAGAATGTAGCTTGATGATTTGTCTGTGACTGCTATAGTAGTGACATTGATGGTTTTTATGAGTGCACTGAAGGGGTCATGAATCTGGTGATACGTATCACAATACAGATGTCCCGATTAGATATATCAGGAAATATACTGATACTTAATCAAAGGATGATTATTAATAATATTAATAAACATGATTCTTCTTAATAATTATGTATATAATATTATTATTCATGATTACTTATAATAAACAAACAAACAAAAATATCCATTGACCCAAACAAAAAATCATTAAGCCTTAATTTTGAATATGTTTATAAAATGTAAAATGTTTAAGAAAATAAATTGCAGTGCATATTGCTTCTTAATGCATTGAAAGAGAAAATAAAAATGTCCATGCCTCACAATAAGGCTGTGCAAAATATTTAATATTGTTTACTGTCAAACTTCAACTGAAATTCAACTTGGCAAGTACAATATAACCAGTAACCTCTGTGCAAAATAACATGTAAAGCCTACAGGAACAAGGAAATAATTTCACTTTCTTTTAAGATTCTCGTGCAGGTGATCAACATGCTCTGCTTTTAAGACTGTGGAACTCGGCCTCCACCTCTCCTCCATTTGCATGCTTAGAACCGGCTTCCCACAGGGGTGTGTGCTGAGCCCCCTCCTCTACTAAAAGTCTCTACATCAACAACTGCAGTCCAGCCAGCAACAGCAACCTCATAGTGAAGTTTGTTGATGACACGACAGTGGTTGGGCTCATATCAAGGGTGAGGAGTCAGCCTACAGAGAGGAGGTCCTGAAGTTGGCACCCTAGTGCAGAGAGGACAATCTAGCTCTGAATGCCAAGAAAACCAAAGAGATCGTCATAAACTTCAGGAGGCACCGCACAGACTTAGCCCCCCTCTACATCAGCAGTGAGTGTGTGGTGAGGGTCAACACCTTCCGGTTCCTTGGTGTTCTCATCTCCAATGACATCTCCTGGACTGAGAACATGACAGCAATCACTAAGACGGCTCAGCAGCGTCTACACTTCTTAATGGTGCTCAGGAAGTATGAACTAGACCCCAGCCTGCCATTGACCTTCTACCGTGCGTCGATTGAGAGCCTGCTGAGGTACTGCATCACCGTGTGACGTACGGCAGCTGCACCAAGGCGGACAGGGAGCGGCTCCAGAGGGTAGTTAAGACGGTGCGGAAGATCACCGGCTTCCCTTTCCCCTCCTTGATGGACATCTACACCTCCCGCTGCCTCAGCAGAGCTAAAACATTATCAAGGCCAGCTCTCACCCTGCTTTTGACTTGTTTGACCTGTTGTCCTCAGGAAGGCACTACAGGTGTATCAAAGCAAGGACCACCAGACTCAAACACTTTTTTTTCCAAGGGCCATAGCCACTTTGAACACACACATGCACTGACTGACCCACAGCCCTCGATCTCCTGTTATGCAATATTTCATACAGTGCAATATCTTGACTGAGTTCTGTAGTCTTAAGTGTCCCAGCCTGGACAACTTAAAGGAGAATTAACGTTTTTTACAATCTGAGCCTTATTTCGGTAATAAAACAAGTTGTTTTACTCACCCATAGCACTTTGGTGTCATATCGGGGCACGACGTTGGAGTCACCAAAATAACACAAACTTTATCACTTTTCAAATTACAGAAGCTCAATGTCTTAGTCTACACTTTCGTTTGAGTCAAAAGTGCCTCTAATCTGAGATTTATCCATAGTTTGGAGTAGATGAGGAGGACAGTGCGCATGTGCTCAGTCACAGCTGATTTCGCTCTCAGCTCTCGGGACCCAAACATGAAAGGCAAAGCTGTAAGACGTTTGGACCATCGTGTTTGCAGTACCCACTTCAGTCAGGAGCATTTTTTACCAGCAAAGGAAAAGAAAGAAGGCCAGTGGATTCAGCGCACGATTCTGAGAAGTAATGCAAAACCGATGGCTGTTCTCTGCTGCTCCTAAAACTGTCTCCGCTTCATTCTTTCTGTATCCATTCTGTCTCCTCATCCGTATACTCCTCTTCAGTCCTCAGTCCTCCATAAGTCCTCTTCAGCCTTCTTCTGCCATGTGTCGCTCGCAACAGAAAAGTTCTGAGCGTCTTCTTATCTGCAAATCAGATGTGACTCCGCACATGCGCACTGTCCTCCTCATCTACTCCAAACTATAGATAAATCTTGGATTACAGGCACTTTTGACTCAAACGAAAGTGTAGACTAAGACATTGAGCTTCTGTAATTTGAAAAGTGCTAAAGTTTGTGTTATTTTGGTGACTGCAATCGCCTGCCCCAAGCACTCAGGTTAACAGATATCGCTAAACTAAAGCATCTCCGGAAATGCTCCATATGACACCAAAGTGCTATGGGTGAGTAAAACAACTTGTTTTATTACCGAAATAAGGCTCAGATTGCAAAAAAAAACGTTAATTCTCCTTTAAGGGACATCCCTCTACAATGTATATAGTCTCAAGTGTATGTATGGCGGTAAACGTCACCTGCAGTATATAGATAATAACCTGTGCAATAACTTGTATAACTAATGTGCGACACCCCCCCCCCTCGAGAGTGAATATAAATCCTTTTCATTTTTTCTGACTTCATTGAAGAGGAGGGCTGCACAGATTGCTGGTTGCTGATCTAAAAACATTTCTGTCGTGTCGTAAGAGTTATATCATCCTGTAACAACGTCTGTGATCAGTCTGCCGAACAGTCTGGCCACGGATGGTACTTTAAGTGAGAGGTTTACGCTGTGCGCGAAAGACTGAATGTGGGTCATCTCTGATAGCCATGCAGCCACAGCCATGTTAGCAGCATTATCCGCGACGACGACAGGGCTTTAAGTGTTCATTCACAGCTTCACGTTACCATTGCCGTAATGTATTGAGCGCCATGCCCCCTTAAAAATCATAAAAATAATCAAATTAAGCCAGAGTCCAAACTTTTAAATACAGAAAGATGAAACTTGGCATGAACATAGCCGATGTCATGATGTCAGGTGGTGGAGCAGATCGCTCGTGTCGCCTCCCGCGGCTACGACTTTAGCGCGACAACATTTAAAGAATGTTTGTTTGATCGACGTCAGATTTTTTAAAGCCGAAGTTCTTCCACACACCTGACATGGCTCCTCTTTTCGGTGTAAGTTCCTCTGTGTCTAACAACAACGTCCATGTTGTTCACCGCTCAACACACACTGTAGCCGTGTCCCATTTCGAGGTTTATTGATCCGTGTATTTGATCCACTCCGTGCAACTCCTCTCTCCTGTCTACCCCACTCACCTTACATAACATTCCTTTTATACTCCCATGACACCTCTGTTTAGAAGGAGGCTCAACCCCGCCGCGAAGTCAGATGAGAAAAAGTAGACGGAAAAACAAAAGCAATTGAGCTGTAAAATTTTTTCGACGATGAAAACTTGTTGTTGCTTAACCCCACGATCTACAGGTCTTCTATAGTCTCCATAAGCTTCTGTCTGGGTGACATGAGTTTATCGAGCGCACTGTACTTTGTGGAAAACCTTTTCGCTAACTTCTCTCACTCGTTGACACACGCCAGTCCAGGTGTTTTTCTGATGGCATGAGATTTCGTTGTCATAATTTCACTTAATGGCAGACTTCACTCGTTTGATTTCAACCACAGATATACTTGTAAACACCAAAGTTACGTGCAAAAATCCGCGATGTCAAGCGAAAAACCTGCACTCTTACGAGCTATTGACAGGGATGTACTCTGAAAACAATATCATATTCCATATCTGAGCCAGTGATGCGTGAAGTGGTTTGCAGCAAATTAAAAGTTTTATCTTAGCAATGGTGCAAGATTAAGCCATTTTAAAAGTATCTGTATGGGATGATAATAATAGGCATTTTTGGCGCTAACTGCCGCAACCCCCTTTAGCCTGGTTAGCATTTTGTAGCTTAACTATTATTAAAAAGTTAGATGTAGCCTGCAATGGCAACTGACAGGAATAAGAGTGGAAAAGTTTTACAAATTAATGATGCAATTTAATCTTAAACTATTAATTTTTTTGTAAGAAGCTGCTGTTCACCTGTTACGTGTTGAAACCTGCACTTGTGAGCAATATATACCGAGGTCTATTGTTGCAGCCATATGGTCCTGAGATGCAGATATGCAGATATTTTTAAAATGAGAAGAATGTTGAATAACACAACTCGCTAGGAAAAAAACAGCTGACGATTTTATGATTTCAGAGGTGCATTGTGTGGCTTTTCTGGTGGAGGATCTGTCAAATGCTTTTCTTCATAGAGATGTTATCCTCTCTTGACATAAACATCACAGGTTCAGAGGGATCAGATCCGCTGGTCCACAGGCTGGAGGTACGATTCCAGCTCCCACAGATGAAGGCTGTCGTTGTGTCCTTAGGCAAGACACTTATAGTGTGTCTGTGTGTGAACGGGTGAGTGGTTCATTGATGTAAAGCGCTTTGAGTGCCTTGAAGGTGGAAAAGCGCTTCGGAACGGCCAAAAAAGCAGCGGAGGCTGCAGCCCACGAATTCGCTCTTTGCACATAACGCCATGACGTCACATCCGTAATTTGACGGAGCGGATGCCCGGTTTCCGGTTTTCAGCAACCATAGCGACTGGAACATAACAAACAGGAAACATGAGTCTTAAAAAGGACCGCTTTCATTTTATAAGGCAACAGAAACTGATGGGTGCTGGTAAACCCAACATATACTGTAAACAAGGAAAGGAAGACAAGACAGATTAGGTTTTTCACTTGCAAGCGGAGGACGGTCAGAGAGGAAAGCCCAGGCAGTGTTGCCAACTTAGCGACTTTGTCGCTATTTTTAGCTACTTTCTGGACCCCCCCTAGCGAGAAAATTAGACAAAAGCGACTAGCGACAAATCTAGCGACTTTTTTTGGTGATCAGAGGCTCCAAGATCGCGGGAGGGGGAAAAAATAATTGCGCCATTTTCTCTCTTTCCCCGTTCAGAGAAAGAGACAGAGACAGAGAGACGGGGGCGGAGTTGAGAACAGCGTGGACTGTTGTGGACTGTCGCTTCCTTGTTTTTTTTTCCTCACTCACTCACAGGCAGACACACTCTCACACTAACCAGTCTCTCCTCTGCTTCCTCTCATCTCGCCTTGGCTAGTTCTACAGCCCCCCCCAAAAGTAGGGGGGAAAAAATCACATCTTTGTGTAAAGTGAGCAGTGAGAACTTTTTTTTTCTGCACAAATGCAATGTAAAACGTGTACAATGCCAAAGTGATTTTAGGTTTTGGCTGGGTTTGCCATAGGCTCTGATTCTCAATAAGTGTATGCTTATGCGCTCTGATTTGTTTTCTTTTTCTTTTTGGCGACACAAAGTCACAAGTAGCACTGCTTAAAAAGTTAGTTGTACAGCACAGAAAAGTTTAAAAAAGCTAGTTCTTTAGCACAAAAAAAATAAAAATAAAAAGCTATAGTTTGCCCACTATAGCACAACAAAATAAAAAAGAAATAAAAAGCTTTAGTTAAACTACAGCACACAAAAAAAACACAAAATAAAAAAGCAAGCTATAGAAAACCAAATAAAAAATTAAAAAACAAACAAAGAAGTATATGTAATAACAACACCAATAAAAGGTTAGTGTCACGGGGTAAGGAAGGTTAGGATGTTTGGATTGGACCGCTCGCTCGTCTAGCTACTTTTAGCTACTTCTGGGCGGGCCAATAGCTACTTCCGATGCTGGGGAGTTGGCAACACTGAGCCCAGCTCTCCTCTGGCACAATCTGCTCTGAGCGCCCTGGTTCTCTGTGCCCTCCGCTGCGTATTTATTCAGTTTTCACAACCCTAGTTACACCCGCTGTCCTGCTCATAAAGGGGTGGGGGAAACACATGGCAGGACAGCCGACAAAACATAATCATTAAAACAAAAACACTTGTAAGATAATTCCAGATATGACATCTATCACAGTGACAATGTCACTGTGACTTAGATAGTGGATGCAGGAGCCAAGCCGTCTGGTCACGTCTCCCCTCAGATATCTGACATTTCTGCAACTCAAAACATATGATTACAAGTCACGTACACATTTGAAACTTCATTTCTAAAGATGAAAGAATCACAAAAGTTAATAATATATATAATTATTCCATCATTTCCCTCCTGTTTATTAATTTTTGTTATATCCCGTGTAACCTCTTCTTTGCAGATTTTCAGTTACCCGTTCATTGTTATTGTACATTCAGAGGGTGTCTAATTTCTTAGACTGTATCTTGGAATAAGTCAGTCAATTCATTTTGTAAATCTGTTTCTTCGTCAATGGGTGTCGCTAGAGTGCCATCATAACCTGCCAGCAAATGCATTATTCCTTCCTTGTCTTGTGGTAAGGGTGAGATGGCAGTTGTAATTAGTCTATTAATTAATGCTCTTAAACAACAACACCCACATAAGGTCAAATTTGCTGCAAATACTGCTATTGATAGTAGGACTGATGCTGCCAGGGCTTTGTATCTTCCAAATACATCCAGCCAGCCGTCCCACATGGAAGTATCTACCCCCGAGTGGTCCTTCATTCGCTTGTTCATAGCTCTTAGGCCATCCAAGGCCTTTGTGAGTTTACCTTCGGGAGCGGTGTTATTCGGGATAAACGTACAACACACATCCCCAAAGATTGCACAAACTCCTTTCTCGGCTAGTAACATGTCGAGCGCTATGCGATTCTGGAAGGCCATGAGTGAGGTAGCTTTAAGTTGGTCGTGTACAGCAGATAGTGCAGTTTTGGTGTAGTTACCAAGTTTCTGGACGTTAAAGTGGATGTAGTTGATTCTGTCTCCATTTTTGTTAGGCGGAATTGGGAAAAGGAATGCAGCTATAACTGGTATGTTTTCAAATCCTGCTGCTATTTGATTTGCTAATTTATATTCATCAGGCACGCCCCCTAGGGACGTCAAAGTAGGTGGGGTTATTCTCTTCTAACCACGGGGTGTGGCTAGTTCGCTTCCTTCTATTTAAAAGTCCTGGAAGCACAAGTTGGTAATGTGTACTTATCTCTTCTGCAGTTATTGGTTGGACTATCACTGGCATGATCAGTGTAACTAAAGCACAACGAGCTGAAGTGTTAGACAGTATTTTGTCATAGATCTTGTCTTCACCGCACCACCACCACACGTCTGATCTGGATATTACTTTCATGTTGTCACCTCCACAAATGTTAGTTTCACAAAATTCCTGCTGGAAGACGTTTTTTGTTCCATTGAAATTTATACACGTAAAATTTTGAAGTGCTACTTTAGCATCAATTACTGGTTTAATCTTTACAGGTTGGGTGACTGGAAAAGTTTTATCTAAGTCAGAACAGTTTGGTGGATTGGTGTTAGTCATTATAGGTATTATACATGTCTCGTTAATGGGTGCAGGGACTACTTTCAAAACTGGTCTAGATCCCAAACATACTAAACAGTCTGATAGTGATGAATTAGCTGCTTGTTCCGCCATTAACAACCAGTTGTTGTTGAGTCCTGATATTCCTGTAGCTATTAGAAACCAATCGTCTGTTTTTAGCGCTTTGTTTTTTATCCTAATCTTTGTCCTAGTGAAAGTTCGTGGTCCTATCACTAGACTTTCCTTCTGCTGAGGCAGTTCTGTCGAGTCAGCCTGTGTTATGTTAGAACATATAAAAAACTTTATGCATGGGTCTACTCCTGATTTATGAATACATAATGATAAGGTATAACATGGTAGATAAAAGAGGAAATTCAATTTGTCAACTGGACAAAGTCGAAAACGTTTCGCTGCTCATCCGAAAGGCTTCGTCAGCTCTAATTACCAGCATTCTTATTAGAGCTGACGAAGCCTCTCGGATGAGCGGTGAAACGTTTTCGACCAAACAAACTTTGTCCAGTTGACAAATTGAATTTCCTCTTTTATCATGGATTCTACCTGGACGACTGAGGGACTCTTCACGTATAACATGGTACTTTCAGACCATGACCTCCTGATTCTATTCCTTCTTCTAATGGTTCTGCTGTTGTCCATACTAGTAGGAATGTCATTACAAAGAATGTCAACAATATCCAACACATTATAGCTGTCTTTAGCCATTTTGGTATTCTATTCCTGTGATTTATCGGCATCTTTGTAGTTTATAACCTTTTTGCAATTACTTTGATGAATCCAAGTTGCTCTCTCAGCTATTTTTGGTGCTGTTGGGGTTGTTAACAATACTTGATAAGGACCTTCCCACTTAGGTGAATACCAGTGTTTTTTCTTAATGCTTTTCACCAAGATCCAGTCCCCTGGTTCCACTAACTGTTCTTCCTGTTGAGAACAGGGTTGTTCTACTTCAGTATTTTTGTTTATTTGCTTTTCAAACATTTTTCTCATGTGTGAAGCTAAGTCCATATCTTCCCCATCTTCCCATATTTGTTTAAATTGTGGTATTTTATATGGTCTACCAAACAATATCTCAAATGGAGTTAGCCCTTGTATAGCTGTAGTATTTAATTCTAACTTGACTAAATCTTAACATTTAGTCCATGGTCTTTTAGTTTCTTCCATACATTTTTTAAGTCTGGTTTTTATAGTACCATTTCTTCTCTCTACTAGTCCTGCTGACTGTGGGTGATATGAACAGAAGTTTTTTAGTTTTATCTCAAATTTCTTTCCTATCAATTCTATGGTTTCATTAACAAAATGTTTAGCATTATCCGATCGGATCACTTCCACTAATCCATATCGAGGTATAATTTCTTTGCATAATGCTTTTGCTACTGTTAATGCATCTGGATGTCTAGTTGGAAATATCTCTGTCCATTTTGAAAATACATCTATGATTACTAAACAATATTTCATACCTTCACTTTAATTTAGTTGAATAAAATCCATCTGTATTTCTTGAAATGGGTATTGTGGTTCTGGAAATGTACCTCTAGTTGGTCTAAGATTTCCTTGTGGATTATGTTTTGCACATATTAGGCATCTTCTACAAAAAAATTTTGAGTAGTTATTAAATCCATAGGTTGTGTACTGCGTATTTATCATAGATACCATCCCTCCTGTTGAGACATGTGATTTACCATGGCTCAATATTGCTGCGTATCTATATAAATTCTGTGGTAGTATTGGTTTATTTTCTGGTCACATATATATGTCGTCTTTTATATGTGCTCCTTTTCTTTTCCATAAGTTTATTTCAGTTTTAGGGCTTTGTTCTTGCATGTCTTGTAGTATTTTTTTGTTTAATTGGGTCCCTTCCATTAAAGAATATGTATTTATTTTGTATTCTGCTGAGTCTTTAGCTGTTTTATCTGCCATTGCATTTCCTCTTGTTACTTCATCTGTTCCTGATTTGTGTGCTGCACATTTACAAATAGCTATTTTATTTGGTAATTGTACTGCTTTTATTAATTCTGTTAATAATTCAGCATGAGTTACTGGTTTTCCTGTAGAAGTCTTCATTCCTCTATTTTTCCAATATTGTGCAAATACGTGAGTTGTCGCATATGCATATTGACTATCTGTATATATTGTTACGTTCTTGCCTTTAAATAATTTGCATGCTTCTGTTAGTGCTACTAATTCTGCTGCCTGTGCTGAATAATTTGGCGGTAATTTATTTGCTTTTAATACTTTATTTACTGTTGTTACTGCATACCCTGCCTGTGTTTTTCCATAATTGTCTTTTTTAGATGATCCATCTACAAATACAATTTCTGCTCCTTCAATTGGAGTATCTAATAAATCTTCTCTACATTTTGTTGATTGTTCTACCAGTTCTTTACAATTATGTGGGATTCCGTCATCCTCAGTCGGCATTAAAGTGGCTGGATTTAATAATGTACATCTTTCTATGGTTAAATGTGGTTGTGAATATAAATTTGTCATACATGAAAGATTTCTTGCTGGTGATAAAAATGAGTGGTTGCTCTGTAATAGTAATACTGCTACAGCGTGTGGTACTTTGAGTGTTAATGGGTGAAATAACACTACTGTTGCTGAAGCTTCTACTGCTACAGATGCTGCTACTACGGCTCTCAGACAGTATGGCATAGCTTGCGCTACACTGTCAAGTTTAGTTGAATAGTAGGCTATAGGTCTTAGTTTGGTTCCATGCAGTTGTGTGATTACTGAAGTCATGAATATGCCTTTACAATCTACCATTTGCATGAAGGGTTTTGAATAATCCGGTAAGGCTAGACTCACACTTGAGACTAAAGTTTGTTTTAGATCACAGAATGCCTTTTCTGCTTCCTGCATCTATTTTAATTTATCTTTCATTGCTATTGGGGTCTCATATATTAGTTGACTTAATGGATGTGTAAATTCTGCATAACATGGAATCCATTGTCTGCAGTAATTCGTTAATCCTAAAAAAAACATCATTTGTTTTTTTGGTTTCTGGTTTTGGTGCATTCAGGATAGCTGCTTTTCTGTCGTTAGTAATTGTTCTGCCTCCATTACTGAGAGAATGTCCTAAGTATTTGACTTCTTGTTTACAAAATTGTACTTTATTTTTACTTGCTTTATGTCCATTTTCTGCCAGATATTTTAATAACGCTATTGTATCTTTTTTTGGCATGTTTCCTTATCTGGCGATGAAATCAAAACATCATCCACGTAAAGTAAGATCTGACTTCCTCCTGGAGGTGTAAATTTAGACAAATTCGAACTCATAGCCTGTGAGTATATTGTAGGAGATTCACCGTAACCTTGTGCTAACCTGGTATAAGTATATCTTCTATTGTTATAGGTAAATGCGAATAAAAACTGGCTATCTTCACGAATTGGAATTGAAAAGAAAGCATTTGAAATGTCTATGACCGTAAAGTATTGTGAATTTGGTTGTAATGAATTTAGAAGTGTATGTGGATCAGGAACACATGGTGCTCTCTGAATCACTGCTTGGTTTACTGCTTGTAGATCTTGTATCATTCTCCATCCTACAGATGGCGCTGCTTTTTGTACTGGAAATGACATGTATTGGCCAAAATAATGCTTGTCTAGTCCAGTTGTGACATCCTGTCTCAGCTGTTGGTCCTGTAGTTATCCAGTCTGTACATTTGAGTGTTTTGAGATACTCTAGTTTGTGGCTGCACTATGATAAATAAACTAGGACTAAACCAGAACTGAACCAGGTCTAAACTAGGACTAAAAGAGATCTAAATTAGGTCTAAGTCAGGTCTAAACCACTTCTAAACCAGGTCTAAACCAGATTCAACCCAGGACTAAACCAGGACTAACCCAGGACTAAACCAGATCTAAATCAGGTCCAAACCAGATCAATACAAAAAATAAAATAATAATAATAAAAATAAATAAATAAATACACTCTTTTTCTTCGGGTCCCAGGAGGATATTTGATATAATATGATAATATGAAAAGCAGAATTAGACGTATAGTAGTATATAGAATTGCCAGGCGGAGGCGGAGTGCAAACACGCGGCGCGCAGTGATGACGCGTGGAGATGACGCGTGGTGATGACGCGTGGTGATGACGCGTGGTGATGACGCGCTTTGTGTTCGGGAATCAGGCAGAGAAACGTCTGAAAATCGAAATGGCGAACGATACAAACAGCGCAGAGTAGAACCTGTCACTGGAGCAGTCTGACGATGAAGCGCCGGAGGAAATGAGCTTTGAGTCGGCGCGAAATGAAGCTCTGCGCCGCGTGAAGAACGCCCTGGACACGGCCAAAAGGTGAGCTGTTGTACAGTTGTAGGGAGTATGTATGAAGGTAGTCCTGTATGTGGAGTTTGCGTGTTCTGCCTGTGTCTGGGTGGTCTTATTCCATATGGTAAACAACTCCAGAAGCATTACCATTTGAGAATCTGAATCTGATGTTTCTAGGGGCCTAAATTCCTCAGCTCAAGTAACTATTGTAAAAAAAATTTTTTACTCTTATAGCCTGCATAATAATCTGCATAGATCTTTTCTCTTAACTGTATTATCTCTACAGTGTTTAACTTCCCTTTAAAGTTATATTCTGGTTCTCTGTGCTCCCCCGCTTGCTATTTATTCAGTTTTTCACATCCCTAGGTACACGTGGTCAGTCCTGCTCATAAGGGGTGGGGGAACATGTGGCAGGACAGCCAACAAAACATAATCATTAAAACCAAAACATAATCATTAAAACCCAACACACTTATAAGATAATTCCCAGATATGACATCTTTCACAGAGACAGTGTCACTGTGACTTAGATACTGGAGGAGCCAAACTGTCTGCTTACGTCTCCCCTCAGATATCTGGCCTTTCTGCAACTCAAAACATATGATCACAAGTCACGCACACATTTGAAACTTCATTTCTAAAGATTAAAGAATCACAAAAGTTAATAATATATATAATTATTCCATCAACGCATATCCCGTTCCAAGGACGCTCACAAGTGTGCCGTCGCTGTGTCGGTACCCGATGTGGGCGGAAGTACCTGATGTGGGCTCTGTGTTCGCACATGTGCAGTTTGTGTATTGTTGTACGGGTTTCACGACAGTGCCCGATTCGTTCCTTGCAGTTGGTTTACGGCTCTGTCTGCAGATTACCTCAGGGTGGTTGTCTCGTGTGATTTATCTATCTTTTTTTTTATCTATCTTTTTGTATCTTTATCTTTTTTATGCATTTTATTATTATTATTATTATTATTATTATTATTATTATTATCTATTTGGAGGTAAATTAACACCTTAACATTTGCATTTTGTTCATTTTATTTTTATTCCTCATGTTGTAACATGTCCTCTGTAATGGACATCGGGGACATTTTGGTGTTAAATCCACGTGAAGTTAACAACCTAACAAAAACATTTTTTTTTAAGGTTCTACAGTTGCCTCAAAAAGTTCTTAGACTCACTTTTAATTTCTTATTTATTTATTTTTTGATATATTATGTATTTTTTAATACATAATATAATACATTAATTTATTTATTTGAGTATTTATTTACATACTTATTTTTATTTTTGATGTATAATTTATTTATTTATTATTTATTTATTTATTACATTTTTTAATCTTTATCTATCTATCTATCTATCATGCCGAAAATTGCCTTCGTTGTCAAAATACGTGTCTGTCGTAAATAAAATAAATAATTTTTTAAAAAGCCCGAATCGGGCAGATAAACCCTCCTTCTTCCTGATACGTCATGATACGTCATGATACGTCATTATACGTCATTGTGTGCATGTGCAGAACACACAGAGCCCACATCGGGTACTTCCGCCCACATCGGGCACCCACACGCTGGATTGGGAAACGGCCTTACACTTCCACTGCTCTTGTGGCACTGCAAAACAGTTCCCCGGCTCGACGTTCCGCCGCTCTGTGTTCCCGACGTTTTGTACGCACACACTCACCGGTAATGTGGTAAATGAAAAATTCATAATTTAAATTTTAAAAAGAAACACAGGACCTGTCATGTAAATATCAGGCTGATTACACATCATGTATCTCTGCTCCACTGCGCCACACGCTGTAGTAATCACCTGTTGTAGTGAAAATCATAGTAAGGGAACGGAAGATAATTGCGGTGAAGAGTTCTGTTTACGCTGCAGAATTAGCCGTGCACTCTGAGGTGAGCGTCTTTCCACAGGCCTCACTGCTGTTTTTATCCATGCTCTGTGGCGAAGTAGAAAGGTAAAAGTCAAGTCCATTATACTTTAGTCAAAATCCAGCCTTCATTAGTTCATTATTTACTTTCTGCTCTAGTACTGGAACAAAATTGAGTAATCGATCTGGATTTTTTTCCTCTTCCTCTACTCTTTTTTTATTGATTGGTCACAATTTGCCATTTTATTTTGCCATATTAAAACTCCATAAAAATGTCTTTCAGTATTGATTTTGTGAATAAAAAATGTAGACTTCAGATCACTACCATTTACCCCCAAAATAGTGGTAGTTTGATTGTTTTTGTCAGAATAACTTTATAGATTTATTTTTTCATAATAAATGTACATATCCATTATGTTCATATACATCAACACATTTTTACATAGTAGTCTACTGAACGACTATGTCGACTGTGTCTGTACAAAAGGCCCTTTGATTTTATGTTCTTGTAGTGTTGTATTTGTACTGAGTTGTAGAGGTAAGATCTTAAGCCGAGCCTAAAATGTCAATCATTGCTTCGGGTCGGGTCGGGTCGGGCTTCTCTCTCGCTGACTTTTAAAAAAATAAATATATGTTTATAAAAATGTATACTAAAACGATGTGTGGATACTAAACTAAGGAATATTTGTTTTAAAATAAATAATTTGGATAAAACAGAGAAGGCGCTGTAATGTAATTGCTATTTAACTACTAAACAGGAGCCGCAGAGCCAGAGCTCTGCGCACGTGAACGCCGCCCTCTTAATAATCTTCTCCTCCGCTCCGCGCTCTCTGCTTCTCTCTCTTAAAGTGCCGCGCTAGATTCTTAAGGACGTACTGCTGCTGTGGTTTATGGCCCAATTTTCAACCCGTCAAAATGATGGACGGCCTTAAATTTTTCCCGTCAACTCTTAAAAAAATCCGTCAATGATGGAAAATTGTCGGTTAATGTACCCTCTGCAGAAACAAATATAAAAGATGTAAATGTTTATACAGTCTTGTTTAACTTAGATTTTGTTACAAAAGACAGGCTTTAATTTGTTATCATAAATCACCCCTCCTCCTCCTGAGTCCTCACAAATAAAATATGACATTTCGGGTTTGCTTCGGGCTCGGGCCTGCAAATCAAGTTAATTGGTCGGGTTCGGGCCGGGTCGGGCTTTAATACCCGCGGGCCGGGTCGGGTCGGGCTGGATTTTTTAGGCCCGATCTTACCTCTACTGAGTTGTGCCTGGTTTGGTTGTAGTCTGTGGAGTGTCCACTTGGGGGTGCTCCTCCCTCCCACATTGTGTTCCTGCAGTTGTAGTTTTATACCCACAGATCGTCATTGTTTACAGGAGTGTGCGTTCATGACAGCAGTAAGTTTTTGCCTGTAATGATGTTATATATGTTCTTTATGTTTCTGATTTCACCTTTGATTCTTGTTAGCCTGTGGTCTGCATAGCTAGCATGAGCTAAGCTAATTCTCATTTCCATGCGGTTGTGTAGGCTATAGTATCTTAGTTTATTGTTGCTGTTAAACCGTATGTTATGTTAAAGGGGGACTAAGTAATGTATGTTGGTATAGAGTTTTGTGTTTCCTGTATCTATTGTGGACAATTAGTGACTGGATGGTTTGTTTGTGTTTATTTTCAGAGACCACATATGCCTGCCTATGTTCAGCCCCATCACTCTGTACCTGTGTGTAAACCCTGATGTTCAATACAAACGCTAACCATCAGCACTAGTCTCCTTATTGTCTCCTCCTGTCTGGATTCATCTGGGCCTTAAGAGGTGTTCTGGCCGACACCCCAGGACAGTGACAGCTTTAAACCCGAACCAGTGCAAACAGTCCGATTCAGTGAAGTTTCCTACCCAACAGTGTCATTTTTGAATATCTCTGTAACTTGTAGTAAGAGATTTTTTTTTTTTTTTTTTAAAGATACCTCAAAGAAGACAAAACCTATTTCACTCATGTTGCTGCTAGCGGTGCTATAGGCTGGTCTGTTCCATTGAAACAAAGGCCACAAATCTGAGTTATGATATAATGTGATTAACACAAACCAATCACGTTATTAGAGAGACAGGACATCAATGCAAATCCATAAAATAAAATAAACAGCCTGTCTCCTATTAATTTCTTTAGGTGTGTTGTTCGGGGCCTTTTACCCACTTCACTGTATATATCCCTTCCAAAGCCCTCAGCTTTTGGCCTCTTTGTTTTTTTTATAAAAGCACCAGATCCAACACCTTTGACGGTCCTCATCTTCTGGTGTAAGTTCAATTATGGCATTAGGGCTTTCCTTGTTTTCCCGTAATTTTGTCTCATGAATGCTGTTCTTCTTATCTCTGTAAATGAGCAAACACAACGTTCTCAGACATGCAGAAACAAATGTGATCTACAGGCTACAAATATGAAGACACTAGAGATAAATATGAGACATATCTTTCTCTGCCCTTCACTTTGCGCCAGGTGAGTTTCCACCTACCTCCTTCTTCTTCTGCCACGTTTATTCTTTCTGCCTCGCTTTTTTTTCCAGCCCTTCCTTTTTCTTGCCCTCTTGTTTTTGCCTTTTTTGTTTATGTTCAACAATTTCGTCTTCTTTTGGGACTTGAGATTGAGCCCTGTTTTCGTCATCATTTTCCTGTAATTGTAAAACATATGCAGTACAGTACCTTTTTAGTAGTACAGCAGTACTTAAGAGCGTATCTTTATGGTCTTTTTGGTATGGTATTTTTCCATTGATTTCATCAGTCCCGCAGCTTCATTGCGTTCATCCCTTTTGTCACTCAACGCTTTTTTAGTCAGCGCTCTCATTACATCCATATACCTGTACCGTATGGCACTGAGGGATTCCAATCTGGAGGACCAGCGAGTGGAGCATAATCGAGTTGCATTTGGGTTATCTGAGCTATCTGCTGTAACGATACCAGTGAGCATGTCCCATCTTTTAATACTGTTTCCAAAGAATGTATACACGTGTTCTATGGTGTCATAAAACTGGTCAATCTCTGGGATGTTTTTCACGGCATCATTCAGCACCAAGTTGCAGTTGTGCACTGCACAGTGAACATAGGTTGCAAGCGGCTCCTTCCCCCTAATCCTGGCCTGCACTCCTGAGTAAATGCCACTCATGTTTGCTGCTCCGTCGTAACCCTGTCCACGACATTTCGACATATCAAGGCCATGTTGCATAATGCTGTCTAACACATTACCTGCCAACTCACCAGCGGATGTATCTACTGTCTCCATAAATCCCAAAAAAGACTCCAGTACTTTTACATCGACAGCTTTATCCATGGCATTTCGCACTATTGTTACA
Organism: Paratrypauchen microcephalus; assembly: GCA_036785185.1. Lineage (NCBI taxonomy): Eukaryota > Metazoa > Chordata > Actinopteri > Gobiiformes > Gobiidae > Paratrypauchen > Paratrypauchen microcephalus. Next base: position 13,611,521 of record JAVJIX010000009.1, on the reverse strand, counting down.
TATCTGTACACTTGGCTAAGTTGGTCATGCTTGGACAGATTCTACGTAGTGTCCATTATGATCGAAAAAAACTGAGCTTCATTAATGTCAGCTGTAATGGTTTGTTGAACCCGCAAGGACGATATATGAATGAGCTCGTTCTGGATAACCGGACTGAGATATTTAATCGATCCCTGTGGCCGGCTTATCAACTCTTTCAGCACAGGATCATAACACACGAGCAGCTCAATTATAGTCAGAAAATTCCCACTATTTGGCTGTCCTAATACCTCCGATGACCTCTGAATGCCAGGTTACAAGAAGCCAGAGTTAGTGTGACATTGATGATTCCTTCCAGCGCTCCCCTCCAAAAAAGTGCGGCATTACGCACGCTTCTCTCCAATTCGTTATCAATGGTGCCGTGGAGTTTCCATTGCTCAAATATAACACAGGCTCCTACGTGTACCTGAGAGACATGTACATTCAATCTTTTGTGACAAATGCCCCCAGTCACATATTCCATTCACCCATGCATTGTTATAATGGGGTGAACGGCGATCCCCAAACAGCCAGCACGGCTCACGGTACGCCCAATCCAATTTTGGAGAGTAGCAAAGCCTCTTCCACGGCAATTTGACACCTGCCTTTGTACTAGTATGGTAAAACACATCAGAAAAACAGCAATTATGTTGATTTTTAGGGAAAGGTCCACTCGGTTTGCAAGAACCCATACTTAGGATGTAACGTTTAAATGAAGCGTCTAATACATTTTCCCCAAAATGTCCCGTCAGTGGGATAACGTTCTTCCCCTGCTCCTGTCCTGCTCCTGTTCTGCACTTGCGCTTCCACTGGCTGTAGCCTATGCCTGGTCTGGACCACTGACAGTGTCGTCTGCTGTAGTCTCCGAGTCCGCCTGGTCTGGACCACTGTGTCGTCTGCTGTAGGGCCACCTGCTGCACTACTGACTTCACAAGAACTGCCAGCCTCTGAGTCTGACTCTAGCTGATTAGGGCTGCCGCTGCAATAAAGACAATAGGAAGTACTGAAATAAGCAACTATCCTGTTTACTACCATCATCGCGGTTAGACGCTAGAAATGCTAAAGTTTCAAATCTATAGTCATCTTATTGGCCTAGGTCTACTTTCTACTAATGACTAATCTCAAATTAAATTAAAACTAACCTCAAAACATAAAATTAGCCCACTACATATCTTTTAAAAGTCAAACGCCAACATGTTGTGTTCACCAGCTTACTTCTGGTCCTGAGGAGAATACCTGTTGCATGACGGGTCACAGTTACTGCTGTTAGGTGTCCTGTCCTCACGGGCCCTCTTGGTTAAAAATCCAAATTGGTCCAATTTGGGAAGTTTTGTCACCCTTTCCTCATGTTCTTTGCGCTCCTGCCGCTTCTTGCAGCCGCTCTTATGTTTGAAGGCGGGCATGCTAATTGATTTGGTAGGAACGATAATTGAAATATGCAACCGCTATTCATTCAAAAAATCAGCCTTCCATACCAAGAATTCATTGCTGTATCTCAGTAGAAACAAAGATACTGGCGTAATATGACGACAAAAAATGAACAGAAATAATTAATTTATCTTTTTATGATTGTTTGATTATTAATATTAAAAAAAAAAAAAAAAAAGGCAGCATAGCTGGTGGCCACGGGCCCTGGTGCAGCTGCACCTGCTGCACCGGCTATAATTACGCGTCTGTATATATATATATATATATATATATATATATATATATATATATATATAATGTAAATGTGCTCCTCACCTTCCATGGTGGTTGGTCTCACTCTCATTCAGCTCGGGTCTTCTCCAGAGGCCTGGGAGCTTCAGAGTTCTGTGGTATATTTGCTGTTCCTGTTCTGCACTTTTCTGGACTGAGATGTCTGATGTTTCTCCTGGATCTGCTGTAACCTCCTCCAGTTTGGGGGTTACAGCCCCGAGTGCTCCGATCACCACAGGCACCACTGATGCCTTCACCTTCCAGGCCTTCTCCAGCTCTTCCTTGAGCCCCTAGTATTTCTCTTGTTTCTCGTGTTCCTTTTTCCTGATGTTTCCATCGCTTGGTATTGCAATGTCCACCACCACGACTGTAGAACCTGTCAGACCAACCTGTGCACTACCTTGATTGATTACAAGAAAGCCTATGACTCAATGCCACACACATGGATCACTGAGTGCTTTGGGCTGTACAATCTCAATCGGACTCTAAGGACATTCATTGCAAACTTGATGCGGTTGTGGAAAACCACCCTTGAAGCCAATGGCAAGCCACTTGCACAAGTGTCCATCAAATGCGGCATATACCAAGGAGACGCACTGTCCCCACTGCTGTTCTGCATAGGTCTGAACCCCCCCAGCCAAATCATCGAAAGCACTGGCTACTGATACCGACTCAGAAACGGGGCCACCATCAGTCACCTCCTCTACATGGATGACATCAAGCTGTACGCTAAGAGCGAGCGAGACATCGACTCACTGATCCACACCACCAGGATCTACAGCACAGACATTGGAATGTCATTCGGGCTTGAGAAATGTAGTAGGATGTGACCAAGAGAGGGAAGGTAGTCTACACAGAGGGCGTCTCACTCCCAGAGGGAACAATAGCAGACATTGAGGACAGTTACAAGTACGTTGGTATCCCACAAGCAAATGGCAACTTTGAAGAGGCAACAAGGAAAGTGGCTACAGCCAGATACCTGCAACGAGTAATAAACAGCTACGCCCTGCCAGTGACCCAGCAGGAATCATAAGCTGGCCAAAGGAGGAGATACAGACCACAGACGTTAAGACACGAAAGCTCCTGACCATGCATGGAGGGTTCCATCCCAAATCCAGCACCCTGAGACTGTACACGAGCCGGAAGGAAGGAGGCCGAGGACTAGTGAGTGTGGGAACCACTGTCCAGGATGAAACATCCAAAATCCATAAGTACATCAAGGACAAGGCCCCGACAGATGATGTTCTCAAGGAATGCCTCAGACAGTGGAGTGCAGAGGAAGAGGAGCTGGAGGGACCATCATGGCAGGACAAACCCCTACATGGGGCGTACCACCGAAACATAACTGAAGTGGCTGATATCAAGAAATCCTACCAATGGCTGGAGAGGGCTGGTCTGAAGGACACACAGAGGCCCTCATCCTGGAGCACAGGAGCAGGCCTTGAGCACCCGAGCAATAGAGGCCCAGATCTACCACACCAGACAAGACCCAAGGTGTAGGCTGTGCAAAGAGGCTCCTGAGACAGTCCAGCACATAACTGCAGGGTGTAAGATGCTGCAGGGAAAGCATACATGGAGCGACACAACCAAGTGGCGGGCATAGTGTACAGAAACATCTGTGCAGAGTACGGGCTGGAAACCCCAAGGTCACTGCTTAAGGTTGCAGAGAATGACCGAGCCAAGATCCTGTGGGACTTCCAGATACAGACTGACAGAATGGTGATGGACCTCTAGACATAGTGGTGGTGGATAAGAAACAGAACAGAGTTGTGGTGGTGGACATCGCAATACCAAGCGATGGTAACATCAGGAAAAAGGAACACGAGAAACTAGAGAAATACCAGGGGCTCAAGGAAGAGCTGGAGAAGGCCTGGAAGGTGAAGGCATCAGTGGTGCCCGTGGTGATCGGAGCACTCGGGGCTGTAACCCCCAAACTGGAGGAGGTGACAGCAGATCCAGGAGAAACATCAGTCCAGAAAAGTGCAGAACAGGAACATCAAAGATACTGCCGAACTCTGAAGCTCCCAGGGTTCTGGAGAGGACCCGAGCTGGATGAGACCAACCACCGTGGAAGGTGAGGAGCACATTTATTTTTATATATAATTTGACATAGGTGTCAGAATAACTGTAAAATACAAATAAATGTCAAAAATTACAAAGATAGTCTCGGTTTGGTCTTAATGGCCCGTGGTCTTGGTCTTGTCTCGACCTCGACCCTCAGTGGTCTTTGGTCTTGTCCTGGTTTCAGAACCCTGTGGTCTCGGATTAGTCTTGGTCTCGATTAGTGCGGTCTTTACTACAACACTACTTTTTAGGTACTTTGGTCCAATATGAGAATAACAAAAGCATGTGCAGATAGTGACCCACCTGTCCTGATCTTGAGAAGGAACGTTCTTGTTTCCTCGGTAAATGAGTAAATATGCTGTCGTAGATCTGCAGAAACATAGATCAGATGACCTCCTGAGTTCATGCTATAATCACCTGGAGGTGCTGCAGTCACACATACCTCTGTCCTGTTGGCTCCTCTGTCTGCAATAAAAACATAAATGTCACATCTCCATGAACCCTCACTTTGGCTAAAAAACATGAGATTAAACATATTGAGAGCGGAGGTTACGCTGGACGGCTTTTATTCATTTTGAAAAGCAATTGACCGGGAAAAATAATGATGGGGGGAAAAAAAGGGAAACATTTTGTGAACAATAAAAACAGCACCTTGAGTATATTTGATAGATTATGTAAAACAATGATTCACAATAATATTTTTGTCTGAATAGGACCTAATTATGTGAGCTGCACACATTGAGAGCAGCTCACGGTCATTAGTCTGGGCTTTCTACACGCGCTTTTACAACCGCAGAGGCCAGCTGGTTGTTTCAGAGGTTTACTTGTGCGACCACAGCGGCTCAAATAGCGCTGAATAAACCCGCATCATCACCACGGGAACCGGATGGGAACCGGAGATGTGCGGCTATTCCCCGTGAGCGGCGTGTGTGGCAGGAGACGACAACAGCAGCACTTTCAACACAAGTGTCTGAAAATAACTCACTTTTAATGACAGGTCATTGTTTGTAGTTTTGCGTTTGTAATGATCATTCATTCATTCATTCATTTTCTTCCGCTTTTCCATTCTCTGAGTCCTCCTGTGGACCCACCACCCGCGGAAGGATTCATGGGGGGCTGGTGCATTGTGTTCTGGGCAGCAGAACACTGCTTGGACTGCTGCCCCCATGACCCAGAGAATGTAATGATCAGATGTTTGTTAAAAATACAGGCCGTCATTTAATCAAACGATGAGCTGGTTTCATTGGCCAGGACATTCTTGGGAAAGAGATTTTTAGTTAGTCAGTCAGTTAGGTTCTCCTGGTTAATTAAAGATTAAAACATGACCAATATGGATATTTCTGGATCTGATATGATGCTGGGAAACGGGCCTTTGGAGGTGCTGATAGACGGCTGATATATTTAGTGATGTAGCGGGTGGTACTTTGAGTGTCACTGCTGTGACACAGACCAACAGAGTTTAAGTTGGCTGTGTGCCCGGGAGGTGCCAGTGTCCGTGGGAGGCCAGGTGGATTATTTGCTGTAAGTATCACGTAATTATGTGAAAATTTTCACTTTAAAACATGATATTTATCATATCGTCCAGGTAGAATCCACAGTAAAAGGAGAAATTCAATTTGTCAGCTGGACAAAAGTTTATTTGGTTGAATATGTTTCTCAGCTCATCCAAGCTGCTTTTTCAGTTCTGGTCAGACGCTGGTGGAAACTTTTCACGTAATTATGTGATACTTAAATCCAGCAAATAATCCACCTGTCCTCCCACGGACACTGGCACCTCCCGGGCACACAGCCAACTTAAACTCTGTTGGTCTGTGGCACAGCAGTGACACCCCGAAGTACCACCCGCTACATCACTAAATACATCAGCCGTCTATCAGCACCTCCAAAGGCCCTTTTACCAGGATCATATCTTTATGGGTTAATGAACTGTTTGACCGATGGTCAAACTGAGTGTTAAAATTATACCATGAACAAAGAGGAAGGCTTTCACTTTCTAAAGCAAAACATTAAAACCTGGGTGTGAAGTGAAAAGGCCAGACACTGAAATGACACATGAATGATTCTGTGGAGAGGACAGACGACCAAATGGGGAGAATCATTTGAAACTGCTTTAGTTAAGAGAAAAAATTAAAGAACTGTTGATTTTAATATCATTAAATCGCTGTTATAGATGAAAGCAGCTGAACCCCACTCAAGAACTGGACTTTTACCAGAGTCCTGCAGTAGAATATGTTACTGACCTTGTGCACATGCGTATCATTGAAGTGGTACCAGTTTCTGTCCTCTTGAGACTTCATGGAGACTGTGTAGTGCCCACCGCTTGCACTGCCCCAGTGATCCACCACTCCACACAAGGAGAAGGATGGTGAACTCTACACAAGAAGAGGTTAAACACAGATATAACCTTTTACTAGGATTTTCTCCTGCATCTTTACCTCTGTCTTTATTTCCCTTGACAGCTCCACTTCACTGTTGGACTTATAATGAACACCATTTCTGGGATCAATGGTGAACCTCTTCAGGAGCAGAACCAGGACAGTAGGAGGCGTCTTCATTTGGCAGTGCTAGAGTCAGAGGGACGAGATGGTCACAACAGATACTTTGTGAAATACTTTGCTCTTTCTGTACTCACTGTGTTTACATCTCTGCTCTCCTTACACACAGTACAATAAGCATTGAATGACTGACGTCCAAAGGCCTCCTGAAACCCCTCCATCTGTGGAGACGGACAAGACTAATGATGAGTTCAAACTCTGAACCTGGACATTCATAACAACTGTACCAACCACAGATCTGCAGTCAGCCAAGGGGAGAGTCCAGAAGTCTGTTGTCTCCTCAATAATACAGTGTCCTTCATCACATTCGGTTGTGTCTGTGAGCGTCCCACGGAAGGGCTGGAAAAGAGAGGAGAGAAATCTGAAACAATTATGTTCTTAGAAAATGAAACTGTCCGCTGTGATCTGAGTGATTCCCAATTAAATATGTACTGTGTGCATGGTTCCACAATTTATACTAAAACAAAAAAGATAAATAAAAACTTCATGAATGATTGTATTTTATAGAAACATAAAACCACTCACCTCAGAGACATTGGGACTCATGTGTTTCAGCAGGAGCTCCAGGCATTCAGCTGCGTCACGCTGTCTGTGAACTATGAATATGAATGAGCAACAGAATATCCTGGGGTTTGTGCAGTGTTGAATAGTAACGAAGTAATAATACTTCACTACTGTACTTAAGTACATTTTGGGAGACTTTCTACTTTACTTGAGTTTTTAAAAAAATGATAACTTTTACTTTTACTTCACTACATTTCTGAATTTAATTGCATACTTTTACTCCGATACATTTTCAATGTGCCGTTTAGTTACTCGTTACAAAAAAAACCTCTACTGACTGAAGGAAGTCAGGAAGTGCCTGGGCTTGTTCACTACTTGTGCATGACAATCAGCCTACACCTGTTGGCTTCATGCAGCTAGTTTAATCAACCAACATCCCTGATGGAAGAGGAGACAGCATCCACGTCGGCTACAAATGAAGGGGGAGCTGACGATGAGCATCCCTGGCCGTACTTAAACACAATGTTCTCTTACGCTGATATGAAGGATTCGTCCTATTGAATGAAGTGCCTAATGTGGCTTCCAAGAAACGTGGAAATCCTATCTTACAGAAACTCCCCGTCCAACCTCAAGAACCACATCGAGGCAAGTTCTAGATTAATGAAACTGTTAGCGTCTATATTCCAATTTCAGTAACCATAGCATGGACATTCTAGACACCGTTGTGAAACCTTGAGCATAACATGTAGAAATTAACTTTGTGTGACATTATTTCGGTTACACAAAGCGTATTTGACGATGTTGGAGCTAACAGGCTACCTAGCTTTTTTGGCTCAAGGGAAGGCATAGCTGTAGGCTAAGTGCAACGCCCTCAAGTCTCACGCTGTGAGAGTGTGACACACGCAATTCTACGTGTTCACACGCTCACAAGCCACACATGGTATTTCTTACGCTGAAATTTAGTTACGCAATTCAAGCGCAGCGCACAGCGCTTCTGTGCCCAGAAAATCGGTAAGTTAATGCAGGCACCGCGCGTTTTCAGCGAAAAAAAGTCACTCGCCCAACACCCCCCCCCCCCCCCCCGGAAAAAAAATGTCACCCCCACAGCTCCTCGGAAAAAACGCAGTCTCACGCACCACCCCGCTCAAAACTTGAGAGCCCTGTAAGTGTAACGAATGACAAAAGGACACACGAGTTCAAAAGGACAAAAAATAACATTAACATGTGCCTACTTTTAAAGATGTAAACAAGCGCTGTGTGTTTGTGCTTTCTGATTTCACAGACATTCTCACCCAGCTCTCTGCAATCTCACCTTCCCTCCTCATCCTTGGTGACTTCAACCTCCACATCGACAACCCTGATTCAAAACCCGCAGCTGATTTTAAAATGTTTTAACATAAACCAACATGTCAATTTCCCCACCCATACCCGTGGTCATATCCTGGACCTGGTTTGCACTACCTGTGTCAAAATCCCAAATCTCACCAGCCATAACCTTCATATATCTGACCACCTGGCTATCACCCTAGACATTGACCTGCCTCTTCCCATCCCAAAAACCAAACGTACAATCTCATTCCGGAACCTCAAATCCCTCTCCCCTTCTGCTCTTTCAAAGTCCCTTGCCACAAAACTGTCCACCTGCCCTCCCCCACAGTCTGATGACTCCTCTGAACTTGTTAATTACTACAATAACACACTTTCCTTCTGCCTTGACCAACTTGCTCCCGTAATAACTAAATCTGTTTCTTTCACCCACACAGCACCCTGGTACACTCCTGAACTTCATAAAATGAAATCCCGAAAGCGCCAGCTTGAGAGACTGCTTAGAAAATCTGGTCTAACCATCCATCTCCAAGCCTACACAGATCACCTCCGTCAATATAAAGATGCCCTCAATGCAGCCCGGTCAAATTTCTATTCCAACCTCATTCACTCTGGTTCCAATAATCCCAAAGCTCTGTTCTCCACAATAAACACACTCCTCAAACCCAGTGACAACACCTCTTCATCTTTTACAGTAGACAAATGCAACACTTTCCTATCATATTTCAAATCCAAAATTGACACAATCTATAGCTCCCTCACTCTCTCTCCAGCCCTCCCTTCTGATTCCCCTCCCCCAAACTCGACTCCACAACTTTCCCATTTCTCCTCTATCTGTCCAGATGAACTTTCCAAACTTCTTTCCACCATGAAAACCCCCACCTGTTCACTCGACCCCATCCCCTCTGCACTCATCAAAGACTGCCTTCCAATCATCTCTCCTCTAATAACAACAATCATCAACTCCTCACTCACCACTGGTTCTGTCCCGCAGTCTCTCAAGCTGGCTGCCATCACCCCTATCCTAAAAAAACCCGGCCTTGACCCCGACAACTTTGCAAATTTCCGCCCCATTTCAAACCTTCCATATCTGTCCAAAATCCTGGAACAAGTCATAGCCACCCAACTCAAAGCCCATCTTAAATCCAATAGCCTGTTTGAACCATTCCAGTCTGGTTTCCGTCCACAACACAGTACAGAAACAGCCCTTCTCAAAGTCACCAACGATCTCCTCCTCTCCTCTGACTCTGGCCACTTCAGTATCCTCATCCTCCTGGACCTTACAGCAGCATTTGACACTATCAGCCACTCCATCCTCCTCTCCCGTCTCAAGAACTATTTCAACATCACCGGCTCAGCACTATCCTGGATCAACTCCTACCTCACCAACCGTCAACAATTCATCCACATCAACAACTGCTCCTCCGCCACTGCTCCCCTACTGCAAGGTGTCCCCCAAGGTTCGGTGCTTGGTCCCCTCCTGTTCATCCTCTACCTCCTCCCCCTTGGTAGCATCATTCGCCGCCACGGCCTCTATTTCCACTGCTATGCTGACGATATTCAACTTTACATAACCACCAAATCCATCAACTCCACAACTCACTCTTCCCTCACCCACTGCCTCTCTGAAATCAAAACTTGGATGCAACACAATTTCCTACAACTAAACTGTGACAAAACCGACTTAATCATTATTGGCCCCAAAAACATCACCAAATCCACTCAAGATTTCAGCCTGACCATAGACAACACAACCCTCACTCCATCCCCACTCATCCGAAACCTTGGCATTCTTTTTGACACCACACTCTCATACCAACAACACATAAACTACATAACCCGGACTGCTTTCTTTCATCTCAAAAACATTGCACGACTCCGCCCATCCCTTTCTTTCTCTGCTGCCGAAACACTCATCCATGCATTCATCACCTCTCGAATCGACTACTGCAATAGCCTTTTCTATGGTCTACCCTCCAAAACTCTCAACAAACTCCAATACATTCAAAACTCTGCTGCCCGCCTCCTCACCCACACCCGCTCCCGAGACCACATCACTCCTGTCCTCCAAAACCTCCACTGGCTCCCCATCCCTCAGTGTATCCAATTCAAAGTCCTCCTCATGACCCACAAAGCCCTCCATAACCTGGCCCCATCATACCTCTCTGACCTTCTGCACCGCCACACCCCATCCCGCTCCCTCCGTTCCTCCGACACCAACCTCCTGTCCCTCCCCTACAGGACCAAGCTCCGAACCTGGGGTGACAGAGCCTTCTCCACTGCTGCCCCCACCCTCTGGAACTCACTCCCACAACCTATCCGTGACTGCTCTGACCTCCCCACCTTCAAAAAATTGCTCAAGACTCACCTTTTTAAAACTGCTTTTAATGTTTCTTAATGTTTAATGTTTTTCTGATTGTTTATTGTTTTGTTACTTGTTTTATTACTGATTTTACCTCTTGTACAGCGTCTTTGAGTGTCTTGAAAAGCGCTTTATAAATAAAATGTATTATTATTATTATTATTAAGTAACAAAGCGAGGGTTAGCTTCAGACTGCCTTTGGTTGATACTTTTACTTGTACTTTTAATTACATTACTTGAGTACATTTATTTTTACATTACTTGTCATACTTAAGTACAAGAAGTTCCTGATACTTTAAGACTTTTACTCAAGTAACATTTCAGTCAGTGACTTTGACTTTTACCAAAGTCATTTTTGGGAGGGGTACCTATACTTTTACTGGAGTTTGATTTTCCAGTACTTTATACAACACTGGTGTAATATATTTGGGTTGTAGCCTAACTGTTAATATAACCATAACAGTAATCACTCACGGAGATCAACTTAACACCATGCGCTTGCTTTTATTGCAACTTTTTTTGGCAGCCCAAAACCAGAACACATCCGGGAACTTCAGCAGACGAATAGCACCATAGGTGGCAGTGTCGAGTCACTGCAGAACATCAGGGTAGCAATACAGTAGTATTATCAATATACTACACTCCTTCCCCTTAAACTATGAAGTTCCCACAAATTTTAACTCATTACTGCATAACTCATTTTACCAAATAAAGAAAAACATTTACTCTTGACAATTTAGTTTCAGAGTTTAACCAACTTATTACTGCTATCACCATCCATCCAAACCATTTTTTTTTCCCATTTGTATCAACAGAACTCCCTTTCACATTTGAACAACTGGAACTCTTTTTCACATTTTTATCACTAGAACTTTTTTTTTCAAAGTTCCTCAGGACTGTTGATCACAAAGTTAGTCGTTTAGGAGGCGCCCTCTCTCTCTGAGGGTACCTGCGCACAACCACCTCAGGAGACATGGTTGCACGGTTGGCTGGTGTCATTTCTCTGTCACAGGCCACTGAGCTTGGTAAGGTTGTCTCTAGCATCTCTTCCGCATGTGCTCCAGGCAACGGTGTAGCTTCAGGTGAGTACGGGCTACCACCTACTGCTCCAGGTGTGCCTTTCCCCCCCCAAGTCTGCATGAACTTCTGCAGGGTAAATGTCGGTGACGTCCAACTGGCCATTCTGGAACTCGAATGTCTCTGGACTGGACGGCCTGTTGTGCAGCAGATGGTCGATGTGGACTGCGCGTTGGCTCACTCCGTTCCACACCAGGTAGGTGACTGGTCCGAGTCTTTTTTCCACCATCCCTTTTGTCCACCTCTCCTTTCCTCCGCGGAAATTTCGGATGAGAACTGAGTCACCCTCAGACAGATGTCTCAGTTTGGAGGTGTTACGATCATGGTAGTCTTTCTGTTTTTGTTGTTTGTCTTGCACCACTCGAGTGAGATCTGGTTTCAGTAGGCTGAACCTGGTCCTGATCTGACGCTTTAGGAACAGTTCAGCTGGTGCACAACCTGTAACACTATGCGGAGTTATTCTTTAAGACATCAGGAAGTTTGCTAACCTGTGCTGTGTTGTCATGGTGATGTTTTGTCTCCTCTCATTTAGTACTTGCTTCAGCAGTGATGCTTTCACAGTTTGGACTGCGCGCTCCGCTGCGCCATTTGAAGCTGGATGGTAAGCAGGCACCAATGTTTGCTTAATGCCATTGCTTTGCAGGAATATCTTGTACTCCTGTGAGGTAAACTGAGGACCATTGTCAGAAACAATCTCCTCCGGGAGACCGTATGAAGAGAAGATGTTTCGCAGCACCTCAATGGTTTTGGCGGCTGAGGTTGTCGCCATGGGAATTACCTCTAACCACTTTGAATGACTGTCAACTAGCACCAAGAAGTGGTGCTGATCTTTCTCACAAAAGTCAATATGTAGCCTTTGCCACACTCTTGTTGGCCACTGCCAGCAGTGCAGTGGTGCTGCTGCTGGTAGTTTTCTCACACTCTGACACGCATCACATTTTTGCACTGTGCGTTCAATGTCACTGTCCAACTGTGGCCACCACAGGTAGCTCCGGGCCAAACTTTTCATCCTGCACCCTCCAGGGTGCCCTTGGTGTAGGTCCTGCAGTATCCTATCTCTGTGTATAGGTGGAATGACAACACGACTTCCCCACAGAATGCATCCTTGCTCAACAGACAGTTCCTTCCTTCTGCTGAAGTACGGTTTAAGTGTGTCATCCTTATTATGACTTGGCCATCCTGACCTAGTCAGCTCCAACACTTTGCATAAGACGGGGTCCTTACAAGTGCTCTGTGCTATCTCCCTAGCCTGCACTGGAAGTTCATCAACTACAGAGAAGTAAAAGATACTGTTTTCCTCAGCTGTGCTATCCTTCCCTTTTCCTGCAGTCTAGATAATGCATCGGCGTTTGCATTTTCTGCTGATGTTCGGTACTCTATGGTGTAATCATAAGCCATGAGTCTCAGCGCCCACCGCTGCATACGCAGGGCAGCTAATGTGGGGATCTCAGATTTTGGACCAAATATAGCAAGAAGGGGTTTGTGGTCCGTTATTAAACTGAACTTGCGGCCATAGAGATATTTATGAAACTTGGTCACGCCAAATATGATAGCTAAAGCCTCCTTCTCTATCTGACTATATTTGCTTTCAGCATCTGTCAGCGTACATGACGCGAACGCAACAGGTTTCTCATCCCCGTTTTCCATTATGTGTGACATGACTGCCCCTATCCCATAAGGGGATGCATCGCAAGCTAACCTCAGGGGTTTCTCTGTGTCATAGTGGACCACTACTGAGCTTTTCACTAGCTGTTCTTTTGCATTCTTGAATGCTGCTGTGCACTCCGGCGTCCACTTCCAATCCACTTCTTTCTTTAAAAGCTGGTGTAATGGCTGTAATACTGTTGACAGGTCTTTCATGAAACGGCCATAATAATTTAGTAGACCTAGAAATGACCGTAGCTCTGTGATGTTTGTGGGCTGGGGAGCATTTCTGATTGCAGCCACTTTTGTCTCAGTGGGGTGAAGTCCTTCTCGATCTATCAGATGCCCTAGGTACTCTACCTTATCCTGCATGAAAGTGCATTTTGCTCGTTTCACTCTCACCCCATAGCTCTCCAGCCGGCTCAACACCTCCTCCAAGTTCCTCAGATGCTCCTCTCTGGTTTTCCCTGTAACCAGGATGTCATCCAGGAAGCAGGTCACGTGTTCTAGACCCTGTAGGATCTGGTCCATCACGTTCTGGAACATAGAAGGTGCACTGGACACTCCGTAAGACAATCTGTGATACACATATAAGCCCTTGTGAGTATTTATTGTCAAATATTTTTCTGAGTTTTTATCTAACTCAAGTTGTTGGTAAGCATGTGACAAGTCCAATTTACTGAAAAGCGTGCCCCCAGCCAGGGTGGCAAACAGATCTTCAGTGTTTGGTAGTGGATATTTCTCCTCCTCCACACTCTGATTTACTGTGACTTTGTAGTCTCCACAGATTCTAATTGACTTGTCTACTTTGGGTACTACAACTATTGGAGCAGCCCACTGACTGTTGTCAATTTTAGAGATGATGCCAGCTTTCTCTAACCTGTCTAATTCTTTCTCGACTGCACCCTTTAGTGCGTATGGTACTGGTCTTGCCTTCCTGAAAACAGGTTTGGTGTCTGGTTTTACTGTGATGCTGGCCTTAAACTTGCGTATGGTGCCCGGCTCCTCAGAAAACACTGCTTTGTGTTTCTGCAACACTGCCTCCACATCTGCATTGCTTTTGACACCTGCTGGTGTAACTGAAAAAATATTGGCCCAGTCTAATTTGAAATTTGTGAGCCAGTTACGGCCCAAGAGGGCTGGTCTGTCACCTTTCACTATCACAAGAGGAAATTTACCACTCTGGTTCCCATGTTTCGCACTGACAGTCACTTGTCCCATCAATGGGATGTGTTCACCTGAAAAAGTTGTCAGTTGCACTTTACTTTGTTTCAATGGCAGGTGGGAGAGATGTTTCTTGTACACTCTCTCAGACACAAGTGTTACAGCCGCTCCGGTGTCAAGCAGCATCTCAACTGTTTTTTCTTCTAATTTAACTGTTACTATAATGTCTTTCTTCCCATTTCCCACTGTTTTTGTGGAGTATACTGCATTCATTGGATACGATCCGAAAAGTTCGTCATCGTTCACATTTTCTGTTGGCTCATTTGGACTTCTGTTTTCAGCCAAGTACTGTGTACGACTTTGTTTGTTTTTAGTTTTGCACATTTTTGCTATGTGGCCTACCTTTGAGCACTTGTGGCACGTCTCTGTCCTGTACCTGCACGTGTGCGCTGCGTGGTTACTTCCGCCACATCGGTAACACGGCTGGTGCGTCTCTGTTCTCGGTGGTCTGGCACCGTCATTTGCGGTTTTATTTTTCCATTCACTGTTAGCTGGTTTGTTTTTCCACGCACCCTTGCCTGCTCTCTTATGGTCTATCTTATTCACCATAGCTGCTCCCTTCATCCTAGTGGCAAATTCCATCGTATTTCTTGACGCCATTTCCATTGATAACGACAGTTCACATGCCTTCGCAAACGTCAGGTTTTGTTCAGTCAGCAACTTTCGCTGTATAGCTTCCACTCTCAAACCGCTAACGAATCTGTCTCTTAATGCCTCATCTAAATGAGCACCGAATTCACAATGGGTGGACAGATGTTTTAATGCCACAACATAATCCGACACGGTTTCGTTTTCTTGTTGATTCCGTTTTTGAAATTTAAATCTCTCCTCTATAACCAACGGCTTTGGCTTGTAATGTGATGTCAGTTTCTCGCTCAGCACAGCATACGAGAGGCTACTTGGCTTATCTGGCATGCAGAGGTTTTTTAAAAGTCCATAAGCTTCTGCTCCTATTATAGACAGAAAAACGTTGGCCTGTTTACCATCGTCCACTTCATTTACAATCATCCATTGTTCAAACCTCTCCAGATATGACTCGAAGTCTTCTTGACCTTCCTTGTATTCTCCGATAGTTCCGATGAACAACGCCATGCTTGTTCGGCTCGTTGCTAGTATTGCTAGCTTGTCTGCTTAGCCTCCTTGAACTTTGTCGTCGTCTTCTTAAACTTGTAATTTCACTAACTCGCCACTGGAATACCCTTCAAACAGAAAGGGATCCCATCCTCGTCGCCACTGTAATATATTTGGGTTGTAGCCTAACTGTTAATATAACCATAACAGTAATCACTCACGGAGATCAACTTAACACCATGCGCTTGCTTTTATTGCAACTTTTTTTGGCAGCCCAAAACCAGAACACATCCGGGAACTTCAGCAGACGAATAGCACCATAGGTGGCAGTGTCGAGTCACTGCAGAACATCAGGGTAGCAATACAGTAGTATTATCAATATACAGGGGGTCCTCGGGTTACAACGGTCTCGGGTTACGACGTTTCGTGGTTACGAACGCGCCCCCATTAAAAAAAATATGTATATATTACGCGTCATTCCGTCTTACACGGTTTAGCGTGGTAAAAGATGTAAACAAACGCGAACGGCGCGCGGAAGAATACGCTCTGTTGTGGTTGTAGGGAGAAGAAGACGGCCTCGTGTGCGTGTCCAATGTGGGCGGAAGTACCTGATGTGGGCTCTGATCTGCTCCTATGAAAGCGGCAGTGATAACCAAGCAGCGTAGTGGTCGAATTATTGAGATGGAAAGGTTATTGGTGCTTTGGTTGGAAGATCAAAGGCAAAATCCGGTTTACGACGAAATTCGGGTTACGACGCGTCTTAAGAACGGATCAACATCGTAACCCGAGGACTCCCTGTACTACAACTGGGTTTGTGCTTTTAGTGTTGTTTTGAACCAGGAATTGATAAATTGATTTAAAAACATGCAAATAAAACAACAGACTAATTCTACTTCTGACCAAGACTTGCTCAAGATCTGGAGATGAGAAGGATGGGGAAAATGCGTACCAACTTCCAACAAGGGGCAATAAAGTGGACTTTAACTTTTACAGTTTGATTTCCTCCTGTATTTTGACACACAGACTCACCATCTTTAATCTTCAGATGTTTGGTGATACTTGTCGTTTCACTCTCTGCAGATTTCAGTTTGTCAAACACTTCTTTTAAAACTCTGTCACTGTCATCTGTGGAGTTGTTCAGCCCCTCGTGCACCTCTGGAGTCATAAACAGCATCTGCAGTACACTGTTCAGGTAACAGGTGGCGCCTTGGTTCCTCAGACCATGAAGAGCGTCTCCTGAGCTTGTTGGCATTTTCTGGTCTGAATTTGTTCTATCATTGGTTCAAAAAGGACATCAGCAAGTGCCAGACATTTTCTGAAAGTAGGAAAAGTTGTATATATTTATTCTTTATTCTGTTGTTTATTCTGTTGTTTCTAATAAAAGCCATGTGCCTTACTGTTCTTGTGTGTTGAAAGTTACTCACAGTGTTCTGTGCATAAATCTCCAATCGTCCTGACTCGTAGCTCCACACTTCAGCACAGAATATTCACACTAAAGACTCGTGCTGATATTACACAACTACTACTGCTGTGAGCTGGTGAATAAACTGATTTGTCAGAGAAATCCTTCATGTATAACAACACTTTTAATGTAGCTGTGGGTTTTATAGGCCAGTAGTAGCTTGATAAACCCCTCCCTTGTGTGTCGTGTGATCTGTAATCGCAGGAGAAGTAGGCTGGTTTTACAAGCAGCACCGGCCACGGAGTGTTTCAGACTTGGTGAGAGACATTTTCCTTTCTTTTCTTTTATAAAATTTGCTGTGTGTTTCGTTACCTTTAGATGACATTTGTATTCATCTACAGAAAGAACAACTCAGAAAAGTGGCTTAGAATTAAATATTTTATTTTGGATTGAAGCAAATAGTACTCTTAACAAATTCATTATCTTTTATATTTTAGAAAAATATAATAAAATTATATTTTTTTCCTGTTTCTACTACTTTGCCATTGAAACACTGCATCTTCCCCCTTGTGAGACAATCTTATTGTTGGCTGCTACATTCACTGAAGACCTCCAGGCAAAACGAAGACGGTTTGGACCACAGACAAATGCTGCATTTTGTAATGCCCCAAAGTGTAGGGTTCTTCCACCGTCTCAGTGTCAAACACCATGCGAATGTCTCCACCTAGGACAAAAATGAGTGTATTATAGTATAATATAGTAACTCCAAGTACAGATTTTCTGTTTAGCCATGATTTGAACTTTATACTGTTATCACTGTTTTAGTATTGATTCTGAAAACGTCATAACAAAGTCAGAATAATTCATACATACTTATCTTCAGCTGCTTGAGAATCTCATCTTTCAGTTTGGAGACTGTGAAGTTCTTAAAACTGAGCTCATCTTCGCAGATATTGATAATTTTAGGCTTTCCATCTGGAGTATTGATCCGTAGCTGCGTCACCATTTTGCTCAGGAGTCTGGTAGAGCGAACACTCAATGTGAAGTCAGTGAAATCTGTTTGAGGAATAAAGAGAAACTGAAATCTTACATTGCTTTAATTCTCACGGCATTGGAGAGGCGTGCACAGGGAAGGGTTCAGCTTTTCCAATGAATTCAACTTTGAACTGACTTGAAATGAACAAAATTAAGATCTAAATATAGCCGCAAGCGGCAATGATCGGCCCTCGCTTGCTCTCGCAGGGGGGGTGGCGCTAACGCGCCATTTTCCTCCCCTTTTTTCTAGCTGGATGCATGTGTGAGTTTGTGTGTTATCTGCATGTGAGTGTTGAATGCCTGGGGGTGAGGTGGGGAGGGGTTATTTGTTTTGCCTTTTAATTTAAATTATTTTAAGAGGAGGGTCAATCATAAGCCTTTCCTGCACTGTTCTGTTATTTTCTTTTTCTTTTGTGTGTATTTTTGTTCTTTTAAATGCCGGGTGCAAACATTAATGAATAAATTGAATAAATAAAAATATGAGGACAGGAAATGGCGCCTTCAACACCAGGTCACATGTTCTATCCAATATGGTTGGTTGGTTGCCTAGCAATGGCGTAATAAATTAGTTTGTTCCTATTCCCATGATGCATCCATGTACCAAATTAGGTGTGGCTACACCAAAGTTTTTGCAGGGTGTCCCATTGGCGAGGACAGATGTTTAGCCTGTTGCCATGGCAACACGATGGGAGATGGCGCACGATGTCATGTGCGCCCACAAAACAATTACAATTTGGGCGGTGCCACTGTGCCATGTCAGCGGGCACCAGTCATTGACATGAGAGCCAGGTGCTTAAAAAGGGGAGAGCGCTTCGCGCTCTGCTGCGTGCACAAAACAGAGCGTGAATTTACTTTCAGATGAATTTACTTTCACTTGTTAGTTTGCTTGTTTTATATATACACCTGAAACATCAATGTTTTTAGAATTATATGTTAAGTAATGCATCTTTTTGGAATTGTTTAGTTAATTATTTCTGTAATTTATGCTGCTAAATGGTCATTGCAGCAACAATAAGATGGTGGGCCAAGAAATCACTGTAACCTGCTGCCACAAAAAAACTACCCCTTTCTAAATGCCTTATTTTGAGCAAGATACATGAATCCTATCAAATGTCTCCACATCTGTTTAGTTTCAGCATACCTTAAAATAGGGCTGTCAGTTTAACGCGTTAATTAGATTAATTAATTACACTGCTAATTAACGCGTTATAAAAATTAACGCAATTAATTATGAGCGGCAATTCAATGCGCTCGCATTTTAAATTTGGCGTGCGGGGCCTTTGAACGGAGAGTTTATTGATAAAAACGTGACGGAGCAGGTCCCTCTTGTCCCTGGACAGCGATGACGCGATGAGAAATGCCGTGCTACCATTGGTCGGCACAGAGACGAATGCACTTCTAATAGGGGAGAGCACGTGAAGACACGCGAGCCCGTTTCCCTATCTGCTGCGTTCCGCGCTGAACCATTTTCAATTCCCATAACCTCTCCAGCGTGTTCTGCCGCGACTAAGGGTGCACACTTTTTTGACTTAGTCAGTTTTGCCCATCACGCTAAATCACGCTTAACCCCATCATTTACTCACCCCGCGCTGCTGCCTCCTCCCTCCTCCCGTGGTGCGATGGTCCGGACACATCCACACCGGGAGTTTAAATCCTCCTCACGGGTTCCGGGGGTCATGTGAGTCATGACTAATTTTATTTGTATTCTCTGTATATTTGAAGCCTTGTATATTGTAATGACTCCAGGGTTCTCTTATTCTCCAATTAACTTTATTAAACAGAAATTCGGACTCACTCAACATTAACAGTCCAACACACCCACACCTGTCCCACGCATGCGCCCAACAGCCAACCCCTTAAAGGCACAGACACCATTAACCCAGGTCATTACAATATTATTTATTGACGTTGCATGAAAGCTGCTGTACGTGCTCACCTTTTGGCACCAGAAATATTCGCCATGTATTAGTGGAATGGTGTAAATGAGCTTTCCAATGAATGTTACATAATGTGGGAGGGGGAATGGGGGTCTTGTCTTGTTTACAGTGGAGACAAAGAGAGTGAGTGAAAAACTTAGACTTAAAGGGGAAGTCTGCAGTCTTTTCACTGTACCACTATAAATCACACGTTTGACACCTTTTTTGTACTGTGGGAGAGCACAATAAACCACCTAAAAAAAATATTTAAAAAATGCGATTAATTAGATTAATTAATTACAAATCCTGTAATTAATTAGATTAATTTTTTTAATCGCCTGACAGCACTACCTTAAAATACTTGTATACCAATTTTTATGCTTCCTGCCAGAGTTGAACTTAATCTGACACATAATTTGACACATATCCCAACTAATATATCTCAACAGACCGTTTTCTGAATAAAACGTAGTCTGAGAAAAAGATTGTGTATATCATGAGTCGCGTGCATTTGATTAAAGCCAATGTAAAGCCAAATGTGATTCTAAAGTCTTTAAAAGTTCATCTCTTTGTCATTTCTGGGTCTATAATGTAAAATCTACGTAATGTAAAATAAAAAGTGACTGAAAGATAAAACACTCCTCTGTTAGAATATTTTAGCTGTAAAGCCCCAGGATGCTGTTTCAGACCAAAATAAATAACAACACTGAGCACATGAAGGGACACATGCGTATCAACCGAACACGTATCACCACTACTGAACAATAAGAAAATAAATATCAATTATATAAAATAAATAATTTTATTCTCACAGTTGTCTCACGTTAAGAGTGTGAAAAAAACTTTATCTGACGTCCACTGACCACATGTGTGACCTAATGTATGAACCTTTTTTACACAAATAAAAGATATCCACAAGACATTTACAGAAAAATATGCAAACAATATTCACAGAGTCTTGGAGAGTCTTTAATTGGCTGAGAATGAATGTTTAATCTCGTGGCATTTGGCCTTAACTGTGAGGTCTTCAGTATTGGCACATTTCTCTGAGTTATTTCAGTTTGTCAGTTGTTTCATTGTAGGAAAAACTTTGTAGTTCTTTTAAACAGAGTTTATTCCAAAGTTGATATTGTTCACAGCTCCAGCCGATGACAGAACAATGGATCTGTTTGTGCTCAAAGAAATCTTATAGTCTCATTATTTACTTTTTCATCAGGTACCTTGAGAATCCCATCTACTCAAATTCTGGAAATGGCTAGTGGACCAAGCATTAAGGTATAAAAAACTTTGTTGAAACTATGTGTATAATTAAGTATAAGATAATTAAGTAGTATAATTAGCCAGGACTTTTCACAATTCTCAAGTAACTTGATGATTTTGACTGATTATTTGTATGATGCTGAGTACTTCTGAAGACTCTGGGGACAGAAACTGAAAAGTGCTACGATCCAAATGACCCAAACCTGAAGCTTACTGATGCTGAAGACGATCACGACTGTGAGTAGACAATGTGTGTGACGAAGTAATTATTAAATATTGCACAGAGACATTCATAAATTACAAATGGGAGCATTTATTGAAATGAAATCATAAAATTGGCTTTGTTTTGAAAAAAGCAGCAGACTTAATGTTGTCCGAACTAGTGGGTTCTACATCTACCCCAGGATCAAAGTCTACAACTTCAGGGTCCAACAAGGGCAACTCTGTTTTGTGCCAAATCCACTTCCTTTTCCACCAGGGAATCGCCTCCAGAATCACTTCCAGCTTCAGGACCATCACTAGTGCTTTCCTCAGTTTTAGTAGAGTCATCAGTCCGAGTTCGTTACATTGATAACACAGCTTCAGAAACTTGACTGGCCTTTGGAATTGGTTCAACAGGAATGTTTCTGACAGCTGCACCTTTGGCTTCAATTGATGCAGACGTTTCAGGTGCCAGAGGGAGATAGAATTGGCCTGGAACTGGTCTCCTGATGGCTGATAGGCTTTAAATTTGACTGAACTGGGTGATAGGAAGAGAGAAGTTTCTTCATCTTCAGAGGAATAACTGTTAGATAGTTTCAACAGAGGCTGGCTGCGTGTTTGGGGCCTTTTGACAGATGCAGATGGTGAACCCTCTCTACAGGTCTTTACCGCCTGGCTTCACAGTATACACAGTTTTCCCCCCCCATATCCAAACATTGTGGACAAGCACCCGATCTCTGACATACAATTTGCAGGGCGTCACACGTCAGTCAAACCTTATTCTGTTTCGGCTGATTTCAGTGCATTGCGACAGGCCAACTGATAACTTTCTTTAAGACATGATCTTAAACTCTTGATGTACTCTGTGTGCGATGTCATTGGGTTTTCATGGACAGGCAAACCAAACACTGGATCAACTGGGAGCTATGGTGCTCTGCCAAACATGAGCTCATAAGGCGTGAACCCAGTTACCTTATTGCAGGTGCAATTATAAGCATGCATAAGGGATCAATGTCCCCTTTGCAATGTCCGATTCTGTCCTTCTGCAACTGATTGTCATCAGGACTTTGTGTATGTGGCCATCTCGACAGTCCATCTGTGTCATGATTGCGATGGCCTAACCGGTACTGCAACTTGAAGGAATAGGCCAAAAGAGTGGCGAGCCATGATGATTAGTGGCATCCAGTCGGGCAGAGGTGAGGTTGTATGTCAAAGGGTTACTATCAGGAACAGCAGTAAAATTGGCTCTGTAGGGGTAGTCATGACATTTCTCAACATCTCTCCACTAAAGATCTAGAAATTCCAGCTGGCGTCTGTGTGAAGGATATAGGGAAACTTGGGGTTGGCAAACCCAAGGACAGGTGCTGATATCTGACAGGTTTTTTGCATTTTTTTTTCCTTTGGTGGACTTCTGTGCTGGGGCATAACCCTTTGTGGGGTCATTAAAGAACACATATTATGCTAAATAATTTTTTTCTTGGATAGAGTTTCCGGGGTCTGTATTGACTTAAAAACGCTCACTTTATACCAGCACCAGCGAGTCAAGTTTAGCAATCTGTTCATTTTTTCTTCTTGTCTGGCTCGACTTTTTAAATGGAGGAAGATTTCATATTAAAGCTGGAGCAGTTTTCTAAACTGGATTTTGGGTCGAAGCAGGAGGTTCTAATTAAAGGAAGACCAACGCCGTGTAAAGGGTTTGCTCCAGACTACGGGACGAAAAACTCACTCTTTTCAAACAGCGTGGGAAGAAATCATCTTTTCTGCTTTTCCTTCTTTTCTTGACCTGCTGTGACGATGTCTGGACTCAGATATTGTGACCTGAGAAATGTGCAAAGAAGCCTCGTTAAACATGAGCGCTCCACCTCTCACATTCAGAGCCAGATCGCACTAAAAACTTCACTATTTTAATTTAAGACACTACTCGGTGCTCTGGAAAATGCACTGATCAATAATAATTAATTTTCAGCTTCAAATCAAAAATATTACGAGCTCCAGTCACTTACAGGGAGAGAAACTGGTCCTGGGCCGACACCTGGTGACGTCACTGATGACGTCAGTGCCTCAGCCATGACCCTCGCTGCACGTCACTGGTCTATGGTATACATATACAAAAAAGTAAAAATGGGTTTTCATTCCCTGCGTCAGGCTCCAAATTGACGTGGAGAATCTGACATCCACAATTTCAAAATGCATCTTTGACCCATGTTTTCCCTAGTGTTAGAGAAACCAAAAAGAGTGGTTTCAGGATCAGGGTCTATAGCTAACTTAAATGCACGGGAATACATTTAAATATTAAACACCAGAAACCTTGGAACCTCAGGCAAGTCTCTGTCAATCTTAATTTAAGTGACAGCTCCAGGGTCCACCCCCCACTTCCCACTGCACAGTCATAGGCATTTTCTAGTCCAAACTACTTGGTTTGGTGAAAATTTCCTTCTTAAAGTTCTGATACCATCACAACAGTGAAGCAGGTGCTTCTCACAGTTGCAACCTGTAATACTACATGTTTCCCACACTGTTTTTGCCATGCCTCCTGAACAGTCCTGTCTTGACTTACTTGAGGTATGAACTCCTTGGACCGCCTTCACAGCTGGATGTATTTCATGTCTTAATGTCATCACGGTCCTTGTCTTGAGCGAATGTGAAATCAGGCACCTCAGTGCACCGCCTCTTTGTTCTGATACTGCCCAAACTGCTCTTCCCAGTCTGGCTCCTCTGTTGGCTTCTCAAGGGAAAAGTTCTGATTCTGCACAAATCTGCTGTTTTTCATGTGTTCCTCCTTTTTCTCATAAGCAGCCATATTTGTTTTGATACAGACCATGTGTGTTCCTGATTGGCTAATCCACCTGTCAATCACATCCATCTGAACAGGGAGATTCACTGGTGACCAGACTCACATCTTCACAAAGTATTTAAGTGTGTGTTCTGAACTGTTTATGTTCCACAGTTCTGTGTATGGGCTATCGCTCTCGAAGAGCTCAGATGTCCTGTGGTCACACGGTCACTCCACAGTCTCTCACAGACTGGTGTGACAGGCAGCTGCAGGAGGTGAGTCCCTTCGATAAAATCCTCAGCTCAGAGATGGGGCTGTATTTGAATGTACTTTTTTCTTCATTTAAAGGGAAACACAGATATAAAGTGTGGAGTCTGCGGCAATGTGTGGCCTTTTGATGAAGTGTGTAAGAAGGCTTTACTGACCGACAAAGAGAAGAGCACTTTTGAGGACAAACGACTTGAAAACGTGGTCTTTAAGATGAATGCCAAACGTGTGAGTTTACGTTTTCTGTTTTCAGCCAGAGTCACATTCTGTTCATAACAGACTTTGTGTTTTCTTCTAATAAGACAAAATTTGTAAAAAACTAAAGCTTAAAGCTTATTTCCCTTGCATGTTTCAGCAGGAGCACTTCCACCTTTGTTTCATCAGAGGAGTCACTCTGTGATGTGTTTCTGATCAGCCGATGGTTCCAGCCGTGGTCAGTTGACAGATCCGATCTATCAGACTGACCACTGCCCCCATGATGTCTCAGGAGCGCCCTGCTTCCTGATTTTAGTAGCCTCGCATATCCTCTGTTCCTACTATTAGCTCTGTCCCAGTCCATGATGTGGTTTTCCCTTTTACGGTGGTTGGATATTGTAGAATTTCGGTTTTCTTGCATTGCCTTTTCTTTCTCAGATCTTATTAGTTGTGTTGTAGTTTCTTTTTCACACTCCTTTTTGTGTTCCTTTTCCCTGGAGATGAATGTTCTTCCTGTCTTCCCAATATATAGTTTATTGCACGTTTTACGTGGATTCTCGGAGATGACATTGCACATATTCTCAGGTTGAATTCTGTCTTTCGGGTGGACAAGGAGTTGCCTGGAGTTTGGTGTGTGGTCTTATTATTGTGGTGATGTTGTGTTTTCCTAGTGCTCTTTGTATCTGTTCTTTGACCCCCATATGTATGATAGTGTCATTTCCTTGTGGTCGGTCCCCAAGTCATGGACTGGGACAGGAATAGAGAAGCACAAATACAGAGAGACTATTGAATTCAGGAAGCAGGGCACAGGGACCATCGACAGAGATGAGAGGGCGTTTTCCTCGGCTCACACATACCTCCAGAGACACCACACAGGGGCAGTGGTCAGATTGATAGATCTGATCTGTCAAACTGAGCACGCCTGAACCACAGCTGAGAGAGACACGTCACAGTGAGACTCTTATTAGAACAAAATACAAAGTTTTTATATAAAAGACAAAATGAAGTTTTGAAACCCTATACTGTTCATAACCTTATGCGTGTCTCTTTCTACAGTGCCCCGGCTGTAAGTCTTATGTTATGAGACAAAAGGAGAACAACCTGTGTGTGATCTGCCCTCAGTGCACGGCTGTGAAAGGGACTACATATCAGTTCTGTTGGCAGTGTCTGAAAGAGTGGAAAGGCTCTGGTTCTCGCTCTGACCGATGTGATAATGTGGGATGTGTAAATACAGGGTTAGAAACCCTGAAAACATGCCCTGAGATTGTGTTTGAATCTGTGATAGACGTGAAGGGCTGTCCGTCTGTCCGTGCATGTCCCACATGTGGAATGCTATCGGGGCACAACAGTAAAGGATGTAAGAACATTGTGTGTAATGGCTGCAAAGTGAGGTTCTGCTTTGTGTGTCTAAAAATCACTGAAGAGTGTTTGAAGACAAGCAGCTATTTTAAACCCTGTTCCAGTGGTGTGGCCCCCAGGCAGACCTCTATTCCAACCAAAGATTAGTCTGTTTAAAGTCTAAAGTCTGATAAGTCTGTCACAGTCACACATTTGAAGTGTGATATATTGCTGAAGTAAATATAGATGATAAATGATCATATCAAACCATAAAGCAGAATTATCCACAAAAAACATTCTAAATGTTAAACCAAAGATGTTCATTTTGTGTTCTGTGTACTTTAACCTCTTGGATTCTTTTTAAAGACAATATAGTAATGTGTTTTTACCTTGTTGACATGTTTCTGTCCCTGGTGTGGGTGGTGACGTGTCGTATATCAGCTGTTGTTACTTCCTGTGGCTGTGGTCAGTCTGATGGACCTGGCAGGTCACTCAGACTGACCACACCTCCTGTCGCCCGGTGCTCTCTGGAGGAGGGTCAGGGTGGGAGAGGGTATTCAAAATGTTCAATATTGTTAAAAAAAAACAACAAAAACATTTCAGTAGTTGGTTTGAGTCACAGAAAGTCATAATTCAACTCTCTACAGCTCAAATAGTATCATAGTACAGAAAAAGGTAAATACTGAAATACTGGGTTGGGCGGTAATACGGTAATACGGTATACTGCGGTATCTAAAAATAGCAACGGTATCAGATTCATTACCGTCATTAAAAAAAAAAAAAAATCTTGCCCTTATATAATATTAACTATAATTAATTTAAAGGGATATTCCAGGATTTTTAACATGGGGGCTCATTTCCGAGTTAGCCAGAGTGCTTCAGAGATGTGGAGACACTTTTTAGCGAATTTCATGCAGTCCTTCCAGATGCAGAGTTTTCAGTTGCTAGGCTAGCGCAAGTCAATGGTAAAGCCTGATTAGCCTGATTTTAATCAGGCTTACCCACTCTATAGTGCACCCAAAACAAGTCAACTATAACGCCAGACTGTCGATGCAAATGTCTGTGTTGATGGAACAATTTTAGCAATATAATCAACCTTGTAATTTAAAGGATTTATGTCCTTATGCAACAGCGCGTTTTTCCCCCGATCTAGCTAGGCATGGGCGGAGTGATATCACCTTGCAGTTAGGTTTCCAGCTGATATTTGTTTACCTTCAGCTGTCATCGTTAGCCGTAGAGTACAGTAGCCTGCCCTGTTCTACAATCCAGACATGGCCACGTTTGGAGGTCTCCCCGATGCTTGGAATATACAGACGAAGAGTTGAGAGAGATGGATGTTGAAAGGGCAGAACGCGAGAGAGTGTCGGTGAGTTAGCCCCCGCTACAGCTACAGAAAACTGGGTTGTTGCATTGTTTGTTGGAATGAACGATCAATGCGGGGCTGTCTTTTCAGTTCCGTGCTCAACATGAATGTTCACGGGCTAGCAACAACTTTATGAGCGTGCATGCCTTTTGACCAGCAGGCTAACATAACGACAGGAGCAAGCTTGGGTAAAAAAGGTATAAACCTGTTCTTCATCACGGGATCTTGCGCTTGGAAAGACAGATGGTACTGCAGTGGTTGTCAGACTAGGCTTTCCAAGGGATTTGGTGTAGTCGTCTGGTCCGAAATGATCACTGCAAATCTTCTGTTTATGTAGCGTCTCCACCGGTGTGTTGACGTCTAAGCCAGCAGCTACAAGCCACAGTCGCGTCATTTCTCGATCGTGCACCGGAAAGCTGTGAAAACTTTGTGGTGCCCACCTGCGGGCTTTATTTGTACATTTTCGAAATGCACACTGAAAAACCATTTTGCCCGGTAGTTCTTTTAAAATTCCCGGTAGCCCGGTAGTTCTTTTAAAATTCACCTCTTCCCTTGTGGTCTTCCCTACTACAACTT
Organism: Paratrypauchen microcephalus; assembly: GCA_036785185.1. Classification (NCBI taxonomy): domain Eukaryota; kingdom Metazoa; phylum Chordata; class Actinopteri; order Gobiiformes; family Gobiidae; genus Paratrypauchen; species Paratrypauchen microcephalus. The sequence goes on along the minus strand of JAVJIX010000009.1, from coordinate 13,583,652 downwards.
TTCTCGCTTCTCTGTTTACGTGATTGGTCACTTCACAACCAACTAGAGTAAAGTAAAATTCCGCTGCTGCTGCGAAGCTAGTCCCTCAGATATGGAATGATTCATGCTGTTCGCAGTCAGTTCGATTTCAAAAATTACTCAATCAACATACATTTACATCGACAGTCTGCCGTTATAATTGACTTGTTTTGGGTGCACTATGGAGTGGGTAAGCCTTATTTAAATCCGGCTACCATTTACCGTTGACTTGCGCTAGCCTAGCATCTGAAAACTCTGCAGCTGGAAGGACTGCATGAAATTCGCTAAAAAGTGTCTCCCATGTCAAAAATCCTGGAATATCCCTTTAACTGTGTTGTTACAGCTTTGCCATGCGGGTTTTGCTCAGTTCTTTGTTAAGCACTTGGTTATAAAGTCACTGCTTCTGATAATGATTCCTGTTGGTTTGTTAGCTTTAGCCCACAGACAATTTGTTATTTCGTTCCGTCGGTTGGCTGCTGTATTTGCACTTTAAACATTTGTTAATAAAAGTGTTTTTTTTTTTGTTTTTTTTAGCCTTAGCAACGGTAATACCGTATACCCCGGGAAAATGTGGACACGGTTTAACGGTATCAAAATTTGGATACCGCCCAACTCTATACTGACTAGAGATGCATGTTTTTTTCAGTTGTGATACCGATTCCGATACTTTCACCTGCCAATACCTGATATGAACCGATACCAGTGCTGAGACTTAAAACTGCATTTATTTCCATTAAACAGAAGAAGACCAAACTGATCTAAGCTGTTATTCATCTCATCTACTGACAAAACAGATTTAGAAATACAAACATTCAAAGACTTTCTGGAGCGACTGTGACCAGTGAATAGTCTTATTACATCGATGTATCTGTCACAGGATACTGGCTGAACGGATATTTAAAATCTGATATCTGATCCATTTTTCAGTATCGGCCCTGATACCAGCATCGCTAATACTGACACCCCAAAAGTACTTGTTCCATCTGTTTCCATCTGTACTGAACTATAAGTTGATGTCGTGTTTATTGTGACAGGCAGAACAGATACAAGTGAATGTCTTTGTTTTGTATTGCGCTCATGTTAATGTGTCTTTGGATCTTTTCACTGAGTCATTCTGAAAACAAAAGTAAAAACTGCACTAATCTGTAAATGTTCATTAATGATCTATCTGTTATCTGACTGACTGTGACACTGGGTGTTGTGTAAGAGGCCTACATATTTTATATAACTTTTATAGGAGTTTAATTTTTAACAAAAAGATGAAAGTGACTAACTGAAAAACGGTTGGCTAATGCTAATGCTAATGTTGTAACAGGGCTCTCAAGTTTCACACATGTGTGACACACACAGGGTTGGGAGGGTTACTTTAGAAATGTAATCCAGTACAGTTACTAGTTACTCCTTAAAATATGTATTCAGTAACGTAATCCCGGTACTATAATATTAAAGTAATGTAACTTGATTACTTTCAGTTACTTTTGGATTACTTTAACACCAAATATCCTATATCAACAAGAAAACAAGAAAATTACTTATTTTTGTGCATTATAAAAGAAATTGAGGAAAGCTAATTTGGGCAGTAACGTATAGTCCTACAATGAAAGTGCACAAGTCTTGACCACATACTACAATTTAATATTAAATATTATTTTAACAAACAAATACAGTGGTCACCTTCAACATTCTCAATAAAAAGGTATAGTTGTGCAGAACAGTAAACAACACAGATACAATCTGCTTATTGCTTAGTAAACACAAAATTATCTTATTTGAACTTTTTTACATGAATTAGAAGCACTCGCACAATTTGGTGTCTATTTGTGGATTTTTTAAGTCCCTAAATCAAAATTAATGTACAGTACTACAATTTAAAGGGATATTGCAGGTTTTTTATGTTAATCTGTATGGGTTTCCTTCTAAAAGTTACGTGTGTTGAGTCAACACACGTAACTAGTAAACAAGGTCACTCACTAAACCAAACACCTAAACACCTATGACTTCAACGAAATTATATTTTCAGTTAAAGTTTTAGTTTTACCGGGACAGTCATCTTGCCCGATCTCCGCAGCTGGACAGGATGTTCGTCCAGCTTGCGTGCTGGCCTACATCTAACGACAGCTTTGCTCGGAATTGTCTAAAGGGTCTTCATGGATCAGTTAACATGACTATGTTGCCTAGATAATGTTTAAATATTGTAATATCGTTCTACAAATGCACAAAGTGTACTTGTGACCGCAAACGTTAGCTAGCTTGCTAATAGTTTGCTAGTTGATAGCTAACTCGAACCTGGCTCCTACCAATGAATCAAGACAAAGAAATGACTCATATTCACACATAACATGACTGAAGCAGGACATTTAGGGCCTGTCAGTATCAAAGCGTTAATATTAGCGATCTTACCTGTAAATGTTTCTTGAGATTGGAAGTAGAATCCTTGGACATTGACAGGTGTTTAACCGCTGGAAGGCACAATTTGCACTGCACTGTGATGTTGTTCCCTTTGTCTTCTTTAAAAATAAAATTCTCCCTAAATTTCCACCCGCTAAATCAGTTTTTTGAAACCATGCCCGCTGCAAGTTTAGTCCGTGGTGCGCGACCTGCGTGAAGTTCAGTGCGAGCCGCTGCAAGTTTGTTTCACAGAGCGCGCGTGGTGCACGGCGTGTGGCGCGAGTCTGTACTTTCTGTTTTCCCTACATATGACCTCCGTCTTTAAATGAAAAAATGAAATAACATAAAATGCTTTCAAATTGTAATCCTGCTAAGTAATCCCCATTTTCACTAAATGTACCTGTAATCTGAGTACGTCTTTTTCTTTGTAACTGTAGGGGAATACAGTTACCTTTTTTTTTATCCTTTTACTTAACGCCGTTCCATGTAATCCGTTACTCCCCAAGCCTGGACACACGCAATTCGACATGTTCACACGCTCACACGCCACACACGGTATTTCTCACGCTGACATTTTTTAAGCAATTCAAAACTGTAGCCACTGTTCACAGCGCTTCTGTGCGCAGAAAATCAGTAAGTTAATGCAGGCACCACACGTTTTCAGCGAAAAAAAGTCACTCGCACACCAGTACTCGAATTGAGGGGGGATGGGGGGGGGGGGGCATCCCCCCTGTGGGAAAAAGTAGTCAAAATCATCCCTCTTCTAAAACAGTCATCCCTTCTTCTATCCCTTGTGGCATTTTATCAATCAGGCATGAAAATCCCTCACCTTTTGGTGAAATTCGCCGTCTTTAAGTCAAAATAGCCAGTGCCAAGAGCCAATCATAGGCCGAACTGCGCTCCAGCTTCCAATCATGTTGCAGCATAATTACGCACCGATCGCGCTCCCGCCAATCATGACGATTACCGCTGTTGTGTTTGCGCCTGTTCGCCGATCAGCTGTGAGCGAGCCGCGTGATATTTACGCAGCATTTCCAAGAGAAGAAGAATCCTTAACTTGCTACGTTAATGCTACGTAAGAAGGAACTCTCGCCTCGAGACACGGGATAAGTTTGGGATATGTCCTTTTCTCCGGAGCTCCGGATTATTAAAGACCGTGACACGTGCATACATGGATACGCAAACTATCGGGAGTGACCAGAACCAGAACTAAACCAGGTCTAAAACAGGACTAAACCAGGACTAACCCGGCACTAAGCCAGGACTAAATCAGTTCTAAACCGGGTCTAAACCAGCACTAAACCAGGACTAAACCAGGTCTAAACTAGGACTAAACCAGGTCTAAACCAGGACTAAGCCAAGACTAAACCAGATCTAAACTGGGTCTAAACCAGGACTAAACCGGGACTAAACCAAAACTAAACCAGGTCTAAACCAAGACTAAGCCAGGACTAAACCAGGTCTAAAGCAGGTCTAAACCAGGACTAAACCAGGACTAAACCAAGACTGTGTGTGATAACATATTATCCTGTGCATTATTGAATTATTGAATGATAATATGGACTTTTTGTTATAAAAATTTTTTGTGGTTGTAAAAATGAGATCACATTCGTTGAGTGTCAGACCTTGAGTCTGTGGAAAAATCAAGTCCAAGCTTCCAGTCCATGAGAAGACTGAGTCCAAGTACCTTTCAGTCCGTGACAAGTCCGAGTCCAAGCACCTTAAGTTTGTGACAAGACCGAGTTCAAGGGCCTTCGATTCCATGAGAAGACCGAGTCCAAGGGGCTTCCAGTCCGTGACAAGACTGAGTCAAAATGGTCTCAAGCCTGGTCTTGAGACCAAGATTAGTTTAAATGTAATAAAAGCAACAGCATCGTACTGTGAGACGCAAACTCAGAATCAGAATTCTTCAGGAGATAAGTCATTATTTTATGTGGCGCAAAATAATGAGGCGTTGGTCGGGACCTCGCACCTGCGTTTGTTCATCTTACTGAGACGCACACCCATACCGAATTTCGTGTGCCTGGCAAAAATGGTAAGCCATATCGGACAATTTTTCCTGTTAGGGGCTCAGCTAGCGGTAGATTTCTGACAGTTCACTGGCCTGTCATATGGGGGCGCTATGTCAGACTGCCAGTTATTTGGCATGAAAATCTTGGTAGTCCTCATCTACATTACCCTGTGAAGTTTTAGTCTGAGGAAGAACTCCAAATTCAAATCCACAGCTCCAAATTGAAAATCCTTCGCAATTTAACATCTCCAACGTCTTAAGATTATGTTCACCAAAATTTAAGCCCATCTGAGGTACGGTGTAGGAGAAGTGTTTCAAATTCCATTGTATGTCCAATATTAAATTAAAGCCGCAAGCGGCGTTGGTCGGGACCTCGCACCTGCGTTTGTTCGTCTTACTGAGACGCACAGCCATACCAAATTTCGTGTGCCTGGGACAATTATCTCACTTCCTGTTGGGCGTGGCCATGACATTGTAGATACCCTGTCAGAACAGACCCTGTCAGACCCTGTCAGACCCTGCATGTGGCCTACATGCTGAGGCCTACATGAACCTTCGATGCAGCTATATCAGATCAAAGGTACAAAGATCAAAGACCTTTGATCAGGGCGTTGCCTAGCAACAAATACCTCCCATTCATAACTCATCACTCCCATTCAATAAATACCTAATTTTATTGATCCGCCGTATCGTCATATTACCGCCTATTTGAAAATCCTTCGCAATTTAACATCTCCAACGTCTTAAGATTATGTTCACCAAAATTTAAGCCCATCTGAGGTACGGTGTAGGAGAAGTGTTTCAAATTCTATGTCAAATACCCCAAAATCACACAAAAGGCCAATTATCTCACTTCCTGTTGGGCGTGGCCATGACATTGCAGTGAGGCGTTTGTTCGTCTTATTGAGATACACGTCCCTACCGAATTTCGTGCGCCTATCTTAAACGGTATGCCAGCCCCGAAAGACAACGCGCTAGGGGGCGCTATCGAGCTCCTGGGGGTCCCCGGGGGACGGGACTTTTTGTGGTCGTACTGGCAGCACTTTGTGATGCCCGTGCAAAGTTTCGTTCGTTTTGAAGCATGGGAACATGCTCAAAATTGCCCCAGCGAGTGTGAACAAGAACAAGAATAATAATAATAATAATAATAATAATAATAATAATAATAATAATAATAATAATTAAAGCCGCAAGCGGCGTTGGTCGGGACCTCGCACCTGCGTTTGTTCGTCTTACTGAGACGCACAGCCATACCAAATTTCGTGTGCCTGGCACAATTATCTCACTTCCTGTTGGGCGTGGCCATGACATTGTAGATACCCTGTCAGAACAGACCCTGTCAGACCCTGTCAGACCCTGTCAGACCCTGTCAGACCCTGTCAGACCCTGTCAGACTCTGTTAGACCCTGTCAGACCCTGTCAGACCCTGTCAGACTCTGTCAGACCCTGTCAGACCCTGCATGTGGCCTCCATGCTGAGGCCTACATGAACCTTCGATGCTTGTCCCCACATTGCTGCTTGCAGCTATATCAGATCAAAGGTACAAAGATCAAAGACCTTTGATCGGGGCGTTGCCTAGCAACAAATACCTCCCATTCATAACTCATCACTCCCATTCAATAAATACCTAACTTTATCGATCCGCCGTGTCGTCATATTACCGCCTATTTGAAAATCCTTCGCAATTTAACATCTACAACGTCTTAAGATTATGTTCACCAAAATTTAAGCCTATCTGAGGTACGGTGTAGGAGAAGTGTTTCAAATTCCATACCTAACTTTATCGATCCGCCGTATCGTCATATTACCGCCTATTTGAAAATCCTTCGCAATTTAACATCTCCAACGTCTTAAGATTATGCTTACCAAAATTTATGCCCATCTGAGGTACGGTCTAGGAGACCCCCACTGGGGGTCCCCCAGTGGGGGGTCTCCCAGGGACCCCCAGGTCCCCCAGGGACGAGACTTTGTGTGGTCGTACTGGCAGCACTTTGTGATGCCCGTGCAAAGTTTCGTTCGTTTTGAAGCATGGGAACACGCTCAAAATTGCCCCAGCGTGTATGAACAAGAATAATAATAATAATACGGAAACAAAGCAACAACAATAGGGACCTTCGTCCCCCTTCGGGCTCGGTCCCTAAAAATCACAAAAAAGGCCAATTATCTCACTTCCTGTTGGGCGTGGCCATGACATTGCAGTGAGGCATACCGTTTAAGATAGGCGCACGAAATTCGGTAGGGACGTGTATCTCAATAAGACGAACAAACGCCTCACTGCAATGTCATGGCCACGCCCAACAGGAAGTGAGATAATTGGCTTTTGTGTGATTTTGGGGTATTTGACATAGAATGGATTTTGAAACACTTCTCCTACACCGTACCTCAGATGGGCTTAAATTTTGGTGAACATAATCTTAAGATGTTGGAGATGTTAAATTGCGAAGGATTTTCAAATAGGCAGTAATATGACGATACGGCGGATCAATAAAGTTAGGTATTTATTGAATGGGAGTTATGAGTTATGAATGGGAGGTATTTGTTGCTAGGCAACGCCCTGATCAAAGATCTTTGATCTTTGTACCTTTGATCTGTCTTTGGCCACGCCCAACAGGAAGTGAGATAATTCTGCCAGGCACACGAAATTTGGTATGGGTGTGCGTCTCAGTAAGACGAACAAACGCAGGTGCGTTTGTTCACATTGTTCACACACCCTAGAAAATGCTGTTCTAGGGTGTGGCTGTTTTATAAATTACACATTTGTGTCATTTCTGTGAAGCGTGTCAATCAGTAATTGATTCAAGTTAATTAAAGTTTAAATTATATGTGTGTAGAATGCCTCAGTTGTACAGGTAGAATCCATGGCAAAAGGAGAAATTTAATTTGCTGGTCAGCACTCTGACCAGAACTGAAGAAGCAGCTTGGATGAGCTGAGAAATGTATTTGACCAAATAAAATTTTGTCCAGTTGAGGAATTGACTTTCTCCTTTTGCCTTTAAATGATCTGTTCACTGTGTTTTTTGCTGCACATTTAATGACCTGTTTACATGTTCTGGTTGTATTATTCACAAACCATGTAACTGACTTTTCCATGAAGCTTTCACAACCTTCACAAACACACACATTAAGAAAAGGCAAATGTTTATGAATTGTATGAGTGAAGAATCCCTCAGTCGTCCAGGTAGAATCCATGATAAAAGGAGAAATTCAATTTGTCAACTGGACAAAGTTTGTTTGGTTGAAAACATTTTGCCGCTCATCCGAGAGACTTCGTCAGTTTATGAATTTGTTGTTTACCGGACTGTAGAGGAGCTGAGCAGCTCCTTCAGCAGCCGACTGAGGCACCCCCAGTGCAAGGAGCGCTACCGCAGATCCTTCATCCCCACCACCATCAGACTGTAGAATTCTACTACATAGTCGAAATGTGCAATTTTTCTATTTTCTTATTTACTTATTTTATTATTATTACTTATCTTGTCTTTGTTCTAACTTTCTTTTGCACTAAACTGCCTGGAGCTAATGTGGCAAGTGAATTTCTCCTGTGTGAGATCAATAATGTCTTATCTTATCTCTATATTCAGAGATAAGATAAGATTGGTTTAAAAATAATAATGAGTGCTGAATGTAAAAATGTAATTCTAAAATACATTAAAAAAAAAAAAAAAAACTATGATCAGCAGTTTGTGAAATATTACCATCCACATTGAGCTCAAAATCCCCTGCATCAAACAGGAGCCAACCAGAATTGTTTATTTAATCATAGTTAGTTTCATAATGACTCACACTGAAAAGTCCCGAAAATCCTCCTGCATTTTGCAGATAACAAACTGTAGTTTCCAAAACACAAACAGGTTAGTCTGGTTTTAGACCAGGTTTAGACTTAGACCTGGTTTAGATCCACTTTATTGCTGTGCTGGGTTAATTCTGGTTTTGAACATTATGAGAATATTCAAGTTTTTCCTTTAATATTAAAGTGTGTCTGTGCTTTTGCTGTAGATAGTTTCTGTTCTGGCCCAGGTCAGCAGAATCTGAAATACTCAAAACATTTTCAATTACTTTGTAATGAAACCACATTTTGGCATCATTTTGTATTTGAAATCAGACCTATTCTTCAAACTGTTCTCCTCAGATCTTTCTCCATGTTCTAGTAGTTTCTTCTCTTTGACCCTCTGAAGTTGTACTTTGAGTGATTCGTGCATGTTTGAGGAATCTTTATTCTCCGAGATGTTTCGAGAATTAAGAGTTTTGTGGTTTTTGTTTTGTTTTTCTCTCAGTCTTTCACCCCCTCATCTTCTGCATCTTAAAGTCACTTGCATGGCGCCCTCCAGTGGTGATATGGCGTAAGTACCGTGAGATGAACATGCATGGGGGAAATATTAGACTATTGTTAACAGTCATTTTAAGGTGATAAACAACCAAACAAGCAGGAGATAACAGAACCTTTATTTAACCCACAACAAGGACATTTCAGTGAAGAATTATTAGTATGTCATCAGGTATACCATTTTGTGGCCGTTACAGTGGATTCGTGAATTATATCGTGTGTTCTGATTCTGCTGCTGCGTTGTCTTAGCCACAGGTCATCTGAGACTCATCCTGACTTAATCTTTGAGATTCTTTATTACATAAATCGAATTGATAATTTGGGATCAAGCTGGCAAAAGGAGAAGTTCAGTTTGTCGACTGGACAAAAGTTTATTTGACGGAATCTGTTTCTCAGCTCATTCAAGCTGCTCCTTCAGTTCTGGTCAGACGCTGATATACTAAACTGAGGTCTGTGAGACATCTCCCTCTACAATGTAGAGACTCTCAGTGTGTGTACAAGTGTGTGTATATGTGTGTTTATATATGTGTGTATATATGTGTATATATGTGTGTTTATACAGTATATGTTTGTATATGTGTGTATATACTGTATGTGTGTATATATGTGTGTGTGTATATGTGTGTGTGTATGTGTGTGTGTGTGTGTGTGTGTATGGTTGTGTATATGTGTGTATATATGTGTGTTTATATATGTGTGTATATATCTGTGTGTGTGTGTGTATGTGTGTGTATATATGTGTGTGTATATGTGTGTGTATATATGTGTGTGTATATATGTGTATGTATATGTGTGTATATATATATGTGTGTATATATATGTGTGTATATATGTGTGTGTGTATATATGTGTATGTATATGTGTATGTATATGTGTGTATATATATGTGTGTATATATATATGTGTGTATATATATGTGTGTATATATGTGTATGTATATGTGTGTATATATGTGTGTTTGTATATGTGTGTATATATGTGTGTGTGTATATATGTTATTTTTTTTATTAAGCTTAGGCTTAAGCCTTTATTGGTCTCACACACAATGACACACAGTGACACACGGGAGAAATTTGACTTCTGCATTTGACCCATCCTTTTCAGGAGCAGTGAGCAGCCATCTTTTGCGGCGCCCGGGGGGCAGTACCGTGAAGGGTCTTGCCCAAGGACCCACACTGGTTAGCTCCTGGTTTAGACCTGTTTTAGACCTGTTTTAGTCCTGGCTTAGTCTTGGTTTAGACCTGGTTTAGTTTTAGTTTAGTCCCGGTTTAGTCCTGGTTTAGACCCGGTTTAGATCTGGTTTAGTCTTGGCTTAGACCTGGTTTAGACCTGGTTTAGTCCTAGTTTAGACCTGGTTTAGTCCTGGTTTAGTGCTGGTTTAGACCCGGTTTAGATCTGGTTTAGTCTTGGCTTTGTCCTGGTTTAGACCTGGTTTAGTCCTGGCTTAGTCTTGGTTTAGACCTGGTTTAGTTTTGGTTAAGTCCCGGTTTAGTCCTGGTTTAGTCCCGGTTTAGTCCTGGTTTAGTGCCGGTTTAGACCCGGTTTAGATCTGGTTTAGTCTTGGCTTAGTCCTGGTTTAGACCTGGTTCAGTCCTGGCTTAGTCTTGGTTTAGACCTGGTTTAGTTTTGGTTAAGTCCTGGTTTAGTCCTGGTTTAGACCCTGTTTAGTCATGGCTTAGTCCTGGTTTAGACCTGGTTTAGTCCTGGTTTAGACCTGGTTTAGTCCTGGTTTAGTGCCGGGTTAGTCCCGGTTTAGTCCTGGTTTAGACCTGGTTTAGTCCTGGTTTAGACCTGGTTTAGTCCTGGTTTAGTGCCGGGTTAGTCCCGGTTTAGTCCTGGTTTAGACCTGGTTTAGTCCTGGTTTAGACCTGGTTTAGTCCTGGTTTAGTCCTGGTTTAGTCCCGGTTTAGACCCTGTTTAGTCATGGCTTAGTCCTGGTTTAGACCTGGTTTAGTCCTGGTTTAGACCTGGTTTAGTCCTGGTTTAGTGCCGGTTTAGACCCGGTTTAGATCTGGTTTAGTCTTGGCTTAGTCCTGGTTTAGACCTGGTTCAGTCCTGGCTTAGTCTTGGTTTAGACCTGGTTTAGTTTTGGTTAAGTCCTGGTTTAGTCCCGGTTTAGACCCTGTTTAGTCATGGCTTAGTTCTGGTTTAGTCCTGGTTTAGTTCTGGTTTAGTTCTGGTTTAGTTCTGGTTTAGTTCTGGTTTAGTCCTGGTTTAGTCCTGGTTTAGTTCTGGTTTAGTGCCGAAATAGATGCAGAAATAATCTGATATGACTCACCCATAAAAACGTGGTCACTCGTATCCATGTATGCACGTGTCACGGTCTTTAATAACCCGGAGCTCCGGAGAAAAGGACATATCCCAAACTTATCCCGTGTCCCAAGGTGAGAGTTCCTTCTTACGTAGCATTAACGTAGCAAGTTAAGGATTCTTATTCTCTTGGAAATGCCGCGTAAACATTCACGCGGCTCGCTCACAGCTGATCGGTGAACAGGCCGATCAGCTGTGAGCGAGCCGCCTCACAGCTGATCGCTCAACACGAGTACTGGTGTGCCAGTGACTTTTTTTCGCTGAAAACGCGCGGTGCCTGCATTAACTTACCGATTTTCTGGGCACAGAAGCGCTGTGAACAGTGGCTACAGTTTTGAATTGCTTTAAAAAATTTCAGCGTGAGAAATACCATGTGTGGCGTGTGAGCGTTTGAACACGTCGAATTGCGTGTGTCACACTCTCAAAGCGTGAGACTTGAGAGCCCTGCTATAAAAATACTATAAAAATAAAATTACAAAAAATTATCTGGCACATCTGACACACGGGGAGGGCATCTGGCTGAATCGGTGGCAGCTCTTAGATCCGGAGCACATTTGTGCTTCTGAGAAAACTTCGCGGATTAAAAATAAAAACGATTTAAAGTGAAGCTGGGCTCTGTCTGCCCTCTGGTGGCGACAGAGGAAACTGCAGCACCAAAACTTCAGACTAAAAATAATAAAAAATAAAATACTATAAAAATAAATTACAAAAAAATTACAAAGGAGTAAATAAAAAAAACTATAAAACTATAATAAAATCAAAATACTATAAAAATAAAATTACAAACAAATTACAAAATTAAATTAAATTTTAAAAGTACTATTAAAAATACTATAAAAATAAAATTACAAAAAATGACCAAGTTAAAGTAAATAAAAAATATAATACTATATAAAACTATAATAACGGTCACATAACAATGCTACAAGGAATGCAAGAAATCGTTACTTTTCCACAATAATCACGAACCACAAAAATAATCCAAAAGTTCTTTTCTCAACCATTGAAAACATTCTAAACCCCGATTCTAACGCGTTTTACCTGACACCCTCTGACTCTCTCTGCGAGCAGTTTGCTGACCACTTCACGGGAAAGATAGACACCATCCGATACAATATTTTATCCTGTCAAAGCTCTGTTTTTAACTCACCTGAGTGTTTGTCTGGACCAGAGGAAACTCTGGACAGTTTTGTCCTGGTTAATGCTGGGATGCTGGACAAGGTCTTCTCCTCAGTGAGGCCCACCACATGTCTCGTAGACCCAATCCCCACTCCATTTTTTAAGTCTTTTTATGGATCTTTTAGGGATGAACTTTTGGTCATGATGAATTGCTCTCTTCAGACAGGGGTCTTTCCCGCTGCCTTCAAAGCGGCGGTGGTGAGGCCCCTGCTGAAGAAGAGCAATTTAGATTTTAATGATTTTAACAACTACCGACCAGTGTCTAACTTGCCATTTTTAAGCAAGATTCTAGAGAAACTTGTCTCTATCCAATTAAATGAGTTTCTAGATGATCACAACATTTTGGAAAAATTTCAGTCTGGTTTTAGGGTGAACCACAGCACCGAGACTGCCTTGGCAAAGATTTTAAATGACTTTAGAATAAACTGTGACTCTCAAAAGGTGACTGTGTTGATTCTGCTGGATCTGAGCGCTGCCTTTGACACAATAGACCACACGATTCTTTTAACTCTCCTAAAACACCTCGGCCTCTCTGGTGCTGTTCACAAATGGTTCACGTCTCAGACAGAACATTCATGGTGAGTGTGGACACATGCTCCTCCAAGATCCATAAAATTACATGTGGTGTCCCCCAGGGTTCCATTTTAGGCCCTGTACTTTTTAACTCATACATGCTTCCTCTTGGCGGCGTCATCAGGAGACATGGAATCAATTTCCACAGCTATGCAGATGATACACAGCTTTACATTTCCGTGTCTCCTGATGACACCAGACCAATGGATGCTCTTTTTAACTGTATTCTAGATATCAAATCCTGGATGGCAAGAAACTTTCTCCAGCTTAACCAGGACAAAACGGAGGTTCTAGTCATCGGTCCTGAGGCCCAGAGAGAGAAACTTTTATCAAAACTACAAGCACAGTCTTTTAACCCATCTCCTCAAGTGAAAAACCTGGGCGTCATTTTTGACTCTGAGCTGACTTTTATTCCACACATCAAGAACATCACAAAAATGGGCTTCTATCACCTAAAAACATAGCCAGAGTTCGCCCTATTCTCTCTCAGGCCAATACGGAGACACTGATGCATGCTTTTGTCACCAGCCGTATAGACTACTGTAATGCCCTGCTCTCTGGTCTTCCCAAAAAGAGTATTTCAGGTTTGCAATTATTGCAAAATTCAGCAGCACGTGTCCTGACTAGGTCCAGAGGGCGGGATCACATTACACCGGTCTTAAAATCTCTGCATTGGCTCCCTGTGAGTTACAGGATAGATTTTAAAGTTCTTTTACTGGTTTTTAAATGTCTTAATGGTCTTGGGCCTTCCTATCTTTCAGAACTGCTTTCCCCTTACGAATCTTCACGGGCCCTGTGCTCCTCCGGCAGCTCCTGGTCATTCCCAAAGTCAGGACACACACTCACGGAGAGGCGTCTTTTCAGGACTACGGCCCTAGTCTATGGAACTGCCGGAGGAGCTCAGGGCTGCAGAGAACGTTCATGTTTTTAAGAGTGGGCTCAAGACTCACCTGTTTAGCTTGGCCTTTGACTGACTTCGGTCGTCTGTTTGCTTGTCTTTTATTTGTTCTTTTGTTTGTTGTTGCTGTTCCTGTTGTTGCTGCTGCTGTTGTTGCTGTTCCTGTTGTTGCTGTTCCTGTTGTTGCTGTTCCTGTTGTTCCTGTTGTTGTTTTGTTGTTGCTGTTGTTGTTGCTGTTGTTGTTGCTTTTGTTGTAGCTGTTGCTTTCGTTGCTTTTGTTGTTGCTGTTGTTGTTGCTCTTGTTGCTCCTGTTATTGCAGTCATTGTTTTGTTGTCGCTGTGGTTCTGTTGTTGTTGTTGCTGTTCCTGTTGTTGTTGCTGTTGTTGCTCTTGTTGTGGTTGCTGTTCCTGTTGTTGCTGTTGTTAATGCTGTTGTTGCTGTTGTTGTTGTTGCTGTTGTTGTTGCTGTCGTTGCTGTTGCTGTCGTTGTTGCTGCTGTTGCCGTTGTTGCTGTAGTTGTTGCTGTTGTTGATGTTGTTGCTGTTGATGTTGGTGTTGCTGTTGTTGCTGCTGCTGCTGCTGTTGTTGCTGTTGTTTCTGTCGTTGTTGCTGCTGTTGTTGCTGCTGTTGTTACTGTTGTTGTTGCTGCTGTTGTTCCTGTTGCTGTTGTTGCTATTGCCGTTGTTGCTGCTGCTCCTGTTGCTGCTGCTGTTGCTGTTCCTGTTGCTGCTGTTGTTCTTGTTGTTGCTGTTGTTGTTGCTGCTGTTGTTGTTGCTGCTGTTGTTGTTGTTGCTGCTGTTGTTGTTGTTGCTGCTGCTGTTGTTGTTGCTGTTGTTGTTGCTGTTGTTTCTGTCATTGTTGCTGCTGTTGTTGCTGCTGCTGCTGTTGTTGTTGCTGATGTTCCTGTTGTCGTTGTTGTTGCTGCTGTTCCTGTTGCTGCTGCTGTTGTTGTTGCTGCTGTTGTTTTGTTGTTGCTGTTGTTGTGGTTGCTGTTGTTCTTGCTGTTGTTGTTGTTGCTGTTGTTCTGTCGTTGTTGCCGTTGTTGCTGCTGCTGCTGCGGCTGTTGTTGCTGCTGCTGCTGTTGTTGCTGTTGTTGCTGCTGTTGTTGCTGTTGTTGCTGCTGTTCCTGTTTTTTTTTCCCTGGCTGAGTGGCTAGCACTCATGCTTCACAGCAAGAAGGTTCGGGTTGCCCGGGCCTTTCTGTGTGGAGACTGCATGTTCTCCCCGTGTTTGGGTGGGTTTCCTCCGGGCACTCCGGTTTCCCCCACCAACCTAAACATGCGCCATAGGTAAAATCCAGCTTAGGGCCTGACCAAAGCATAAATAACAAAACAAAATTACAGGGATGGTCCCCGGGTCAAATATAGAAACAACTTCTCCTGTGCGAGATCAATAAAGGTCAATCTTCTAATCCTTGACCACTGTAAGGCGCTTTGTGCTACAATTTTGTATGAAAAGCGCCTTATAAATGTTTGATTGATTGATTGATTGATTGATTGAATAAAATCAAAATACTATAAAAATAAAATGACCAAATATTACAAAATTTAATTAAATAAAAAATAAAAATACTATAAAAATAAAATTACAAAAAAGTTACAAAATTAAATTAAATTAAAAATGAAAATACTATAAAAATAAAATGACAGAAAAGTTACAAAATTTAATTAAAAAAAACAAATACTATAAAAATATAAATACTATAAAAATAAAATAAAAACTGGTGGCGATTTTATTATAGTTTTACAGTTTTTTTTGTTTTTCTTTTTTATTTACTCCTTTGTAATTATTTTGTAATTTTGTTTTTATAGCATTTTTATTTTTTATTATTTTTAGTCTGAAGTTTTGGTGCTGCAGTTTCCTCCGTCCATCAGAGTGCAGACATCTGACACACGGGAGGACATCTGGCTGAATCAGTGGCAGCTCTTAGGTGTACTGTCAGAATGAGACGCTTTGTTAGTTTAAGACGCCTCCTCCGAGGTGAGCGCTACTGCGCAAGCGCGCATGATGTAATGGTAGCCGTTGTACTGTCAGAGTGAGACGCTTTCTGACAGTACACCGTACGCTTTTATTGGTTTTATTGTATGTTTTAACCAATTAAGCATGTAACGAATGAGATGTGAATGTTAGATTTGCGGCAGAATACCAACGTCAGATAACCGAGACGCTTTGTCACTTTCAGACGGCTTCTCGAGATGAGCGCTACTGCGCATATGATATAATGGTTTAAAAACAGAGATGCTTTGACAGTTTTATTGTACTGTCAGAGTGAGACGCTTTGTTACTGCGCATATGATGGTTTAAAAACAGCTGGGCTGTCAAAGCGAGACGCTTTGAGTTTTATGCGCTACTGCGCAAGTAAGTAACATTTTAACAGTATTGGTTTTATTGTATGTTTTAACCAATTAAGCATGTAAAGAACGAGATGTGAACATTAGATTTGTGGCAGAATACATACGTCAGATGATAGTTTGGATTTAACATTTGACTGCATCGTTAGTTTTCATTCAAAATAATTAAAACAGACAGGTCAGTATTTAGTTATAGTTATTTTCTTGTGCTTTTTTAACATAATCTTTTGCTCTTAATAATTGCAAGCTGCTCTTAATAACCTGTCTGTTTTAATTATTTTGTTTGTCATTTGTCTTCGCTATGATTCACTGCTCATTCTTTCTTTTCTTTCTTTATTAGTTTATTTGACAGGGACAATGTGCAAAAACATTAAAGATGCTTTACACCAGATTATAGCTGAAGCTAGTTTCCATCTGTAAGACTTAATGCTTTTCTACTTCTTAACCACGTCTGCAAATGTCTTTAAGGAGCCATCTGTACACCGTGACAACGGACAACAGATGAAAACTAGCCTCTTGGCTAATTCTGGCATGTTAAACAGTCACTGTTGGTCAACAGGCACTGTCCGTTATAAATAAATATGTAAATAAATACATTTCATGCAATTGAATTTAAAACAATGGGCTTGTCTCTTATTCATGATTTATGAGGACAGGAAAAGGTACAACAGAAGAAACATTTATTTATATATTTATGCTGAGGCCTCTAGGAGTGCACGTGTGACGTCTAGTCGAGCCTTCAAGACTTCTGTCGGGTCAGTCTTGATTGGCGTTTCAAAATCTCTTCTGCAAAATTTAAAATGCAATTTTAGGCATTTAGTAACATATAATTGGATAGATACAAGAGAAAGAAATTAGTGGAAACAGTGAAATCTTTACCTTTAAAACCAAAATGCCACAGCTACTGCCATCTTGCTGCATTTCATGTGGAACAGTTTGAAGAGTCCATCTGTCTTGGGACTGAACGGCCTGCCATCCTCAAGAAGTTCCTATTATTGTGTGAAAAGCATAACAAGCATATGCAATACATTAGACACATTATCACATACAAAAGACCAAGAACTTTACTTCAAATTTTTCCTCAGACTTTACATCCAATTTGGAAGGGTCTTGCGTGCATACTTCGTCTCATTAGCCAGTGGATCCACAAGAACGAGGGTCTTCTCTGACATGTTGACAATCTATAAATGTTTACCACATTCATGTTATTTCATAACATTCACATACCGTATTTATATACATACATACATATACACACATACACACATACATATATAATGTATATGTGTGTGTGTATGTGTGTATGTATGTATATATATACATATATACATACATACATACATATACATTATATATGTATATATACCGGCTGGTTAGCTCAACTGGTAAGTCACTGACTTTCCCCTTGGGAGTTGTGGGTTCAAATCCCCCCGGGCAATGAGCAAAACCAGTGTGGGTCCTTGGGCAAGACCCCTCACAGTACTGCCCCCCGGGCGCCGAAAAAGATGGCTGCTCACTGCTCCTGAAAAGGATGGGTCAAATGCAGAAGTCACATTTCTCCCGTGTGTCACTGTGTGTCATTGTGTGTGAGACCAATAAAGGCTTAATCTATTAATCTAAAATCTATACATATATACATATACACACATATACATACACACATACAGGAGTGCGTTTGATGCACAGGTGGTGCGCCAAGAGCTGCTCGTGTGACGCGCGTGTCCGCGGCTACAGACTAGCCGTGTGCTAGCACACTAGCACGGTTTAATACGATAAGTTTAATACGAGACACGTAGCATGCAGTCAAATGTTAAATACAAACCACTATCATCTGACGTAGGTATTCTGGCGCTAATTATCGTTCTTTACATGCTAAAACATGTTAAAACATACAATAAAACCAAAACACTCTTAAAATGTTACTTACTTGCGTTGAAATTGTAGAAAACTCCACTCCTGTTGAAAAAAAAAAGACTTCTGCCTCGTTATGTTGAGAATAACTCGACGTCCGCCTTGTTTTCCGCCTCGTTTTGTTGAAAATAACTCGACTTTTGCCTGTTATGTTGAGAATAACTAGACTCTAGTGATGAGCGGATCGATACCAAAGTATCGATATATCGATCCTGATGGAGTATTGAATATGCATCGATCCTGGTATTAAAATATCGATACCAAGTCATGTTTTCTTACTGACTTAACTTTCAGTTTATTTAGTTCAAATTCTTATGTGTTTTGTTCATTATTCAACCATTGCCAGTTGTCAGGCACTACTTTTCCTTCCGCGTTCTCACCAAACGTGGGGTAGTTCGTCATCCCGTGATAGACTCACTGTGAGAGTTCAGTCAAAGCGGCGCGGGGCTGTGGGAGTCATGGGAGACCGCAAGCGAAGTGTGGTGTGGAGTTACTTCCACACCGTGGACGACAATGTTGCAAAGTGCAGTGTGTGCCAAAAAAGATCCAATATTGTGGTAATACCACAAATTTTAAATAAACACTTGATCATAAATCATAAACCTCAGCATGACGAAATGCTACTGACCAAACGACGACAGGAGGCGAGTCAGGCAGCTCCCTCCAGCACAGCAGCAACAGCAGAACGACAGAGGTCAGCTGCCGAGGCGTTTGAGAGAGGGAGAATCCAGGAACCATCAAGCATGTAGAAGACTAAGAGTAGTGTATGTGAGAGGAGAATGTATGTGAGAGGAGAATGTATGTGTGAGAGTGGGAATAGTGATACTTCATTTGTTGTCTTTTTTCATAGGCTGCAAGTGCCCAACTTACAATAGATTTATTTATTTATTTATTTGATAGGGACAATGCACATTAATGAACATAAGTATAAAACAAATGTAAATATGCCGAATTTTAGCTACAAAGCTAGTTTTCATCCGCACTCCCTCGGCAGGCAAATACATAAAAATACAACATACAATACAAGGAGCACAAACAAGTCTAGTGGTCACATTTGATGTCTGCATTGCCATTTTCATTTCATCAAAGATTTTTTTTTCAGATATCTGGTGTTAGAATGTGTGGAGCTAAGCCCCTGGTGGAGCTTTGCGAAGCCAAGGTATCAGAGCCAGGTTAGTGTTTTTCTGTAGTATTAAAAAAATGTATGAAAGTATTGGTATCGATATCGCGATTCTAACCCTGGTATTACTTGGTATCGTATCGAAACAAAAATAACTGGTATCGCCCATCCCTACTAGACTCCTGTCTCGTTCGGTAGAAATCAAAATGACTTCTGCCTCTGGAGTCAAGATGGGCGTATTTATACGATTACGTCACGTCATGCATGCGCGCATGAGGAGGCGTACGGCTGTAGCCCAGCTGTTTCTAAACCATTACGTCATGCGCGCTTGCGCAGTGGCGCTCATCTCGGAGGAGGCGTCTTAAACTGACAAAGCGTCTCACTCTGACAGTACACCGGTCCAAATTCTGCCGTCATAAGGGGAGCTTGTTCCAACGCGCTGGTTTGGGCTGTCTTTTTTTCAGCACCAAACATCTGCGCTCATAGAAATACTATATAATATTTCAGTAGGCTATCACAAGGTCCTGTAGTCCTGTATATCTGAGCTCGATTGCTCTTCCTTCATCCTTAAAGTACCAGGATGTTTGTCACACTAAACTTGAATTTGAATTTTGTGAACTGAATTTGAATTTCGAGAAAGATTTCGAGAGAGTTTTTATTAGATTCCTGTTACAAACTAATAAATTCAATTTCAAATGGTACTATTCAGATTCAATTTTTCAATGCAATGATTCAAATTAAAAAATACAATTTCAAATTAAAAAGTACAAATTCAAATTATGTGTTTCAAATTCAGTTTCTGGTGGCACATATTTCTGCCCATACCAAGCGAACTGGGTCCGATCAGACTGGAAGTGCGATATCAATCAATCAATCAATATTTATAAGGCGCTTTTCATACAAAATAGTAACACAAAGCGCCTTACAGTGGTCAAGGATTAGAAGACTGACCTTTATAATAATAATAATAATAATAATACATTTTATTTCAAGGCGCCTTTCTAGACACTCAAGGACACTGCACAAAGACAATCAATTAAAAACAGTTAAAAACAGGCAGTATATACAAAATAAAACTAAGAGAATGGACAAAGCAATACAAGTAAAATGAAACAGTCAGCAGGGGAAAATGATTAAGTGGGGTAAGCTATTTTGAAAAGATGGGTCTTGAGTCTGGATTTAAAAATTGGTAGTGATTGAACGTTCCGGAGGTCTGGGGGGAGTGAGTTCCATAGATGGGGAGCAGAGCGGCTGAAGGCCCTGCTCCCCATGGTGCTGAGACGAGCGGGAGGGACTGTGAGGTGGATGGAGGAGGAGGACCTGAGTGAGGGACTGTGAGGTGGATGGAGGAGGAGGACCTGAGTGAGCGGGAGGGACTGTGAGGTGGACGGAGGAGGAGGATCTGAGTGAGCGGGTGTGTGTGGTGACATGAAGGAGTTCTGTGAGATAAGTTGGAGCCAGGTTATGGATGGACTTGAATGTGAGGAGTAGGGTTTTGAACTGAATACGATATTGGATGTGGAGCCCGTGAAGCTGCTGCAGGACCGGGGTGATGTGGTGAATAGAGGGAGTTCTGGTGATGATCCGGGCAGCAGAGTTTTGGAGCTTATGAATAGTTTTTTGGGGGAGACCATACAGGAGGGAATTGCAGTAATCAAGACGTGAGGTGACCAGGTTATTGACGGCTGTGTGCGGGGTGAGTGAAGGACGGAGACGGTTGATATTTCTGAGGTGGAAGTAGGCAGTGTGTGTGATATTGTTGATGTGTGACTGGAATGAAAGAGTGCTGTCCAAGATGACACCCAGGCTCTTTACCTGAGGGGAGGGAGAGATGGAGGAGTTATCAATAGTGACTGAAAGGCTGTCTATTTTGTTTAGTGTAGATTTGGTGCCAATGAGTAGGACTTCAGTTTTATTGCTGTTTAGTTTTAGAAAGTTGGTTTATTGATCTCGCACAGGAGAAGTTGTGTCTATATTTGACCCGGGGACCATCCCCATGATTTTGTTTTGTTATTTAGGCTTTGGTCAGGCCCTAAGCTGGAGGATTTTACCTATGGCGCATGTTTAGGTTGGTGGGGGAAACTGGAGTGCCCGGAGGAAACCCACCCAGACACGGGGAGAACATGCAAACTCCACACAGAAAGGCCCGGGCAACCGGAACCTTCTTGCTGTGAGGCATGAGTGCTAGTCACTCAGTCACCGTGCTGCCAGGAAAAAAAAAGAAAAAAAAAAAGCAAACAGACAAACAAGCAGACGAACAAACAACAAACAGATATACAAGCAAACAAACAAAAGAACAAACAAAAGACAAGCAAACAGACGACGGAAGTCAATCAAAGGCCGAGCTAAACAGGTGAGTCTTGAGCCCACTCTTAAAAACATGAACGTTCTCTGCACCAAGTTCACAGCCCGACAGCACACTCCTCACGCCCCCCCACAAAAATGATACATCCAACATTCCATCGCAGCAGGTCACCTCCTCAGTATACACACAACCAAGTTCCAGTCCTCTTTACTGAAATAGTGATATTGCTCGAATTCAACGATATGTTTGGCTGGAAAGACGTAATTAAAGTGTTGCAAATGCGATATTAAACTGTCGCCTACGACGTCCGTGGACTAGCAGACAACGGATCAAACTTAAGGTAAGCCGGCTTTTACTTTATTTGCCCGCCGATGGCACTGCTGGTTCCAGACATTTACAAGATATCATTTTGATGTCATGTCGAGCCGTTTCCACTGCCTCTGCCGAGCGCTCGTTCAGCACACCGAGACGCCTAAAAACGTACCTGCGAAACAACATGGGTGATGCGAGGCTTACCGGGTTTGTTCTCATGAACATTCACTTCCACATGAAAATCGATAGTGATGATGTATTTCACTAAAACGGTTAACTCTACTGCTCACCCTGACATATTAGTATCTGGAAAAAAACTACAAATTGTTGAAGAATATAAGTACCTTGGAATCATTATAGACTCACACCTCAATTTTAAGTCACACGTTTCACAAACTATCAAAAGGATCAAATTCAATCTATCAAACTTCAGATTTATTCGAAATTCAATGTCCACACAAGCAGCCAAGATTTACATGCACTCCATGATTTTTTCTCATCTGACATACTGCCTCACAAGTCTATCCCAGGCCAACCATACCACACTCACACCATTACAATCACTGTACAAGCAGACACTTCAAGTACTGGACAAGAAACCACGTCACTTTCATCATTGCAACATCCTGTCTAAATACAATCTTTTAAGTTTGGATCATCTCATTAAATTCACAGATACTTGCCTGGTTTATAAAATCCTCCATGGTCTTGCTCCTCCACCCCTTAGTGATTTTATTAGCTTAAGATCCAGCTCCAGTCGTGTCACCAGAGGTGCATCAAGAGGAGACTGTCTAATCCCATTTAGGAAGACAACATTCAGCCAATCAGCCTTTTCCATTAGAGCATCCAAAGAATGGAACAGCATCCCAACAATAATCAGGGAAAGCCCAACATACAGCTCATTTCGATCCCAGCTCAAACGTTTTCTCTTAACAAACCAGACCTGTCAGCACTAAACTACTGCCGCTGCCATCTTGTGTTCATCCTTGCATGTTTTTTATTGTTTAATATTTTACTCTTTTTTGTATTAATGTTCTTTTAACTCCGTCTTTTATTGCTTTTATCCTGCATTTTCTTTTTAACTTGTGCCCCTTGTTTTGCCACTGCCACTGCTCATTTTACTGATTCTTATACTTTTAATCTTTGCCTGCAACTTTTACTACACTGTAAAATTTGTGATTATGTGTTAATTAATATGTATTTTATTGATGTATAACAACTATTGCACTTTTTCCAGGGAGCCATGTGTCCACCAGGCATCGGACAACAGATGAAAACTCGCCTTTTGGCTAATTCTGGCATGTTATACAGTCATTGTTGGTCAGTATGCACTGTCCGTTATAAATAAATAAATAAAATAAAATAAAATGAAGCGATCATGAGACAGTTCGACGCATCTGTTAAAAGGCGACTAAATTTCAAATAGATCGCTCTACAAGTTACAGTTGCGCCTTCAACTGCGCTCCCGGGGAGAGGGGGGTGCGCTCTTTGCTGTGCTTACGGATGTGTGGCCCATGTAGGCTACTGTGCACGAATGTGAGTTTTAAAATATACCTGACATACCTAACATTTCAATCCTGCAGGCGCCCCTGGCTAGCGGTGCTATAGGCTGGTCTGTTCCATTGAAACAAAGGCCACAAATCTGAGTTATGATATAATGTGATTAACACAAACCAATCACGTTATTAGAGAGACAGGAAATCAATGCAAATCCATAAAATAAAATAAACAGCCTGTCTCCTATTCATTTCTTTAGGTGTGTTGTTCGGGGCCTTTTACCCACTTCACTGTAGTATATCCCCCTTCCAAAGCCCTCAGCTTTTGGCCTCTTTGTTTTTTTATAAAAGCACCAGATCCCACTTTGACGGTCCTCATCTTCTGGTGTAAGTTCAATTATGGCATTAGGGCTTTCCTTGTTTTCCCGTAATTTTGTCTCATGAATGCTGTTCTTCTTATCTCTGTAAATGAGCAAACACAACGTTCTCAGACATGCAGAAACAAATGTGATCTACAGACTACAAATATGAAGACACTAGAGATAAATATGAGACATATCTTTCTCTGCCCTTCACTTTGCGCCAGGTGAGTTTCAGTAGCGTAACAAGGTAGTCACGGCCCAGGTGCGACATTTCGTACCGGGCCCCCTGGTGGTCAACCTCGTACTCGAGGCTCTAATACGTGCAATACAATCCTCTAAAAAAAGAGCAGAAGCACAGTGGTAGTTTATATACATTATATTGTAAATAAAAACATACACAACTACACTACTACTAATGGATCCATTACATCGGTAAAAATTCAAAATAATTGTATCAATACAGGGTAATCAAATATTACTGCAGCAACATTAGCTTTCGTGGAATTATGGGAACATTCAAAGCGCTGAAACCTTAACCTTCTGCTGAAACAAAACTTAATTTAACTTATTTATCTGTGCAGAAACAAAGAAAAAAATATTCATATGCATACGACCCCCAGTGTGCATGAACTGGGCCACCAGAAGGACATCTTACGAGATCGTCAATAATGTCCCCAATATTTAATTCTATGACTCTTGTGTTTTCTGTAGACAGGACAGCTGACCCACTGAGTCTCTCCTGCCCCATGCTGCTCCTCAGGTCTTAATAAGTCTGAGTTTGGAAAAAGATCGCTCAGCTCTCACCACAGTCACAGATAATGTCAGAAACATGAGAGCAGTTACACACTTCTCTGAATGTGGATGTAACACTGTCACAACACATCCCGTGCATCAAAACCAAACATCTTTCTTTCATTCATCGCCAGTCCAAAGAGCCCAGTTTGTCCCACAATAACCAGCATCATCACAACTCGGTAAAATAAAATAATAACTGCACGAGAACGCACGGACCCAAGTAGAGCGGGACGAGCGTAGAGAGTTGAGAATGAGACATCGTCCCAGAATCCAACGAGAAGGGTGCAAATTCCACTTTTTTACGCTCCTGCCGCTTCTTGCAGCCGCTCTTGTGTTTGAAGGTGGGCATGCTGCGTGTTTTGGTCGGAACGATGATAAATATGCAGCCGCCATTCATTCAAAAAACAGCCTACCCAGAATTCATTGCTGTATCTCAGTATGATGGCGTAAGATGACGGCAAAAAATGAACAGAAATAATGTATTTAGCTTTTTATTTGATTGTTGGATTATTAATAGTGAGGTTTATTTAAAAAAAAAAAAAAAAAAAAAAAAAAAAAAAAGGCAGCGGCAGCGGCAGCGTAGCTACGGGCCCTCTGGTGGCCACAGGCCCCGGTGTAGCTGCACCTGCTGAACCAGCTATAATTACACAGGGGGTGAGTTTCCATCCGCCTCCTCTTTCTTCTGCCACGCTTTCTTTTCCAGCTCTTCCTTTTTCTTGCCCTCTTGTTTTTGCCTCTTTTTTGTTTTTGTTCCACAATTTCATCTTCTTTCGAGACTTTTTTTTGAGCCCTCTTTTCGTCATCATTTTCCTGTAATTGTAAAACATATGCAGTACAGTACTTTTTAGTAGTGAAGTAGTACTTGAGAGCGTTTTTTTATGGTCTTAGTCACGTCTTGGATTCAAGCGTATTTGGACTCGCTCTTCTATCAGTGTTGAAGGTACTTGGACTCGGTCTTGTCACAGACTCGAGGTCTGACACTTGTTGAGTGTGATCACATTTCATTATGGCTGCTGCTATCAGGAGTAATGTTGTACCGGTGTGTGGAAGTGTGCGGGGCTTCTCACTGCAGCCTGTGCACTCGTTTTGAGCCCATGGACACTGCGTGTCATGTCACTACACACTTCACTTCTTTAAACCACTGTAGCTCAAAAAAGTTCTCAAATAGTTTGTTAGGCTTATTTTAATTCTAAATTAATATTAATCTGATAAAATGTATATAATATATATAATATGTAAATGTGCCACGGTGGTTGGTCACTTTCACCCTCCTCCAACTCGGGTCCTCTACCAGAGCCCTGGGAGCTTCAGAGTTCTGCAGTATCTTTGCTGTTCCTGTACTGCACTTTTCTGGACTGAGATGTCTGATGTTTCTCCTGGATCTGCTGTAACCTCCTCCAGTTTGGGGGTTACAGCCCCGAGTGCTCCGATCACCACGGGCACCACTGATGCCTTCACCTTCCAGGCCTTCTCCAGCTCTTCCTTGAGCGCCTGGTATTTCTCTAGTTTCTCGTGTTCCTTTTTCCTGATGTTACCATCGCTTGGTGTTGCGATGTCCACCACCACGGCTCTGTTCTGTTGCTTATCCACCACCACTATGTCTGGAGGTCCATCACCGTTCTGTCAGTCTGTATCTGGAAGTCACACAGGATCTTGGCTCGGTCATTCTCCGCAACCTTCGGAGGTGTTTCCCACCTTGACCTTGGGGTCTCCAGCCCGTACTCTGCACAGATGTTTCTGTACACTATGCCCGCCACTTGGTTGTGTCGCTCCATGTATGCTTTCCCTGCAGCATCTTACACCCTGCAGTTATGTGCTGGACTGTCTCAGGAGCCTCTGCACAGCCTACACCTTGGGTCTTGTCTGGTGTGGTAGATCTGGGCCTCTATTGCTCAGGTGCCCCAGGCTCCTGTGCTCCAGGATGAGGGCCTCTGTGTGTCCTTCAGACCCTCTCCAGCCATTGGGAGGATTTCTTGATATCAGCCACTTCAGTTATGTTTCGGTGGTACGCCCCATGTAGGGGCTTGTCCTGATGGTCCCTCCAGCACCTCTTCCTCTGCACTCCACTGTCTGAGGCATTCCTTGAGCACATGTCTGTCGGGGCCTTGTCCTTGATGTACTTATGGATTTTGAATGTTTCATCCTGGACAGTGGTTCCCACACTCACTAGTCCTCGGCCTCCTTCCTTCCGGCTCGTGTACAGTCTCAGGGTGCTGGATTTGGGATGGAACACTCCATGCATGGTCAGGAGCTTTCGTGTCTTAACGTCTGTGGTCTGTATCTCCTCCTTTGGGCAGCTTATGATTCCTGCTGGGTATCTGATCACTGGCAGGGCAGAGCTGTTTATTGCCTGAGCCTTGTTCTTGCCATTGAGATGACTTCTTAGGACTTGCCTTACTCGTTGCAGGTATTTGGCCGTAGCCCCTTTCCTTGTTGCCTCTTCAAGGTTGCCATTTGCTTGTGGGATATCAAGGTACTTGTAACTGTCCTCAATGTCTGTTATTGTTCCCTCTGGGAGTGAGACGCCCTCTGTGTGGTCTACCTTCCCTCGCTTGGTCACCATCCTACTACATTTCTCAAGCCCAAATGACATTCCAGTGTCTGTGCTGTAGATCCTGGTGGTGTGGATCAGAGTCGATGTCTCGCTCACTCTTAGCGTACAGCTTGATGTCATCCATGTAGAGGAGGTGACTGATGGCGGCCCCGTTTCTGAGTCGGTATCCGTAGCCAATGGGGCTCATGATTTAGTTGAGGGGGTTCAGACCTATGCAGAACAGCAGTGTGAACAGTGGGTCTCCTTGGTATATTCCACATTTGATGGACACTTGTGCAAATGGCTTGCCATTGGCTTCAAGGGTGGCTTCAGAGCCACCAGCCACTTTTGTAACCTGCAAAAGTGTACGCTCAATGGCAAGGGGATAACACCAGAGCAGACCCAAAAAGGCTGGAGACTGAAAGGTACTGGAAAGGCATATGGGAAAGGGAGGCATCACATAACACTGATGCACAGTGGCTGGTGGCCCTGAGGGAAGACCACAACAACCTCCCTGAACAAGATCCAGTCACCATCACAGTGGCAGACATTCAGGAAAGAGTCTCAGGCATGAAAAATTGGACAGCACCGGGCCCTGACATGATCCACGCATACTGGCTAAAGAAGCTCACTGCTCTCCACGAGCACCTGGCAGCACAAATGAACCAGCTGCTAAGGGACTCACCCTGAATGGCTAACTCAAGGGTGTACGATCCTGATCCTGAAGGATCCCTCAAAGGGAAGCCAATGGCAAGCCATTTGCACAAGTGTCCATCAAATGTGGCATATACCAAGGAGACGCTCTGTCCCCACTGCTGTTCTGCGTAGGTCTGAACCCCCTCAGCCAAATCATTGAAAGCACTGGCTATGAATACTGACCCAGAAATGGGGCCACCTTCAGTCACCTCCTCTACGAGGATGACATCAAGCTGTACGCTAAGAGTGAGCGAGACATCGACTCTGATCCACACCACCAGGATCTACAGCACAGACAATGGAATGTCATTCGGGCTTGAGAAATGTAGTAGGATGGTGACAAAGAGAGGGAAGGTAGTCCACACAGAGGGCGTCTCACTCCCAGAAGGAACAATAACAGACACTGAGGACAGTTACAAGTACCTCGGTATCCCACAAGCAAATGGCAACCTTGAAGAGACAACAAGGAAAGCGGCTGCGGCCAAATACCTGCAACGAGTAAGGCAAGTCCTCAGAAGTCAGCTCAATGGCAAGAACAAGGCCCAGGCAATAAACAGCTCTGCTCTGCCAGTGATCAGATACCCAGCAGGAATCATAAGCTGGCCAAAGGAGGAGATACAGACCACAGACGTTAAGACACGAAAGCTCCTGACCATGCATGGAGGGTTCCATCCCAAATCCAGCACCCTGAGACTGTACACGAGCCGGAAGGAAGAAGGCCGAGGACTAGTGAGTGTGGGAACCACTGTCCAGGATGAAACATCTAAAATCCATAAGTACATCAAGATTAAGATTAAGCCTTTATTTGTCTCACACACAGTGACACATGGGAGAAATTGAGCAGTGAGCAGCCATCTTTTTCGGCGCCCGGGGGGCAGTACCGTGAAGGGTCTTGCCCAAGGACCCACACTGGTTAGCTCATTGCCGGGGGGGATTTGAACTCACAACCCCCGGGGGAAAAGTCAGTGACTTACCAGTTGAGCTAACCAGCCAGACAAGGCTGGCCCCAAGGACAAGGCCCCGACAGATGATGTGCTCAAGGAATGTCCCAGACAGTGGAGTGCAGAGGAAGAGGTGCTGGAGGGACCATCATGGCAGGACAAACCCCTACATGGGGCGTACCACCGAAACATAACTGAAGTGGCTGATATCAAGAAATCCTACCAATGGCCGGAGAGGGCTGGTCTGAAGGACAGCACAGAGGCCCTCATCCTGGCTGCACAGGAGCAGGCCTTGAGCACCCAAGCAATAGAGGCCCAGATCTACCACACCAGACAAGACCCAAGGTGTAGGCTGTGCAAAGAGGCTCCTGAGACAGTCCAGCACATAACTGCAGGATGTAAGATGCTGCAGGGAAAGCATACATGGAGCGACACAACCAAGTGGCGGGCATAGTGTACAGAAACATCTGTGCAGAGTACGGGCTGGAGACCCCAAGGCCAAGGTGGGAAACACCTCGGATGGTTGTGGAGAATGACCGAGCCAAGATCCTGTGGGACTTCCAGATACAGACTGACAGAATGGTGATGGCGAACCAACCAAACATGGTGGTGGTGGATAAGCAACAGAACAGAGCCGTGGTGGTGGACATTGCAATACCAAGAGATGGAAACATCAGGAAAAAGGAACACGAGAAACTAGAGAGACACCAGGGGCTCAAGGAAGAGCTGGAGAAGGCCTGGAAGGTGAAGGCATCAGTGGTGCCCGTGGTGATCGGAGCACTCGGGGCTGTAACCCCCAAGCTGGAGGAGGTTACAGCAGATCCAGGAGAAACATCAGACATCTCAGTCCAGAAAAGTGCAGTCTTGGTCTCGATTAGTGCGGTCTTGACTACAACAGTACCTTTTAGGTACTGTGGTCCAATATGAGAATAACAAAAGCATGTGCAGATAGTGACCCACCTGTCCTGATGTTCTTGAGAAGGAACGTTCTTGTGAGTCCGTCTGGGCTTTTGAAGGCTGCTCTCCCCCTTGAGTATGTAAAGCTGATTGAATTGTTTTTATTAGGTCTACATAAAGATTGTTAATGAAGTGAATGTTGTGTCTGTTACCTCGGTAAATGAGTAAATATGCTGTCGTAGATCTGCAGAAACATAGATCAGATTACCTCCTGAGTTCATGCTATAATCACCTGGAGGTGCTGCAGTCACACATACCTCTGTCCTGTTGGCTCCTCTGTCTGCAATAAAAACATAAATGTCACATCTCCATGAACCCTCACTTTGACTAAAAAACATGAGATTAAACATATTGAGAGCGGTGGTTACGCTGGACGGCTTTTATTCATTTTGAAAAGCAATTGACCGGGAAAAATAATGACTGCCGTATACGATGAAAAAAAAAATTGGGAAACATTTTGTGAACAATAAAAACAGCACCTTGAGTATATTTGATAGATTATGTAAAACAATGATTCACAATAATATTTTTGTCTGAACAGGACCTAATTATGTGAGCTGCACACATTGAGAGCAGCTCACAGTCATTAGTCTGGGCTTTCTACACGCACTTTTACAACCGCAGAGGCCAGCTGGTTGTTTCAGAGGTTTACTTGTGCGTCCTGACGACCACAGCAGCTCAAACAGCACAGAACAAATAACTCACTTTTAATGACAGGTCATTGTTTGTAGTTTTGCGTTTGTAATGATCAGATGTTTGTTAAAAATACAGGCCGTCATTTAATCAAACGATGAGCTGGTTTCATTGGCCAGGACATTCTTGGGAAAGAGATTTTTAGTTAGTCAGTCAGTTAGGTTCTCCTGGTTAATTAAAGATTAAAACATGACCAATATGGATATTTCTGGATCTGATATGATGCTGGGAAAAGGGCCTTTGGAGGTGCTGATAGACGGCTGATATATTTAGTGATGGAGCGGGTGGTACTTTGTTGGTCTGTGTCACAGCAGTGACACTCAGAGTTTAAGTTGGCTGTGTGCCCGGGAGGTGCCAGTGTCTGTGGGAGGCCAGGTGGGTTATTTGCTGTAAGTATCACATAATTATGTGAAAATTTTCACTTTAAAACATGATATTTATCATATCGTCCAGGTAGAATCCACAGTAAAAGGAGAAATTAAATTTGTCAAGTGGACAAAAGTTTATTTGGTTGAATATGTTTCTCAGCTCATCCAAGCTGCTTTTTCAGTTCTGGTCAAACGCTGGTGGAAACTTTTCACGTAATTATGTGATACTTACATCCAGCAAATAATCCACCTGTCCTCCCACGGACACTGGTACCTCCCGGGCACACAGCCAACTTAAACTCTGTTGGTCTGTGGCACAGCAGTGACACCCCGAAGTACCACCCGCTACATCACTAAATACATCAGCCGTCTATCAGCACCTCCAAAGGCTCTTTTCCCAGGATCATATCTTTATGGGTTAATGAACTGTTTGACCGATGGTCAAACTGAGTGTTAAAATTATACCATGAACAAAGAGGAAGGCTTTCACTTTCTAAAGCAAAACATTAAAACCTGGGTGTGAAGTGAAAAGGTCAGACACTGAAATGACACATGAATGATTCTGTGGAGAGGACAGACGACCATATGGGGAGAATCATTTGAAACTGCTTTAGTTAAGAGAAATTGCCTGTGACATTGGCAACAGCTTCTTTGCACGGTTTGAGGCAGGAAATGACACCCGGCCCCAAAAAACTCCACCACCTCCCCACGACCAGCCCCTGTGTGTGTCTGCAGCCAGCGTGAAGAGGACACTCTCCAGGATCAACACCCGCAAGGCTGCAGGCCCGGACAACATTCCTGGTCGTGTGTTGAAAGACTGTGCAGAGGAGCTCAAGGATGTCCTCACAGACATCTTTAATGCTTCTCTGAGCCAGGCTGTCGTTCCCTCCTGCTTCAAAACCACTACCATCGTTCCCGTGCCAAAGAAGCCCACTCCGGCCACTTTTAATGACTATCGCCCTGTTGCACTGACCCCCATCATCATGAAGTGCTTTGAACGGCTAGTCATGGCACACATCAAATCCATCCTCCCCCACCCTAGACCCATACCAGTTTTGCATACCGGGCCAACCACTCTACCGAGGATGCATTCTGTTCTGCACTTCACCGGGCTCTCTCCCACCTAGACAATAAAGACTCGTATGTGAGAATGCTGTTCATAGATTTCAGTTCAGCATTCAACACTATAATCCCACAGCAGCTCATTATCAAACTGGACCACCTGGGGCTTCAGACCTCACTCTGTAATTGGCTGCTGGACTTCCTCAGTGAGAGGCCACAGGCAGTGCGGGTCGGCAGAAACACCTCAAGCTGCATTAGACTGAGCACAGGAGCCCCCAGGGCTGTGTGCTCAGTCCGATGCTCTTCACTCTGCTGACCCACGACTGCTCACCAGCGTTCAGCACCAATCACATAGTGAAGTTTGCGGACGATACGACTGTGGTGGGTCTCATCTCTAATAACGATGAGACAAACTACAGGAGTGAGGTGAGCCTTCTGACCCAGTGGTGCAGCAATAACAATCTCCTTCTTAATGTTGAAAAGACCAAGGAGATTGTTGTTGACTTCCGGAGAGGCCCCACCCAGCACCCCCACTGTCCATCAATGGTGCTGCTGTAGAGAGGGTGAGCAGCACCAAATTCCTGGGGGTGCACATCAGTGAGGACCTCTCCTGGACAGTGAATACTGTATCACTGGCAAAGAGGGCTCAGAAGCGCCTCTATTTCCTCCGCAAACTGAGGAGAGCTGGAGCCCCTCCACCCATTATGACCACCTTCTACCGAGGCACCATTGAGAGCGTCCTGACCAGCTGCATCACTGTGTGGTACGGGAGCTGCACTGAACAGAACAGGAAAGCCCTGCAGCGCATAGTGAATGCAGCTGGGAGGATCGCTGGTGTCTCTCTCCCTCCCTCCTAGACATTTTTAACACCCGGCTCACCCGCAGAGCGTCCAGCATTGTGGGTGACCCGAGCCACCCCGCACATAGCCTGTTCAGCCTCCTGCCCTCGGGGAGAAGGTACCGGAGTCTCCGGGCCCACTCCACCAGGCTTTCAAACAGCTTCATCCACCAGGCTGTCAGGAGGCTGAACTCACACCCGAACTCCCACCTTACCCATCTCCCACCCCCCACCCCCCATATTGGCATAACCTGTATTCCATAAAAAGACCTATCACTCTAGACACTTTAAAAAAACTGCTGCTAAGGACGACTGTTGCACTGTTGCACATTACACTTACTACTGGATTTTACTCCTGTTGCACTGTTGTTTACTACTGTTATTGCACACTTACATTTACTACTGGAATTTTTAGTACTGTTGTTTACTCCTGTTATTGAATTTTACCCCCGTTGCACTGTTGTTTACTACTGTTATTGCACATTTACTACTGGAATTTTTAGTACTGTTGTTTACTCCTGTTATTGCACTAGAATTACTTGTTGCACATTTATTTTTATTTTATCTTAACTCCGATGCACATTCTACTGCACATGACCAATTCACTGCTGTATCTTCCATTGCACATTTTGATGCACACTGCACACTTTGGAAATCTGTATATAGTATAGGTTATTTATTATGTTGCACTGTTTTAAGATTTTAGACCGTAGACTTTAGTTTTAACTTTAGATCTCTGTCTTAGATAGTTTTTGTTGTGTCTTGTCTTCATGTTGTATTTTGTACACTGTCTTTTTGCACTACCTGGCCAGAGAGAAATGAAATTTCGATTCACTGTATGTTGAACACATATGGCAGAATTGACAATAAAGCTGACTTTGAACTTGAACTTTGAACTTAAAGAACTGTTGATTTTAATATCATTAAATCACTGTTATAGATGAAAGCAGCTGAACCCCACTCGAGAACTGGACTTTTACCAGAGTCCTGCAGTAGAATATGTTACTGACCTTGTGCACATGCGTATCATTGAAGCGGTACCAGTTTCTGTCCTCTTGAGACTTCATGGAGACTGTGTAGTGCCCACCGTTTGCACTGCCCCAGTGATCCACCACTCCACACAAGGAGAAGGAGAAGGATGGGGAACTCTACACAAGAAGAGGTTAAACACAGATATAACCTTTTACTAGGATTTTCTCCTGCATCTTTACCTCTGTCTTTATTTCCTTTGACAGCTCCACTTCACTGTTGGACTTATAATGAACACCATTTCTGGGATCAATGGTGAACCTCTTCAGGAGCAGAACCAGGACAGTAGGAGGCGTCTTCATTTGGCAGTGCTAGAGTCAGAGGGACGAGATGGTCACAACAGATACTTTGTGAAATACTTTGCTCTTTCTGTACTCACTGTGTTTACATCTCTGCTCTCCTTACACACAGTACAATAAGCATTGAATGACTGACGTCCAAAGGCCTCCTGAAACCCCTCCATCTGTGGAGACGGACAAGACTAATGATGAGTTCAAACTCTGAACCTGGACATTCATAACAAGTGTACCAACCACAGATCTGCAGTCAGCCAAGGGGAGAGTCCAGAAGTCTTTTGTCTCCTCAATAATACAGTGTCCTTCATCACATTCGGTTGTGTCTGTGAGCGTCCCACGGAAGGGCTGGAAAAGAGAGGAGAGAAATCTGAAACAATTATGTTCTTAGAAAATGAAACTGTCCGCTGTGATCTGAGTGATTCCCAATTAAATATGTACTGTGTGCATGGTTCCACAATTTATACTAAAACAAAAAAAATAAATAAAAACTTCATGAATGATTGTATTTTATAGAAACATAAAACCACTCACCTTAGAGACATTGGGACTCATGTGTTTCAGCAGGAGCTCCAGGCATTCAGCTGCGTCACGCTGTCTGTGAACTATGAATATGAATGAGCAACAGAATATCCTGGGGTTTGTGCAGTGTTGAATAGTAACGAAGTAATAATACTTCACTACTGTACTTAAGTACATTTTGGGAGACTTTCTACTTTACTTGAGTTTTTAAAAAAAATGATAACTTTTACTTCACTACATTTCTGAATTTAATTGCATACTTTTACTCTGATACATTTTCAATGTGCCGTTTAGTTACTCGTTACAAAAAAAACTCTACTGACTGAAGGAAGTCAGGACGTGCCTGGGCTTGTTCACTACTTGCACATGACAATCAGCCTACACCTGTTGGTTTCATGCAGCTAGTTTAATCAACCAACATCCCTGATGGAAGAGGAGACAGCATCCACGTCGGCTACAAATGAAGGGGGACCTGACGATGAGCATCCCTGGCCGTACTTAAACACAATGTTCTCTTACGCTGATATGAAGGATTCGTCCTATCGAATGAAGTGCCTAATGTGGCTTCCAAGAAACGTGGAAATCCTATCTTACAGAAACTCCCCGTCCAACCTCAAGAAACACATCGAGGTAAGTTCTAGATTAATGAAACTGTTAGCGTCTATATTTCAATTTCAGTAACCATAGCATGGACATTCTAGACACTGTTGTGAAACCTTGAGCATAACATGTAGAAATTAACTTTGTGTGACATTATTTCGGTTACACAAAGCGTATTTGACAATGTTGGAGCTAACAGGCTACCTAGCTTTTTTGGCTCAAGGGAAGGCATAGCTGTAGGCTAAGTGCAGCGCTCTCAAGTCTCACGCTGTGAGAGTGTGACACACGCAATTCTACGTGTTCACACGCTCACAAGCCACACATGGTATTTCTTACGCTGAAATTTAGTTACGCAATTCAAGCGCAGCGCACAGCGCTTCTGTGCCCAGAAAATTGGTAAGTTAATGCAGGCACCGCGCGTTTTCAGCGAAAAAAAAGTCACTCGCACGACCCCCCCCCCTCCTCGGAAAAAAAATGTCACCCCCCCAGCTCCTCGGAAAAAACGCAGTCTCACGCACCACCCCGCTCAAAACTTGAGAGCCCTGTAAGTGTAACGAATGAGAAAGGACACACAAAGGACAAAAAATAACATTAACATGTGCCTACTTTTAAAAATGTAAACAGCGCTGTGTGTTTGTGCGATCTAAGTAACAAAGCGAGGGTTAGCTTCAGACTGCCTTTGCTCGATACTTTTACTTATACTTTTAATGACATTACTTGAGTACATTTATTTTTACATTACTTGTCATACTTAAGTACAAGAAGTTCCAGATACTTTAAGACTTTTACTTAAGTAACATTTCAGTCAGTGACTTCGACTTTTACCAAAGTCATTTTTGGGAGGGATACCTATACTTTTACTGGAGTTTGATTTTCCACTACTTTATACAACACTGGGTTTGTGCTTTTAGTGTTGTTTTGAACCAGGAATTGATAAATTGATTTAAAAACATGCAAATAAAACAACAGACTAATTCTACTTCTGACCAAGACTTGCTCAAGATCTGGAGATGAGAAGGATGGGGAAAATGCGTACCAACTTCCAACAAGGGGCAATAAAGTGGACCTTAACTTTTACAGTTTGATTTCCTCCTGTATTTTGACACACAGACTCACCATCTTTAATCTTCAGATGTTTGGTGATACTTGTCGTTTCACTCTCTGCAGATTTCAGTTTGTCAAACACTTCTTTTAAAACTCTGTCACGGTCATCTGTGGAGTTGTTCAGCCCCTCGTGCACCTCTGGAGTCATAAACAGCATCTGCAGTACACTGTTCAGGTAACAGGTGGCGCCTTGGTTCCTCAGACCATGAGGAGCGTCTCCTGAGCTTGTTGGCATTTTCTGGTCTGAATTTGTTCTATCATTGGTTCAAAAAGGACATCAGCAAGTGCCAGACATTTTCTGAAAGTAGGAAAAGTTGTATATATTTATATAAAACTGTAGATATTTCTATCTCTCTGTCCTTCTCTTTCACTTTATTCTGTTGTTTCTAATAAAAGCCATGCACCTTACTGTTCTTGTGTGTTGAAAGTTACTCACAGTGTTCTGTGCATAAATCTCCAGTCGTCCTGACTCGTAGCTCCACACTTCAGCACAGAATATTCACACTAAAGACTCGTGCTGATATTACACAACTACTACTGCTGTGAGCTGGTGAATAAACTGATTTGTCAGAGAAATCCTTCATGTATAACAACACTTTTAATGTAGCTGTGGGTTTTATAGGCCAGTAGTAGCTTGATAAACCCCTCCCTTGTGTGTCGTGTGATCTGTAATCGCAGGAGAAGTAGGCTGGTTTTACAAGCAGCACCGGCCACGGAGTGTTTCAGACTTGGTGAGAGACATTTTCCTTTCTTTTCTTTTATAACATTTGCTGTGTGTTTCGTTACCTTTAGATGACATTTGTATTCATCTACAGAAAGAACAACTCAGAAAAGTGGCTTAGAATTAAATATTTTATTTTGGATTGAAGCAAATGGTATTCTTAAAATCATTATGTTTTATAGTTTAATATAATAAAAAAATATATAAATGAATAAATATAATAAAATTATATTTTTTTCCTGTTTGTACTACTTTGCCATTGAAACATTGCATCTTCCCCCTTGTGAGACAATCTTATTGTTGGCTGCTACATTCACTGAAGACCTCCAAGCATAAAGAAGAGGGTTTGGACCACAGACAAATGATGTATTTTGTAATGCCCCAAAGTGTAGGATTCTTCCAGAGTCTCAGTGCCAAACACCATGCGAATGTCTCCACCTAGGACAAAAATGAGTGTATTATAATATAGTATAGTAACTCCAAGTACAGATTTTCTGTTTAGCATGATTTGAACTTTATACTGTTATCACTGTTTTAGTATTGATTCTGAAAACGTCATAACAAAGTCAGAATAATTCATACATACTTATCTTCAGCTGCTTGAGAATCTCATCTTTCAGTTTGGAGACTGTGAAGTTCTTAAAACTGAGCTCATCTTCACAGATTTTGATTATTTTCTGTTTTCCATCTGGAGTATTGATCCGTAGCTGCTTCAACATTTTGCTCAGGAGTCTGGTAGAGCGAACACTCAATGTGAAGTGAGTGAAATCTGTTTGAGGAATAAAGAGAAACTGAAATCTTACATTGCTTTAATCCTCACGGCATAGGACAGGCGTGCATGGGGAAGGGTTCAGCTTTTCCAATGAATTCAACTTTGAACTGAACTGAAATGAACAAAACGTGCCATTTTATTATCTGCATGTGAGTGTTGAATGCCTGGGGGTGGGGTGGGGAGGGGTTGTTTGTTTCGCCTTTTAATTTAAATTATTTTAAGAGGAGGGTCAATCATAAGCCTTTCCTGCACTGTTCTGTTATTTTCTTTTTCTTTTGTGTGTATTTTTGTTCTTTTAAATGCTGGGTGCAAACATTAATGAATAAATTGAATAAATAAAAATATGAGGACAGAAAATGCCCCTCCTTGAGCCGCCACCTTAACGTGGTGGAGGGGTTTGAGTGCCCAAATGATCCCGGGAGCTATGTTGTCGGGGGCTTTATGCCCCTGGTAGGGTCTCCCAAGGCAAACAGGTCCTGGGGGACGGTTTAGACTAAGAGCGGTTCAGAAGCACTTTATGACGAATAAGAGATCAAGGCCAGTTACGTCGCCCGGATCGGCGTCACCGGGGCCCCACCCTGGAGCCAGACCTGGGGTGGGAGCTCGCCAACGAGCGCCTGGTGGCCGGCCTTTCCCCATGGGGCCCGGCCAGGCTCAGCCCGAAGAAGCGACGTGGGGCCGTCCTCCCATGGACCCACCACCCGCGGGAGGATCCATAAGGGGCCGGTGCAGAGAGGTCTGGGCGGCAGCCGAAGGCGGGGGCCTCGGCGACCAGATCTCCGGACATGGAGACTAGCTCTGGGGACATGGAATGTCACCTCGCTGGGGGGGAAGAAGCCTGAGCTCGTGCGGGAGGTTGAGCGCTATCGACTAGATATAGTCGGCCTCACCTCCACGCACAGCTTGGGCTCTGGAACCCAACTCCTTGAGGGGAGCTGTACTCTCCATTTCTCTGGCGTTGCCCGCAGGGAGCGGCGGCGGGCCGGTGTGGGCCTACTCATTGCCCCACAGCTCAGCCGCCGAGTGTTGGAGTTCACCCCTGTGAACGAGAGGGTCACGTCCCTGCGCCTTCGGGTCGTGGATACAGGTCTCTCACTGTTGTGTCGGCCTACGGGCCGAACAGCAGTGCAGAGTACCCGGCCTTCTTGGAGTGCCTGGGAGGGGTACTGGACAGTGCACCGCCCGGGGACTCCGTTGTTCTCCTGGGGGACTTCAATGCCCACGTGGGCAATGACAGTGACACCTGGAGAGGGGTGATTGGGAGGAACGGCCTCCCTGATCTGAACCTGAGCGGTGTTCTGTTATTGGACTTCTGTGCTGGCCACGGTTTGTCCATAACGAACACCATGTTCGAGCACAAGGGTGTCCATCAGTGCACGTGGCACCAGGACACCCTAGGACGGAGGTCGATGATCGACTTTGTTGTCGTGTCATCTGACCTCCGGCCGCGTGTCTTGGACACTCTGGTGAAGAGAGGGGCAGAGCTATCAACCGATCACCACCTGGTTGTGAGTTGGGTCCGCTGGCGGGGGAGGAAACCGGAAAGACCTGGCAGGCCCAAGCGCATAGTGAAGGTCTGTTGGGAACGTCTGGCAGATCCCTCTGGCAGGGGCACCTTCAACTCACACCTCCGGGAGAGCTTCTCCCAGATTCCGGGGGAGACTGGGGACATAGAGTTCGAATGGGCTCTGTTCTTGGTCTCTATTGTCGGTGCGGCCGCCCGTAGCTGTGGTCGTAAGGTCTGTGGTGCCTGTCGCGGCGGCAATCCCCGAACCCGGTGGTGGACACCGGAAGTAAGGGATGCCGTCAGGCTGAAGAAGGAGTCTTATGGGGCCTTGTTGGCTCGTGGGACCAAGCGTGCTGCAGCCCGGGCGGTTGCAGAGGCAAAAACTCGGGTTTGGGAGGAGTTCGGAGAGGCCATGGAGGAGGACTATCAGACGGCCTCAAAGAAATTCTGGCAAACCGTCCAGCGCCTCAGGAGGGGGAAGCAGTGCTTCACCAACACTGTTTACAGTGCGGGTGGGGAGCTGTTGACCTCGACTGGGGATGTTATCGGACAGTGGAAGGAATACTTTGAGGATCTCCTCAATCCCACCGTCACGTCTTCCGAGGAGGGAGCAGAGGCTGGGGACTTGGAGGCGGACTCACTCATCACCCTGGCTGAAGTCACTGAGGTGGTTGGAAAGCTCCTCGGTGGCAAGTCCCCGGGGGTGGATGAGATCCGTCCTGAGTATCTCAGGTCTCTGGATGTTGTAGGGCTGTCTTGGCTGACACGTCTCTGCAACATCGCGTGGCGGTCAGGGACAGTACCTCTGGACTGGCAGACCGGGGTGGTGGTCCCTCTGTTTAAGAAGGGGGACCGGAGGGTGTCTTCCAACTATCGGGGAATCACACTCCTCAGCCTTCCCGGTAAGGTCTATTCCAGGGTGCTGGAGAGGAGAATTCGACCAATAGTCGAACCTCGGATTCAGGAGGAGCAGTGTGGTTTTCGTCCCGGCTGGGGAACACTGGACCAGCTCTATACTCTACTCTACACTCACCGGTTCTGTTCATTATATTTATGCACAGAATTTCTAGGCGCAGTCAGGGGCCGGAGGGGATCCGGTTTGGGAACCACAGGATCTCATCTCTGCTGTTTACAGATGATGTTGTCCTGATGGCTTCATCGAACCGGGACCTCCAGCGTGCACTGGGGCGGTTTGCAGCCGAGTGTGAAGCGGCTGGGATGAGGATCAGCTCTTCCAAATCAGAGGCCATGGTTCTCGACTGGAAAAAGGTGGCTTGCCCTCTCCGGGTGGGTGGGGAGTCCTTGCCTCAAGTGGAGGAGTTCAAGTATCTCGGGGTCTTGTTCTCGAGTGAGGGGAGGATGGAGCATGAGATTGACAGGTGGATCGGTGCAGCGTCGGCAGTGATGCGGTCGCTGTACCGGACCGTTGTGGTGAAGAGGGAGCTGAGCCAAAAGGCGAAGCTCTCGATTTACCGTCGATCTACGTTCCTCCCCTCACCTATGGTCATGAGCTCTGGGTAATGACCGAAAGGACGAGATCGCGGATACAAGCGGCCGAAATGAGTTTCCTCCGCAGAGTGGCTGGGCGCACCTTTAGAAATAGGGTGAGGAGCTCAGTCACACGGGAGGGGCTCGGAGTAGAGCCGCTGCTTCTCCACGTGGAGAGGAGCCAGCTGAGGTGGCTCGGGCATCTGTTCCGGATGCCTCCTGGTCGCCTCCCTCGGGAGGTGTTCCGGGCATGTCCCACCGGGAGGAGGCCCCGGGGAAGACCCAGGACACGCTGGAGGGACTATGTCTCCCGGCTGGCCTGGGAACGCCTTGGGGTCCCCCCGGAGGAGCTGGAGGAAGTGTCCGGGGTGAAGGAAGTCTGGGAGTCCCTGCTTAGACTGTTGCCCCGGTGCCCCGGATAAGCGGAAGAAAATGGATGGATGGACAGAAAATGGCACCTTCGACACCAAGACACATGGTCTATCCAATATGGCTGGTTGGTTGCCTAGCAATGGCGTAATACACTTTCTTTTTCCTATTCCCATGATGCATCTGTGTACTAAATTTGGTTTGACTACGACAAAGTTTTTGCTGGGTGTCCCATTGGCGAGGACAGATGTTTAGCCTGTTGCGATGGCAACACGATGGGAGATGGCGCACGATGTCATGTGCGCCCACAAAACGATTACAATTTTGTCGCCGCCGTGGCCACGGGCGATGCCACCGTGCCATGTCAGTGGGCACAAGTCACTGACATGAGTGCCACTATGCTTGGAAACAGGAGAGCGCTTCGCGCTCTGTCTTAGCTCACGTGGGCCGGCAATGTTTTTGGGGTGAACAATT
Source organism: Paratrypauchen microcephalus (assembly GCA_036785185.1). Taxonomy (NCBI): domain Eukaryota; kingdom Metazoa; phylum Chordata; class Actinopteri; order Gobiiformes; family Gobiidae; genus Paratrypauchen; species Paratrypauchen microcephalus. The sequence goes on along the minus strand of JAVJIX010000009.1, from coordinate 13,542,335 downwards.
ACAATTTGGCCGCTATCGCGGCCACGGGCGATGCCACCGTGCCATGTCAGCGGGCACCAGTCATTGACATGAGTGCTAGGTGTTTAAAAAGGGGAGAGCGCTTTCACTTGTTAGTTTGCTTGTTTTATATATACACCTGAAACATCAATATTTTTAGAATTATATGTTAAGTAATACATCATTTTTGAATTGTTTAGTTAATTATTTCTGTAATTTATGCTGCTAAATGGTCATTGCAGCAACAATAAGATGGTGGGCCAAGAAATCACTGTAACCTGCTGCCACAAAAAAAGCCAAATAGGCGAAAATTTCAAAACTACCCCTTTCTAAATGCCTCATTTTGAGCAAGATACATGAATCCTATCAAATGTCTCCACATCTGTTTAGTTTCAGCATACCTTAAAATACTTGTATACCAATTTTTATGCTTCCTGCCAGAGTTTAACTTAATCTGACACATAATTTGACACATATCCACCCAACTAATATATCTCAACAGACCGTTTTCTGAATAAAACGTAGTCTGAGAAAAAGATTGTGTATATCATGAGTCGCGTGCATTTGATTAAAGCCAATGTATAGCCAAATGTGATTCTAAAGTATTTAAAAGTTAATCTCTTTGTCTTTTCTGGGTCTATAATGTAAAATCTACGTAATGTAAAATAAAAAGTGACTGAAAGATAAAACACTCCTCTGTTAGAATATTTTAGCTGTAAAGCCCCAGGATGCTGTTTCAGACCAAAATATAAAATAACAACACTGAGCACATGAAGGGACACATGCGTATCGACCGAACACGTATCACCACTACTGAACAATAAGAAAATAAATATCAGTTATATAAAATCAATTATTTTATTCTCACAGTTGTCTCACGTTAAGAGTGTGAAAAAAACTTTATCTGACGTCCACTGACCACATGTGTGACCTAATGTATGAACCTTTTTTACACAAATAAAAGATATCCACAAGACATTTACAGAAAAATATGCAAATAATATTCACAGAGTCTTGGAGAGTCTTTAATTGGCTGAGAATGAATGTTTAATCTCGTGGCATTTGGCCTTAACTGTGAGGTCTTCAGTACTTTTTACTGTTTTCAGTACTTTTACTTTTACATCAGCTCCAGCCGATGACAGAACAATGGATCTGTTTGTGCTCAAAGAAATATTATAGTCTCATTATTTACTTTTTCATCAGGTACCTTGAGAATCCCATCTGAACTTGAACACACGTCAGCAGAGGCATGGACCTACTCAGATTCTGGAAATGGCTATTGCAAGCATTAAGGTATAAAAAACTTTGTTGAAACTATGTGTATAAGATAATTAAGTAGTATAATTAGCCAGGACTTTTCACAATTCAAGTAATTTGATGATTTTGACTGATTATTTGTTGATGCAGAGTACTTCTGAAGATTCTGGGGACAGAAACTGAAAAGTGCTACGATCCAAATGACCCAAACCTGAAGCTTACTGATGCTGAAGACGATCATGACTGTGAGTAGACAATGTGTGTGACGAAGTAATTATTAAATATTGCACAGAGACATTCATAAATTACATATAGGAGCATTTATTGAAATGAAATCATAAAATTGGCTTTGTTTCAAAAAAGCACCTTTAAAATGTAATCATGTCTGGACTATGTGAAAATACAGGTTCTGTTGTGCAAATATTGTCCACAGCAATAAAAAAGACAAAGAGCTGGAAACCAAACTCTATTGTTATAACATGAACCAAGTAAAAGAAATAAATAATCATCAAATTTAACTATGGCTGGCTACTGAGCCAAATAAAGGTTGTACACACAGCACCACAAGCTGGAGTCCTGCAGGTGACTGGACCTCATCTGTCAAAGTAGTAGTCTCAATGCAAAGATCACTAAAACTCGATCGACTTCTCCAGTGCGTTCAACACCATCCAGCCGCTGCTCCTGAGGGACACGCTGGAGTGGGCAGGAGTGGACTGTGACCTGGCTGAGTGGATCCTGGACTACCTCACAAACCGGCCCCAGTTTGTGAGAGCCCAGGACTGTGTGTCTGACCTCATGACCTGCAGTGTGGGGGCGCCCCAGGGCACGGTCCTCGCGCCCTTCCTCTTCACCCTCTACACTGCAGACTTCAGACACAACACGGACAGCTGTGTCCTGCAGAAGTTCTCTGATGACTCCGCCATCATTGGTCTTGGACTTGGACTTTGTGGACTGGTGTCAGCGGAACCACCTTCTCATCAACGCGGGTAAGACCAAGGAGATGGTGGTGGACTTCCGCAGACGCCACTCTACTGTCCCCCCACCAGTGAACATCCAGGGAAGGGACATTGAGAGAGTGGACTCTTACAAGTACCTGGGTGTTCATCTGAACAACTGGACTGGACTCATAACACAGATGCACTGTACAGGAAGGGCCAGAGTCGGCTCTATCTCCTGAGGGCCACTCCTTCTATGACTCTGTGGTGGCATCTGCCATCCTGTACGGTGTGGTCTGCTGGAGCAGCAGCAGCATCACAGAGAGCGAGAAGAAGAAACTGGACAAGGTCATCAGGAAGTCCAGCTCAGTCCTGGGCTGTCCTCTGGACTCGGTGCAGCAGGTGGGGGACAAGAGGGTCCTGGATAAACTCATGTCTATGCTGGACCATGAGTGTCGCCCCCTGCAGGACGCTCTGTCGGCTCTAGAGAGCAGCATCAGTGACAGACTGATTCACCCTCGCTGTGTTAAAGAGAGATTTCACAGATCTTTCCTTCCTGCTGCTGTCAGACTGTACAATAATCAATGTTAGTCATGTTCATCTCCATAGCAACCATGTGTCATCTCCATAGTAATAATTACATGTGCAATATTATTTAAAGTCGCTTTACCTGCTACTTATTTATTTAACCACCACTGTCCATCCCTGCACTGTTCACAATCATCTGAGTCACTTTATTGTAGTGATATTCTATATTACTGAACTGGAGTCACTTTAACTGCTGTTTGTTCACTGCTCAGAATCAAACACATTTATTGTGCAGTGTTCCTGTGCCTTTAACCTTACAGTGATGTGTTTTTTTTAGTTGATTGTACATACTTTTTATTTATCTTAATTTTGATGCATGCTCTTTATCCAACTGTTTCTGAAACTTGCGTTGTGACACTGAAATTTCCCCATTGTGGGACAAATAAAGGATTATCTTATCTTATCTTAAAAGCTTAAAGCAAAGGACTGAGACTGCACTCTGCTCATAGCAGTGAGCAGGAAACTGCTGCCTTTCACATAAGTGTAATATTAGCAATAACCTTTGTGCAGTCTCAGTCCTTTGCTTTAAGCTTTTAAGATAAGATAAGATAATCCTTTATTTGTCCCACAATGGGGAAATTGCAGTGTCACAACGCAAGTTTCAGAAACAGTCGGAAAAAAGAGCATGCTGGCCTATTTCCTGTCTGCCAGAAAACAGTCCCATGATCAATGAGCATAAATGCCTAATCAATAAATAGCAAGGAGGATATACATGTAAGGTGCATTATTAATTATTCTTGCTTATAAGAAAGTGCATATATCAATCAGCATTTGCATAGTATAAATACTTAGGGCTTAAAATACTTATCAGATATTAATTCAGTGTTTAAAGGAAAAGTAACGTTTTTACAATCTGGACCTTATTTCAGTGATAAAACAACGTCATTTACTCACTCATTGTACTTTGGTGTCATTTGGAGTATTTCTGGAGATTTCGGAGTTTAGCGATATCCGTTTAACATGATCCGTTTAACGGGGTACGATGTTGCGGTCACCAAATAACACAAACTTTATCACTTTTCAAATGACAAAAGTTCAGTGTGTAAGTTTAGACTTTAGTTTGAGTCAAAAGTGGAATCAGAGATCCAGTCATAGTTCTGATTAGAGGACGTCATCAAGGACATTCATTCCGCTACTTTGCTTAGAAGACGCTCAGAACTTTTGTGTTTTGAGCGAGACATGGATGAAGATTGGGACTTGGAGACTGAAGAGGACTTATTTGAGTATGATGGCCGTCCCTATCGTTTTGAGCCTGAGTATACGCTGGCCTTCTTTCTTTTCCTTTGCTGGTAAAAAATGGTCTGGACTGAAGTGGGTACAGCAAACACGATGGTCCAAACGTCTTACAGCTTTGCCTTTCATGTTTGGGTCCATTCTCGAGGCAACGAGCCACAGCTTCAATAACTCCGGATTGTGGCAAGGAAGCCTGTGAAAACTCAACTTCGTCCAAGCTGTCGTTTTGTTTTCACAACCGGGATAAATGCATGTTCGCACCATTTCGGGTTTTCTCAAGTGGAGATGTTTTCTTCTTCTGATTCCTTTGCTTCTTTATGACTGTAACCGAGAGCTGAGAGCGTTGTCTTATCTGCAAATCAGCTGTGAATGCGCACATGCGCGCTGTCCTCATCATCCAAACGGAACCATGACTGGATCTCGGATTACAGGCCACTTTTGACTCCAGCGAAAGTGTAAACTAACACACTGAACTTTTGTCATTTGAAAAGTGATAAAGTTTGTGTTATTTGGTGACTGCAACATCGTGCCCCGACCACTCACGTTAAACGGATATCGGGCGTGCCAGAGTGGACCGTCATCTGCCGTACATCTTCACCTAGAAGCCACGGGTCATTCATTTGAGGACAGTGAGGTTCAGATCTTAGCCAGGGAAAATAATTGGTTTGAGAGGGGAGTTAAAGAGGCTATTTTTGTCAAAAAAGAGAATCCTTCATTCATGCGTACATCTAATGATTTTAGGGTCTTGTGGACTTGACATAGTGTAAAAGGCTGGAAACTGAATATTGACTCATCAGAAGACTCTTCAGGTAGGCTCACAGGATTATTTGAATTTATGGAAGGTGCAGAGGATATAAAATGTTGGTTGAAACAATTTAGCATCTCAACTTTGTCATAAATATTTGATGAGTTATGAACAATGTAATTTGGCAAGGCCTGTGAGTTATTTTCCACAGAGAGCGATTTAATGATTTTCCAAAATCTTTTTGGGTCATTTAGGCTGGCAGTTGTACTTGACAAGTAGAATTCAGACTTTGCATTTTTAATCTGGGAGGAACTTTTATTCCTTAATTTTCAAAAAAAAAATCCCAATCACATTTTAGACCAGTTTTCCTTGCTTTTGCCCAAGCTAAATTTCTCTCATGTATGGCATTTGCCAAGTCTGGTGTGAACCAAGGATTCTCTCTACCTTTAATTCTAAATTTCTTAAAGGGGGCTGTTTGCCATGAAACACTCATAGCCTCCTGACTACCCATAGTTCATATTTGTCCTCGCTAGTGGACATTTCTTTTCTAAAATATTTCCAACCCCCTGCGCATTACCTAACCAACTCCTCCTGTGATCTAAAGAGGACATTCAGAGCTTTCAAATGAGACCAAACTTATAAGGGTGGAGCTTTGAAAAGACCCTCCTCCTTCTCAAGGAAAATGTGTGCCATCAATACAACCGCATTTTATGTAGAAAAAAAACAGTAAGTGGTATACCTTTTTTATTAAGCAAATTTTGGATCAAAGTTGCATTGTTATATTTTGCAATCTGTAATACTACATGTTTCCCACACTGTTTTTGCCATGCCTCCTGAACAGTCCTGTCTTGACTTACTTGAGGTATGAACTCCTTGGACCGCCTTCACAGCTGGATGTATTTCATTGCGGTCTTAATGTCATCACGGTCCTTGTCTTGAGCGAATGTGAAATCAGGCACCTCAGTGCACCACCTCTTTGTTCTGATACCGCCCAAACTGCTCTTCCCAGTCTGGCTCCTCTGTTGGCTTCTCAAGGGAAAAGTTCTGATTCTGCACAAATCTGCTGTTTTTCATGTGTTCCTCCTTTTTCTCATAAGCAGCCATATTTGTTTTGATACAGACCATGTGTGTCCCTGATTGGCTAATCCACCTGTCAATCACACCCATCTGAACAGGGAGATTCACTGGTGACCAGACTCACATCTTCACAAAGTATTTAAGTGTGTGTTCTGAACTGTTTATGTTCCACAGTTCTGTGTATGGGCTATCGCTCTCGAAGAGCTCAGATGTCCTGTGGTCACACGGTCACTCCACAGTCTCTCACAGACTGGTGTGACAGGCAGCTGTCCCTGGAGGTGAGTCCCTTCGATAAAATCCTCAGCTCAGAGATGGGGCTGTATTTGAATGTACTTTTTTCTTCATTTAAAGGGAAACACAGATATAAAGTGTGGAGTCTGCGGCACTGTGTGGCCTTTTGATGAAGTGTGTAAGAAGGCTTTACTGACCGACAAAGAGAAGAGCACTTTTGAGGACAAACGATTTGAAAACGTGGTCTTTAAGATGAATGCCAAACGTGTGAGTTTACGTTTTCTGTTTTCAGCCAGAGTCACATTCTGTTCATAACAGACTTTGTGTTTTCTTCTAATAAGACAAAATTTGTAAAAAACTAAAGCTTAAAGCTTATTTCCCTTGCATGTTTCAGCAGGAGCACTTCCACCTTTGTTTCATCAGAGGAGTCACTCTGTGATGTGTTTCTGATCAGCCGATGGTTCCAGCCGTGGTCAGTTAACAGATCCGATCTATCAGACTGACCACTGCCCCCATGATGTCTCAGGAGCGCCCTGCTTCCTGATTTTAGTAGCCTCGCATATCCTCTGTTCCTACTATTAGCTCTGTCCCAGTCCATGATGTGGTTTTCCCTTTTACAGTGGTTGGATATTGTAGAATTTAGGTTTTCTTGCATTGCCTTTTCTTTCTCAGATCTTATTAGTTGTGTTGTAGTTTCTTTTTCACACTCCTTTTTGTGTTCCTTTTCCCTGGAGATGAATGTTCTTCCTGTCTTCCCAATATATATTTTATTGCACGTTTTACGTGGATTCTCGGAGATGACATTGCACATATTCTCAGGTTGGATTCTGTCTTTCGGGTGGACAAGGAGTTGCCTGGAGTTTGGTGTGTGGTCTTATTATTGTGGTGATGTTGTGTTTTCCTAGTGCTCTTTGTATCTGTTCTTTGACCCCCATATGTATGATAGTGTCATTTCCTTGTGGTCGGTCCCCATGTCATGGACTGGGACAGGAATAGAGAAGCACAAATACAGAGAGACTATTGAATTCAGGAAGCAGGGCACACGGACCATCGACAGAGATGAGAGGGCGTTTTCCTCGGCTCACACATACCTCCAGAGACACCACACAGGGGCAGTGGTCAGATTGATAGATCTGATCTGTCAAACTGAGCACGCCTGAACCACAGCTGAGAGAGACACGTCACAGTGAGACTCTTATTAGAACAAAATACAACGTTTTTATATAAAAAGACAAAATGAAGTTTTGAAACCCTATACTGTTCATAACCTTATGCGTGTCTCTTTCTACAGTGCCCCGGCTGTAAGTCTTATGTTATGAGGAAAAACAAGAACAACCTGCGTGTGATCTGCCCTCAGTGCACGGCTGTGAAAGGGACTACATATCAGTTCTGTTGGCAGTGTCTGAAAGAGTGGAAAGGCTCTGGTTCTCGCTCTGACCGATGTGATAATGTGGGATGTGTAAATACAGGGTTAGAAACCCTGAAAACATGTCCTGAGATTGTGTTTGAATCTGTGAAAGACGTGAAGGGCTGTCCGTCTGTCCGTGCATGTCCCACATGTGGAGTGCTATCGGAGCACAACAGTAAAAAATGTAAGAACATTGGGTGTAATGGCTGCAAAGTGAAGTTCTGCTTTGTGTGTCTAAAAATCACTGAAGAGTGTTTGAAGACAAGCAGCTATTTTAAACCCTGTTCCAGTGGTGTGGCCCCCAGGCAGACCTCTATTCCAACCAAAGATTAGTCTGTTTAAAGTCTAAAGTCTGATACTAGGTCTGTCACAGTCACACATTTGAAGTGTGATATATTGCTGAAGTAAATATAGATGATAAATGATCATATCAAACCATAAAGCAGAATTATCCACAAAAAAACATTCTAAATGTTAAACCAAAGTTGTTCATTTTGTGTTCTGTGTACTATAACCTCTTGGGTTCTTTTTTAAAGACAATATAGTAATGTGTTTTTGCCTTGTTGACATGTTTCTGTCCCTGGTGTGGGTGGTGACGTGTCGTATATCAGCTGTTGTTACTTCCTGTGGCTGTGGTCAGTCTGATGGACCTGGCAGGTCACTCAGACTGACCACACCTCCTGTTGCCCGGTGCTCTCTGGAGGAGGGTCAGGGTGGGAGAGGGTATTCTAAATGTTCAATATTGTAAAAAACAACAACAAAAACATTTCAGTAGTTGGTTTGAGTCACAGAAAGTCATAATTCAACTCTCTACAGCTCAAATAGTATCATAGTACAGAAAAAGGTAAATACTGACTAGAGATCCATCTTTTTCAGTTGTGATACCGATTCCGATACTTTCACCTGCCAATACCTGATATGAACCGATACCAGTGCTGAGACTTAAAACTGCATTTATTTCCATTAAACAGAAGAAGACCAAACTGATCTAAGCGTGTGATGGAGCTGTTATTCATCTCATCTACTGACAAAACAGATTTAGAAATACAAACATTCAAAGACTTTCTGGAGCGACTGTGACCAGTGAATAGTCTTATTACATCGATGTATCTGCCCAAACAGGATACTGGCTGAACGGATATTTAAAATCTGATATCTGATCCATTTTTCAGTATCGGCCCTGATACCAGCATCGCTAATACTGACACCCCAAAAGTACTTGTTCCATCTGTTTCCATCTGTACTGAACTATAAGTTGATGTCGTGTTTATTGTGACAGGCAGAACAGATACAAGTGAATGTCTTTGTTTTGTATTGCGCTCATGTTAATGTGTCTTTGGATCTTTTCACTGAGTCATTCTGAAAACAAAAGTAAAAACTGCACTAATCTGTAAATGTTCATTAATGATCTATCTGTTATCTGACTGACTGTGACACTGGGTGTTGTGTAAGAGGCCTACATATTTAAAGAAGAGAAGAAGAAGTGAACTTTATTGATCTCACACTGGAGAAATTCTTCTCTGCATTTTAACCCATCCTATATATACAGTATATATATATATATTAGGAGCAGTGGGCAGCACACACATTAGGGCGCCCGGGGACCATCTCCATGATCTTCTTGGTTCGGTTTGGTCAGGACCTAAGCTGGAGGTACCTATGGGGCATGTTTTGGGTTGGTGGGGGAAACCGGAGTGCCCGGAGGAAACCCACCCAGACACGGGGAGAACATGCAAACTCCACACAGAAAGGCCCAGGTTACCCGGGGATCGAACCCAGACCATGCATGCAAACTCCACACAGAACACACACAGAAAGGCCTGGGCGACCCGGGGATCGAACCCGGAACCTTCTTGCTGTGAAGCAAGAGCGCTAACCACTCAGCTACCGTAGCTATTTTATATAACTTTTATAGGAGTTTAATTTTTAACAAAAAGATGAAAGTGACTAACTGAAAAACTGTTGGCTAATGCTAATGCTAATGTTGTAACAGGGCTCTCAAGTCTCACGCATTGAGAGTGTGACACACACACACGCAATTCGACATGTTCACACGCTCACACGCCACACATGGTATTTCTCACGCTGACATTTTTTAAGCAATTCAAAACTGTAGCCACTGTTCACAGCGCTTCTGTGCGCAGAAAATCTGTAAGTTAATGCAGGCACCGCGCGTTTTCAGCGAAAAAAAGTCACTCGCACACCAGTACTCGTGTTGAGGGGAATTATTTTTTCCCCCTGTGGGAAAAATCATCCCTCTTCTAAATCGGTCATCCCTTCTTCCATCCTTTTTTTTATCAATCAGGCATGAAAATCCCTCACCTTTTGGTGAAATTCCGCCGTCTTTAATTCAAAATGAATGAGATGAATCCAAGATGGCCGCACATGCAACATTCTGTTTGTTTGCTCTGGGTTGGGCATGATTTTTTTAAGTGTTTGAAATCATCGAAGGAATCTTTATTTTATTTATTTTAAACATTTTGCATTTTAAAAGGATTACAAAGCCGAACTGTGCAATTCTATGGCTGTCAATCTTGGTTTTAACTTATAGCTTCAACCATCAGCCTGGATCTGGGCCCTGGCTCAAGCCTGCTCTGCTAGCCTCCACCATCTGCTTGGAGGCCTTGACTCAGCTTTGCTCGGTATTACTAGCACACAACATCAAATTTTCCACTAACCCAAGGTTCACTTTTTCATCATTTTTATTTTGTTGATTTCACGTGTGACTGTGTAAAATGACAAAGTCTTTGATAATATTGCTTTTAATACTTGTTCCCAGCCATATGTACTGTGATAGGGTCACAAATGAAAGTACATGTACAAATAATGTCTACTCAAAGTCTACTTTAAGTGTTCAGATGAATGATGAGCCCAGTCCAAATTCACACACCAATACACGATTGCATTTCCAGGTCTTCAGATTCGGGATGAGAGATCTTTTGTATTTGTTCATTATGAAGAACCATTTCTTAATGGGTGTAGGTACCTTTTACAAATCAAACTCAGGAGCAAAATATCCAAAAGCGAAGGTTTCTGATTCTTTTACTTTTATTGATGTCTGGAAATGTGCAGCCAAACCCAGGTCCAGAACTCCAGATGCCATCTGAATTTAAATCATATGCTGGTCTAAAAATCATCCACCTAAATGCACGAAGCTTGCTGCCCAAAATGGACTTTGTTAAAATTTGGGTTCGTTCAACAGCAGCTGATATTATTATTATTTCGGAAACATGGCTTAAGAAATCTGTATGTGATCATGATATTTCGATTAGTGGTTTTAATGTATATCGTTGTGATCGAGCATCTGGGAGGGGCGGTGGGGTTGCAGCTTACGTTAAATCATCTTTGCATGTTGAAATATGCAATACTACATCTCTTCCTAAACAACTGGACTTGCTTGCACTAAAAATTGAACTTTCCACAAATCTCTTTTTAAATGTGGTAGGGTGCTATAGGCCACCATCAGCTCCACCTAGTACATTAGAATCTTTAAAACAGCTTTTGCTTGAGTTAAATACCAGTGAATTGGTTTTGGTAGGTGACCTAAATTGGGACTGGCTCAGCCCAATATCTGATGAATTTAAATCCTTATGTGATTTTCTGAACCTGACCCAGCTCATTAGTTCTCCCACTCGTCCCAATCCAAAGTGTTATGAGAAATTTACTTTGAGTGATCTTATTTTGACCAATGCTCCCCATAAATACAGTGCCACTGGGGTGTTCTGTAATGACTTAAGCGACCATTGTGTTGTGGCAGCAGTCAGAAGCACAAAAATTATTAAAAGGAAACCCCGTATCATCATAAAGAGGGATTTCAAACATTTTTCAGAGCAAGGGTTTCTTCTTGATTTAAGAAACTGCAACTGGAATCGTGTTTGTCTAATTCCAGATGTTGAATTGGCTTGGAATTATTTTTACAAAATTTTTAATAATGTTGTTAATGCACATGCTCCACTCCGGAAATTCCGAATAAAAGGAAGAAACAATCCTTGGTTCTCATCTGAGCTTTCAAATATTATTTATCAATGCAACAAAGCTTGGGCAAAAGCAAGAAAGTCCAGTCTTACTGACGATTGGCTTACCTTCTGAAGGTTACGAAATAGATGTTCTTACTTAATTAAGAAAGCCAAAGCAGAATATTATTTATCTATTACTACTGACAGTCTGAATGACCCAAAACGTTTTTGGAAAACAGTCAAATCTCTTTCTGTAAGCGATAATTCTCAGTCTTTGCCAGTTTCCATTGTTAATGAATCAATTGTTGTTCGAGACAAACATGAAATGTTAAATTGTTTTAACAAATACTTTGTAGCTTCTGGGTCAAAACATTCAAACGATAACATGGCAAACGATGGCCATTTTCTTCCAGCTTCCAGGCCTTCCTCTTTTAACTTTCAGCCTATCATTGTTGAGGATGTGCATAAACAGCTGAAACATCTCGATACTAAAAAAATCACATGGCCCAGATCTTTTAGATCCCCATTTTTTGAAATTGGCAGCTGATTCTATAGCAGAGCTGCTTACACACATCTTTAATTTGACCTTGTCCACTTCAGAAATCCCTAAAATATGGAAATCTGCTTTTGTATTTCCACTTTTTAAAGGAGGCGACCAAAGTGTCCTAAGTAATTATAGACCAATTTCAAAATTGTCTGTTGTTTCCAAAATTTTAGGGAGTTTGATAAATGAACAACTAAAATCATATTTGGAAACTTGTGAAATCCTTTCCAAATTTCAGTCGGGATACAGGAAAAAGCATAGCACCATGACGGCAGCATTGAAGGTTGTAAATGATATTTGCTCAGCGTCCGATAAAAAACTAAATTGTGCCTCTATTTTCATTGACTTGTCCAAGGCGTTTGACTCTGTAGATCATCAATTATTAATGCAACGACTTGTAAGCATTGGACTTTCGGAACAAGCAATCAGTTGGATTTCAAATTATCTTTGTGACAGATCTCAAAGGGTTAAATGTGGTGACCAGTGTTCAGATGATCTTCCTGTTATTCGAGGTGTACCACAATGGTCTATTCTGGGACCACTTCTCTTCACTATATATATAAATGATGTGGGGCAGAATGTAAAACATGCAAATTGCCATTTTTATGCAGATGACATGATTATATATTGTTTTGCATCTTCACTCACTGAAGCCATTGACAAATTGCAAAATGCATTTAACATTGTTTGCCACAGCTTCTCTGAATTGAAACTCTGTCTTAATGCAAACAAAACCAAAGTAATGCTGTTTTCTAGAAGTAAGATTTTGCAAAATGTTCCTCCAGTTGTTGCACCTGATGGCTCGGTTATTGAAGTTGTTCATGTTTTTAAATACTTGGGTGTCACAATTGATGATGGACTGTCTTTTAAGTTTCATAGCGACTCTCTTGTCAAAAAGTTGCGTTTTAAATTGAGTTTTTATTTTAGAAACAAGTTGTCTTTTTCATTCAATGCCAGAAAGAGGCTTGTTGCTGCAACATTCCTCCCTGTGCTAGACTACGGGGATCTTTTGTATATGCATGCCCCAGCCCAAGCTCTGCGCTCTCTGGACTCAGTATTTCACGCCTCTTTGCGCTTTATTACAAACTGTAGTGCTCGGACCCATCATTGTAACTCTACTCTGGTGTTGGATGGCCTGCTTTAGCGACCCGGCGGCTCACACACTGGTATAAACTTACTGTATTTATAAGGGACTTGTTGGGCTGCTCCCTCAATACCTCAGTGTGTATCTTCAGCGGAGGCCTGACGGACCCCAGAATTTACGTTCTCAGGATGTTTTCACGTTGTTGGTTCCTACTGTGAGAACAGAGAAAGGAAAACTGTGTTTTCAGTATCGTGCTCCAGCAGACTGGAATTCTTTGCAGAGAGTTTTAAAACTTCAAACACTCGTACCTATGGCTTCTTTTAATACTCTTTTAAAGGCCCTGGAAACGCAATCGATGATATGCCAATGTTTTTAAACTGTTTTTCATCATTTTATTTGTGTTGATTTTATATTTATTTGTTGTCTGGTGAATCTTATTGTGTTTCTAATTGTTTTAACATTTTATCTGTGTTGACCTTATATTTAATTGTCGTCTTGTGAGTTGCATTGTGTGGGCCTCTTGGCCAGGACTCCCTTGAAAAAGAGATCTTTGAATCTCAATGGGACTTCTTTTCTGGTTAAATAAAGGTAAATAAATAAATAAATAAAAATAGCCAGTGCCAAGAGCCAATCATAGGCCGAACTGCGCTCCAGCTTCCAATCATGTTGCAGCATAATTACGCACCGATCGCGCTCCTGCCAATCATGACGATTACCGCTGTTGTGTTTGCGCCTGTTCGCTAATCAGCTGTGAGCCTGATATTTACGCGGCATTTCCAAGAGAAGAAGAATCCTTAACTTGCTACGTTAATGCTACGTAAGAAGGAACTCTCGCCTCGGGACATGGGATAAGTTTGGGATATGTCCTTTTCTCCGGAGCTCCGGATTATTAAAGACCGTGACACGTGCATACATGGATACGCAAACTATCGGGAGTGACCAGAACCAGAACTAAACCAGGTCTAAAACAGGACTAAACCAGGACTAACCCGGCACTAAACCAGGACTAAATCAGTTCTAAACCGGGTCTAAACCAGCACTAAACCAGGACTAAACCAGGTCTAAACTAGGACTAAACCAGGTCTATACCAGGACTAAGCCAAGACTAAACCAGATCTAAACTGGGTCTAAACCAGGACTAAACCAGGACTAAACCAAAACTAAACCAGGTCTAAACCAAGACTAAGCCAGGACTAAACCAGGTCTAAACCAGGTCTAAACCAGGACTAAACTAGGACTAAACCAAGACTGTGTGTGATAACATATTATCCTGTGCATTATTGAATTATTGAATGATAATATGGACTTTTTGTTATAAAAGCCCCCCCACCCCCCCACCCACCATTCTTCATTAAAGAATGAACATGTCAATCACATGTCAATGAACAGTCTTTTTGGACCTGGTCTCTTTCAAATGATACATAACTGCCCATAACTGCTCATAGTAAATGTACAAATACAAGAATAGATTCATACTCTCTATGGGGATAAGTGCCTACGCTTGCATAGAGCGTCAAAAAATAAGTTTGCGTAGGATGAAATATGCATGCAGTGTGGCCAGGCCCTTAAGTTCAGATTGTTTTTTGCTACCTGTTTCCTCTTGCCCTTCTAATCAGCATGCACTGAGAAGCAAGCCTATATGTGTGTCTGTTGGCTCCAAATGAGTGCACAGGCTGCAGTGAGAAGACCCACGCAGTCCCGTACACTGGTAAAGGTTTATTGCAGACAACAGTGGTTGTAAAAATGAGATCACATTCGTTGAGTGTCAGACCTTGAGTCT